>CM029019.1:24126124-24702621 GCA_016801055.1 Panax notoginseng
CTACATTTTACAACACTTCTGGTTTTGCTCCTCATATGCGAACCATACTAACCTTGTCATTCAGGTTTTATAAGGCATTAAATCCAGTGTTTTGACTTGGTATGGGAAAAGGGATGATTGGGTAATGTTATTCCCTCAACTAAATAAACGTACTCAGAAAATTAATTGTCCAGCAATAGTTTGTTATTGATAGGATTTGAAAAATAAGTGAAGCCAAGTTTATATATTTGACACCTTTGCTAAAAAAGTTTATATTCTTGACATCATCACTATCATCATAATTACTGCATATTTTCGGTTTTAGACTTGTATTAATATTTCCTTCTGATTTGATACTGATGAACTTTCCACTTTGATTGGAGCGGGTGGTGGAAGATGTGAAGCAGCAGGCTTACAAAAATATGGATCAGTTGGTACTATTCAATGAACAATCATTTGTAGGCCCCCCAATGCTATCGTCAAGCCTTCAAGCTGAACTTTTTTAGCAGTCCTAGTGCAGGTCAACAGAATGTTAACAAGCCAGCTGCAGAAGGTAATAAGCCATCGAGGTTTATATTTCATTTCTTTCTTTCTTTCTCCCTTCCCTTTCTCCCCCTATAATCTGCAAAGTCAACAGAATGTTAACTCCCCAGTTGTGAATGGATGCAATTTACATCTCATTTCCCACTTTCTGCGGAAACAATTTGATTCTCATTTTTGTCAAATTTTTATAAAGTATCCATTTAATGGGAAATGAAGTAATTTGATGGATCACAACTCTGCAAAGCCCTGGGCAGATATGCAAGTTGTCCCCATTTTGACAGAAATCTACGACTAAATCACTAGCAAATCATAATTCTATATGACTTTTTCATCTGATGTTCGAATTTGAAAATCATAAATTTTGGGTGGTATACATTCTTTACTATCAGTATCAGTATGTATGGTATTAAGCAGCAAATTGTCTCCAACTTTTCCTCTTTCTCCTATCCTACTTCATAGACGTATTCTGAGCCTTGCCAAAACTTTATTTTTTGAACAGATCTACTGCAAATGCAGCTGGGCTCTGATCATACGACAAGTTCACCACCATATACTTTTGAAGTGGATAATGGTAGTCAACTGGACGTTACTCTGGCAAATAATTGCCATTCATTGCAAGCAATTTATCCAACTCTAACAAACAGTTTTGTGATGAATATTTTTGCTATGGATCCTACAGTGAAGGACGTAGTGCAGCTCCAAGCGGGTCTCTGGGGTCAGTCTTGACTGGGGATCTTGCGGATGACATTTCTCAGTTGAAATGTCGAACTGGCACGGGAATGGGTTTTTTCTCTTTCTCCAAGCAATCAATCAGTAGACATTGTTCCCTCTAATGTAAGTTTCCCGTTTCTCAAAGAATGGAAAACCAAAACAAGGTGGTGCAAGTTAAGAGCTGCCATAAAATGGGGGATATCGGTTAGGCGGGTTGTGGCTGCTAAAAGATGGCTAGACCTCTGTTTTAGATTTTTAAGCTTAGTCAATCATCTCAAAAGATTTAGTTGGCAAGCTTCCTTCAAGTGGGTCAATTTAGTTTTGCAAACAACAAGTATTAGTCTTGCAATTTGTTTATTTCCTTTAGCATCAGGTTCTTGTTCATACATATTTTCTTTTTTCAGTCAGTATTACATGACTATATCATGTTAGTTGCCAGTTGGGCAGAATATGGCTGCAAAAAGAATCTTGTTATGCAGCTACCTCAAATTTTGTAAGCTAGCTGGTATTTTTTTCTTGTATTTCTGACTTTTTACATATGTATAAAGTACAGTGCCTGTATATAATAAAAGTTCAGATTGATGTTTTGAAGCCCCTTTTGCATGAATGTTGTCTATTGATCTTCACCTTACCACTGGTTGTGAAAGAGAGTTGCATATCTACTAACACTGTTGTTAAACCCGGACCGAGCCCGCGCTTGAATCGGTTAAAAACGGAATTGATCGGCACTCCCCCAATTAACTAATTTTGGTTAAAATCGGTAGAACTGGTTGACCATCGGTCGAATTTAACCGGTTTTTTTTTTTTTTTAATATATTTTTTGTACCAAATTTTTTTAATATTAAAATCAACCACTTTAATAATATTGTAACTCTACTTTATTATATTTTAGTTCATAAAAAACGAGATTTTTAAATTTTTATTAATTACTAATAATATATTTTATATATTAAGGACGTTATTGGGTTAATAACGATTCGATTAGACCTGACAAACGGGTCGGCCATTGGCGAGCTGAAAAAGTGAAGCCTAAAGCCTGTGTTTTGACGGGCGGGCCGCTTGCTTTAACGAATTTATGACCAAATTTTGACATATTTATGGGCTGAGCCCAAATTAGTCAGGCCATTGTTGGGTCAGGCCAAAACGGCCAAGATTTTCATGGGTTGAAAAAATGAAGCCCAAGCTCATATTTTAGAGAGCAGGATGGGCCGGCTCGCGGATTTGGGCCGATTTTGTCAAGTTTAGATTCGATCATTGGTCAACCAGTGATCCATCTTTTGATTTGATGACCGGTCCAGATCTGAAAATTTTGTGACTACTGATGCTAATTAAATACTTTTTCCCTACATTTCTCAAATTAGTTTATTGATGGTTGAATACTACTTTTCTCTTTTAATTTTAATGGTTGAACAGTCGATATTAAAATATTATCAGCAGTAAGAAAAATATATTTTTTAAATGTCTTTTCAGTTAGAGCATCATGTCACACTTTTAAGGTATTTGTTAATAAACCCTTCGCTTTGGAATATAGTAAATGGTAGGTTAGCAAGACATTCTCTAACGCTGAATCTGGTTATGGATTTTTTTGTGGGGTTCACGTGAAATTAATGTAATAATTTTATAATATAAAAAATATTATATTAATTTATTTTTTTTTGAGTTTATTATTAATTTATCATTATTGTAATATGATTACGTTAATTTAAATATTTTTATAGTCTATCAATAGATGTATTAACAATATGATTATAAAAGACAAAATAATATAATTATTAATTTAATATGTTGTCTTACAATTTACTTTATTCATTTTATACAATTATATATTTACAGTGAATTAAATATAATTTTAAACGTAATGCAATAACATTACAATTATCACACAATACTGAATTAAATACATAATAATTTATTATCATTCGTTACGACTATTATATTATCCAGACTACTGCATTATATTAAATTTCTATTTCACGAACCAAACTCTACCTGAATATAAGTGAGATCGGAAGTAATGAATAAATAAAATAGTATATATTACGAATATTTAAGTTAATTTTTTAATATTAAACATGTTTTAGTAGCGTCGACAGAGTCGTATGATTCCGTGTCCAGCCTAATGGCACGCACGTAATTCTCAGTATTGAGAGGGTCAAAAGTAACACCGCAAGAAAATATCTAGTCACCTGCAAGTTGCCAATATCCCTGTCCTTCTGTCAGTTCTCGAAGTTTCTCCTAGTACACTTTTCTATCAGATATTTCCTCTCTCCTCTTTTTTAACCTTAAAAGCCTTTCTCTCTCCTCTCTCCTCATTTCTTTAATAAGTACTTTATACTTAGTACTTTATGTATATTTTATAAGAATTCATGGTGCCATCAGCTCACAGTTTATGAATTCGCCGACAATCCAACAGCTCCGATTCTATCAAACGTTCCTCGTTGACCGTAGCTCTGTCTCTGTCTTCGGAAAATGGATGGAGGAGGAGGATCCGGCGAATTTGGATATTACTCCGTCCTCGGGATTTGCCAGGACGCCTCATTCTCCGACATTCGCTCCGCTTATCGCAAGCTCGCTTTGGTAAAGTTAATATGGCGTCGGTTTTTCTCTTTTTCCGATTCGTTTTTATATTTCCGGTTGTGTAATTTTTTTGGTTTTGTGAAGAAATGGCACCCTGACAGATGCGCGAAGAACCCGACGTGCGCCGACGAAGCCAATCACCGGTTCCAGAAAATTCAGGAGGCTTATACGGGTGAAAGAATCTGTTTTGACGGCGTCAATTTAGTTTTGTAATCGTGTTTTTTTAATTCGGCGGGATATTAACTGCTCCGTTTTGATTTTCCGGCAGTGTTGTCGGATCAGGGAAAGAGATCAATGTACGATGCTGGAGTCCTGGATCAGCTGGATGAAGATGAAGTAGGTCTATAATCAATAAAAAAATCTCATATATATTTTGTTGTTGATTCCAATGAGAGTTGGAACGACATCATTTGATTTGCAGTTCGATTTCGCGGTTTATTTTATTTTACAAAATCTACCTATTTGGAGTATTTAATTAGGATTATTCCCCCTGACTAACCTCTTCCATACAGGAGGGAATGAGTGATTTCTTGCATGATTTGTTTAACATGATGGATCAGCAAACCCCAAAGTGCCAGGTGCGTACCGAAACTTTTTTTTTGGGTATCAATTTTGATTATTTTTTTTAAAAAATAAATAATTTAAGATATTTTTTAATTTGAAAAACATTAATGTCTTCAAATATATTAATTTTTTTAAATTTTCTAATGCAAAAATATTTATCTGTATATACTGAATAATAATTACAACTTCTATTAAGTTAATTAATTTAATTTAACTTAATTTTTTTATCAAGAAATATGATTTATTAAATTAATCAATGTAATATTATTTTATTTGTGCTAAATCGTATGCTTATCATGTTAAGTTGTGGTATAATTTATAAATTATTAAATTTTTGCTGAATAATTAATTATATTATAAAGTGTATTTTTTTCCCTCTCAATTAATAATAATTTATTTTATATTTATTAATAATAATTTAATAATGATGAGATGATAACAAAATTATTATTTTATTTTTATTTAATTTATAAAGTTGTGGTTGGCAGGAGGAGAGTCTTGAGGATCTGCAGACGGCATTTGTGGAATTGTTCGGTGAGGATTTAGCGAAGATGGCTGCGAGAGAAAATCGGACGGCTAAGAAGAGGGGACGCGACGGGCCCACAAATTCGAACGCACCACCGAGGTCCTCCAGTCGCCGCCGTGGAACGATGTCATAGCCCAGTGTTTTGTAATTGGAAAAGAGGGGGAATGAACTCTTCTTTGTGCGGTAGTTTAGGAATGTGGAAAATTGTTTATTACTTTTATGTCATTTTCTTTGGGCTGTTCACCGACTTGTTGTGGGGGTATTATATTATACTAGTGCGTGTATAAATTTATTTAGGATAAAATAATAATTTTATAAAATTTGAAGAATTAAATAAAAAGATTAAAAAAATTATATATATATATATATAGTCCGTTTCTTCAGCGAACTTGAAGGAGTAAACTAAGAACGAACCGGCTATAATGACGATTTTTTCCGTCGCTATAGCATAGAAAGCCAGTTTTTTTTATACTATAGTGACGGAAAAAAAGTCGTTACAACCGATTCGCTCTTAGTTCGCTCTTTTCAGTTCGCTGAAGAGAGCCGAGCTATATATATATATATAATAAGACCAAATCGTCTCTTAATTTTAAATTTAGGAATGGTTCCACATAAAAATTTAGTAATAAACTTTAATTAAAAATAAAGACTAAATTTTAGGAATGGTATTTCAACTCTAAAGTTTAGCAATAAACCCTAATTAAAAATAAAATTCTTCCCCTCTATCCCAAAATAATAGACGTTTAAGGGGTTTTTATTTTTCCCAAAATAATAGACGTTTTACAAGTCCAAAGCTAAATTGTCCACTTTTATTCCAATACTACCCTTTCAGCCGTCCACCGGATGATAGAGAAGGATTCTTCCATGAGAGAGAAAGAGAGGGTTTTTTTTAGGAAGAGGCTTGATGAAGCAGAAGCCTTTCCATTATTTATTAAGGGCAAAAGAGTCATGTTTAATATTTTTTAATTGTTACAAAGAATCCTTAAACGTCAGATATAATGGGACGGAGGGAGTATTCAACTCTAAAAAAAAAACTCTCAAATCTCTTATATACCAAATTTTCTTAAATCTCCAACTTACCAAATTCCATCCACCAGGTACCAAATTTTCTTGTAATCTTTTTTTTCATCGTCCTTTAATGGAGAGTGCCGACCAGAATAAAAAAACAAGACGAAAAGAATTAATAAAGTGTCCACACACAAGTTGGGAAGCGGTCTCCTTCTCTGTGTATTAACATTATATTGGTCAATTGACCAATTTATCACGAAGTTAATTTCATGATAACCGGATCCAAAATTCGTAGTCTTTCTAACAATTATATTTAATTGTATATACTATTTAATGGTGAGATTAAATTTATGTAATCTTATATCAAAATTATATTATGACATTGAATGAGGTAATTACACCCAATAGCATTAAAATTTAAACATACAAAAAAAATGATAAATCTACATTATGCATGCTCGCATGGAAGCAATGCATTTAACTTTATTAATTAATGACTATATTTACACATAATTAAAACATTTACCCATAATTAAGATCAATAATTTGAATAATAACAATACCACTAAATTTTCTATCCTCACTTAATGAAGCTATATACCTGTCTAATGAGCAAAGACCTATCAAAATGCATGGTAATTTCGAACCTTGTCATTAATTTTTAATTTCGACAAACGTTGGATTTATAAGGTTATATATATATATATATATATATATATATATATATATATATATAAATATATATATATATATATATATATAATATATATATTAGGAATCCAAAAAAAAGCCATCATGCTAGTCACCAAAACACCATATAATTTCCATGCATGTATCAAAAGTTGTTGTCCATCCCCTTTAATGGTGTTTCGACTCAAAAGTTTAAGAAATTCCCTAAAACCCTACCTATAAATAAATAATAAAATTTTAAATTCTAAAAAACAATTACATCATTTTATATAAATATATATATATATATATATATATAGAGAGAGAGAGAGAGAGAGAGAGAGAGAGAGAGGCCGGATCAGGTCCGGGAGTCCGGACCTGACCAAAATCAGGACCTTTTTTTTTTGCTTTTTTTTAAAAAAACAACTAAAAAAAATAAATTATCCAAATCACACCCAAAACACTGTATTATGTAAAAATTTCAGTTCCATAATTTATTTATTTTTAGTTGTTTTAAAAAAAAAAAATAATTTAAAGGTCCGGACAGGATCAGTGCTATATATATATATATATATATATATATATATATATATATATATATATATATATAGATTCCCATTCAGAAATGGATCAAAACAACGGACCAGACAACGGATGAAAGGAAAAAAAACACGCGGGTCACAAAAAAGGGGGAAAACTTCATGCGGGTTGGGTTTTAAATGGGTCAGCTGACTTAAATAAAAAAAAATCCATCTAAATTCATTTTATGCAACCTCTTTCTCTCTCTAACTCTTTTCTCTCTCACTACAAACTAAAGCTCTGGCAATTTCGTATCGGCTCCGGACAAATCGACACTTTAGCGTCTCTCTCTACGAAGGTAATGCTCCATAACTCTATTAAGTTTTAATTTAATTTTCTAGTGTAAGAAATTTAGGGTTTAAAAGCTCAAAATTGAAAAAGTAGTTTTCCCTTTCTATCGGTAGTTGATTACTCCATTGAATCTCATTAATTTGTCGAAAATTGGTTCAATTTTTTCATTTTTCATCGATTTTATCACAATCTGCAGCTTTTTTTTTCAATTAGTAAGTATTGTTATGGGTAATTTGTGAACTTTGTTTATAGTTTTGATTTGGTTGTTTGCAGAAATTTTATGGATTTATCATTTATTTACATATCTGGTTCTGGTTGCTTATAAAATTTAATAGAAGACAATATATATATATATTTTTGGGAATTTAGTTAAGTTACTCCGGTTGTAGTAGCTTTCATGAAATGAAAGTTTTATCTTTTTTGAAAAATAAGATTATGTGTCTTAATTTTTTTTAGTTTTATATCTCAGAGCATCTAAGTGAAACTAATTTGAACGAAAGTAGTATTAATATGCCTAATTAAGATTGTAAATCATTGGGACTTCAATATAGGAATCTGTCTTTGAAATCTTAAGAGTCAAAACTGTAGATTAAACTTTTTTTCTTTTTGGTTTTATTTTTAAAAGGTTTTAGCATGATTGCAATGTTTGCTAAAGTGAATATGAGCTTCATGTTTATGTATCCAGATGATGTATATTTTAGAATATATGAAATGCAAATTGATAAAATAATGAAATGCAATGGATTTTGTGACTTAAAAGTATGGTTTATAGACAACTGAGAATCTGTTGTTCCTTTTTGAGGTACATCCTCACTCCGTGGACCTCTGATTTCCCTAAGGATGGAGGTATTATTTAGCCATTATCTAAAATAAGAAATAAGAATTTTGGCTTATATTTTATTCAGGGATTTGGAGGAATAAGGATATGGATATGAACTTGGCCCTCAAATGTAAATATTGTTTAGTAAGCATTATATGTAATAGAATCTTGGTTATTTGGCAAAATCCAGTGAAGTGAAATGTTTATATACAGGTGACAACTTTAAAGGGGAAGTATCTAAACCAGCAGCAGAACCTGAGGTTAGAATATCACTTAATTTGTTGGTGTTATCAAATTCTTCAACAAAGTCCTGCCCAGTAATAACTGATCGGTATTTTTCTTTAATCTTTTGCAGCAGTAAGCCCCAGATCTGATGTTGGAGAACTTTGCTAAAGTGTCCATTTCTGTTTCTCACAAGCGGATTGGACGAGATATTATCAACATCTCATAATGAAAATTAATCTTCATGGGTCACAGAGCATAACAGGATTTCGCTCTGCCCATTTCTATTTCTACTGTAATTTTGTTTGTTAATTTTGTTTTTGCTTCCAGTTTAGCCACTTAAGGTTTTCCGTATAGACCTTAATTATTCAAATGACAGATATAATATGTGTTTCTCGTTTCTCTTTATTTAATGTCTCTTATCTCGGTTTTGTCATATTTTCCCTTCTACTTATTGTGCCCCTTGGTTTGTGGTTTAAAAGCTGTGTGGATCTTCTAGCCTATTAAACTGGTATCAGATGCCTGCCTTCTCCTAGAGCGAGTTTTAAAACATAGTATAACTCTATGATTTGATGTATGCAAAATGGATTTCAGCTTGAATTTTTTTCTCTTTGTAGTTTTTGACTGAGACTAAAACATAACAATTAAAAGCTATGAAAAGTGTGTTACACATGGATTGGATGAAGTTGAACAACAATCCAGCTTATATAGTAGGTCTAAAGGTCATTTGGGTCATTACCCGAAAGTGCTTAATACTACTCCCAGTTCTCCATCAGGCCATCCCTCAAAATAAATTTCCAAGATTTACAAGAAAGGGTTAGTTCTCACAGAACAGGCTTATGTTTTTCTTTTGTTATTGATTAACGAGAAGACAGAACAACATGATGTATTACATCATTTTCTAATAAATTTATTATCACACAATGTCAAGGTTCAACTATTAGACTACTACAAAAGTGAATTCTCAGCAGCATTTTTCTTTACTGATGTACTTTGTTTACAATTGACTTTCCTTGTTAGCATATTGAAATATTGGCGATGTATCAAACTCTTTTATGAACGTCTTATTTTATTTTCAGAAATGAATAGAAGCAAGGTAGAAACATGTGAGAAGATGATGAAATGATGCTATAGCATTCTTAAAATCAACATCTCCTTTTGACCAAGTTGTATACCAAAAAGAAATTAAACATCATCATTCATGAACATTTTTGTATACAAACTTCGCCAGTCAAGATTCTTCCTAATTAAAGTAACTTTGCGGCAGGCAAAAATCTTCCTCCTGATTCAGAATTTCAGTGTCCTCGTCATCTGGCTCCTACTGTAACGCCCCCAAAATAGGTATACATCACCTATTCTGAGTCGTCAGATATATGGTACAGAATACAAATACAATCTTAAATATACAACATGAGCTGTGAGTTTTAATACAAATATTGTCTTCTAGACGGTATTCAAACTCCAAATAAGTCCTCAATACATTTATTATCACACTATTTCATAGAATAGTGATGACTACAAATGCTATCATCTGGACCGTCACTCCGTTCCCCAACTAGTCCCTGCTACGTTCTCATTTCCTGAAGAGAACAATGAAAGTAAAAGGGTGATCTCAACTAGCCCAGTAAGAAATATTATGACTAAGATAATGCAGAATAAATTATCGTTAGCCTTCAACAGTGTTAAACTGATATAATATAACAAACATCAAGTTTAACTGCAGCGGAACAAACAATCCATTAAAAGAGTCAAGTAGAGAATAAAATCTACTATCTTTTATGATGTAAAAGGTTTTTCATCACTTTTATCGCTGGGACTCAGCTTAATAAATAATCCACATCATCCCTGCACTACGACCAAGGATATTCATTAGTATCACAACCACAAATTATCCATGCACTACGGCCAAGGATATTCGTGTATTCATCAATGGTCAAGATCATGCCAACAACTGTCAATCAATGCACTACGGACCAATGAGGACTTTTATCACATCATTTGTAACATTACGGTCATGATTATACCAAATAATCCCTGGTCATAATCATACCAAGTCCATCTATGCACTACAGGCCACATATGACTTTCAACATAATATAAACATGAGGATGATGATAATGATATAAGAATTCAAAAAAAAAGTTCAAGAATTAATTTATCCAAGAACCAATAATGTCCAAATTGTCAACATGATACTGCTTTGTGGGGTAAAACTCAAGAATGCTCAAAAGAATATTTCCATAAAAAGATACTGGATGAAGCACAATTATCAAGGATATTCCACTAATTTCATGGAGTATAGAAGCCAAAGCTTTAACCAACTGAGTATAATAGAATATATGAAACTGCAAATGGATTTTTGCCTGCCATGGGTAATCCTCCTCGTAAACAGATCATTTTCACAATTTAATAAGGAATGAATACAAATGATCATTCACCATGCATGTGGTAATCCACATGGACAGATTATTCCAACAGAATAATAAAAAATGGAATAACAGAAGAATTCACCATGCATGCGATAGACTGCACAGACAGGTTATTCCAACAGAATAATAAATAATGGAATAACAACAGAATTCACCATGCATGCGATAAACCGCACAGACAGGTTATTCCAACAGAATAATAAATATTGGAACCAGGTCATGCATAATACGCACAGACAGGATATTCCGACAGAATAATAAAGAATGGAACCAGGTCATGCGTAAACGCACAGATAGGATATTCCTACAGAATAATAAAGAATGAAACCAGGTTATGCGTAAACGCACAGACAGGATATTCTAACAGAATAATAAAGAATGGAATAACAACAGAATTTCACCATGTATGCGGTACTTCGTATAAACAGGTTATTCCAGCAGAATAATAAGGAATGGAATAACAGAAGAATTTCACCATGTATGCGGTACTTCGCATATACAGGTTATTCCAACATAATAATAAAGAATGGAATAACAGAAGAATTTCGCCAAGTATAGGGTAGTCCACGTATACATGTTATTCCAACATAATAATAAAGAATGAAATAACAGAAGAATTTCACCATGTATGCGGTACTTCGCATATACAGGTTATTCCAACATAATAATAAAGAATGGAATAACAGAAGTTCTCTTCATGAATACGAAAGAAATAATATCCCTTGCCTTAGAAGAAACTGGATATAGGAGTAGTGAAGTAGCAGAATACTTTTCTTCTTTCTCTCTATAGTTTCTCTATCTAGAGTTTCAGTGAATTCGTAAGAAATAATGAAGGAATGAGCTTCTATTTATAGGAGAATGGACTGAATAGTAACTAATTCATGAACGGTCCAGATTGATTTACTTTTAAACGGACGGTCCATATTGATTTACTATGCAGTATTAATAAAATATTCTAATAAAACAAAATCTTTTAAATAAAATATAATATATTCTATTTATAATCTAATAAAACGAATAACTTTATAAAAGTATTCTGTTTTATATAAAAAGATTTTACTATGCAAAATACTATGCAGGCACTATACAACACTACGCATAATAAAATATAATATATTCTATTTATAGTCTAATAAAATAAATAACTTTATAAAAGTATTCTGTTTTATATAAAAAGATTTTACTATGCAAAATACTATGCATAATAGAATATAATATATTCTATTTATAGTCTAATAACAAAAAACTTTATAAAAGTATTCTGTTTTATATAAAAAAACTTTTCTGTTTTATTACATTAATAATACTAATAAAATAAAATTTATATATATATATATATATATATATATATATATATATATATATATATATATAATATAAACTTCCGTGACTTCATAAAAAGACACCTCAATATATTTAACAACATTTATCATCATTATTCTAATTCACAATATTAATCGAGTAGGTCGTTCCCAGGAAATTGGGGGGCTTTCTAATAAGAATTTCTCCCTATTGGCGCGCAATTAGGTGACTAAACCTCTCCTTGGCAGAACATCTAGACATCGTTAATATTGTAAATAATAATATGAATAACTTTGTCGTCTCAATTATTGATTTAATAAGATATAACATATCGACAATAATTGAATCAAATAACGTGAGATACTATGCAACAATTACTGTAGCAATAATTGAACAAAACTGAGTGACTTCTCACATAAGCATCAATTGTATTACTGTACTTTTACTACTGAGTAGTTCAACAGTTTTAACGGTAAAACTTCCGCCGTTATTTTCATAAAAATATTTTTGTTGTTTTCTCAATCCGACAATAATTCCGTTGTGGGGTCCACCAATGATTATGCCGTCGTACGGATATTCTCCGACAAATAGAATATTTCCCGACCAAACGAATATTATATAACAACTTGCATACTTTGCAAAATTTATAGATACTACCTACAACTATAACACTATCTCAAATTCACACCATAATATTAAAAAAAAATATTTCGAGAAAATTAAATCTTTATTCATAAAATTTGGGGTCTCACAATTTCCCATCCTTATGAAATTTCGCCCTCGAAAATTACGTAAGTACCTGGTATGCCGAAGAGATAAGGATACCTTGACTTCATTTCAGATTTTAACTCTTGAGGTATAACCTTTGAGTGTTGAATACGATCCTTCTTATCTAAGATTTTAACACGTATCTCCTCATACGTTAAATCTTCTGCTATCTCGTCTAGTTCTAATTTAATAACGTGGTTGGGTTCGGTCATCCACATATTTACGTGATATCGATACATGAAAAACATTATGAACACGCGACATACTTGGCGGTAAAACGAGTCTATAGGCCACAGTTCCTACTCGATCAAGGATTTCAAATGGGCCAATAAAATCGAGGGTTTAGATTTTCTCTCTTCATCGATTCTTGCTTCTAGAATAACGCCCTCTTGAACCTTCTTCTTCACATTCATTAGCTTTGAGTATGTAGCTTGAGCGGCTTTAACTTTATCGATTAAAGTCGATTCTAATCGTATATTTGTTATCTTCACATGGGTCTCTAGAGTCTTTAACTCTATCTTCATCATTTGTAAGTTATACGAAATGAGTTTTTGTGTTAACAACATCGCACTCGTAAACGCATATGATCTTCTACTCAATACGTCAGCTACTACGTTCGCTTTTCCACAATGATATTGAATGGTATAGTCGTAATCTTCAACAGCTCGAGCCAATGTGTTTGGCGCATAATATGTTCTTTCTAGGTGAAGAAATATTTAAGGGTTTTAGAAATGAATTTTGTACTGGGGTCAATACAAAATTCGATTTTACGCTCTAGAGGTAGGCTAAGAAGTCTTCAAGAATACGTCAGGAAACTTATTAACGATAGAAATATCATTCAAAACTGTGACTCTCATCCAAGACTTGGATAGCACATGTAATGAACATTTCTCCTAATGGAGTTTCAACCGATAAGTCAAAGTTTAATTTCTCCAGAGTCAAATTTAAATATTGAGCGCAAGTAGGAAAGGAGTGGGTAGAACTGGTATCGAATAAGGTATAGACTTCACAAGAGTTTATAATTAACTTACCCGTAATAACTTCGTTCGGGTTTTCTCAACAAACGCTCTCACTTAAACTACCGGATTTGACTTTGCTATAGAGTACATTCCACCCATACTGGCTTCGTCACATTCCTGATCTATGATTCGAATCATTACTTTCTGATCCATATCGAATTGGGGTTGACCGCTCTGCACAGGATAATTTCAAACTCGATGTTGGATTCTCCCAATTGTTGTCCAAAAAGCGAAATCCATTTCATCTATTTTGACCTTATTGGATCGGACGTCTTTTTCTACAATATCAACGCGTCGTGCGGCTTTTACCCATGCATCATCTATTCTCATTCATTCAGTTGCTTCTTCTTTCATCAGAACTTTGATCATAAAATTCTCAGATTCCAGCTCTAATATCTTATACTCTGCCAAAGAGTGATTCTGTTCAAGCATCGCACATCGAGTAACATAATTTTGAATTGTTGCATCTCTTTGCTCCATGACTGCCTGCCGTTCTTCAGCCTGTTCTTCTAACTCATGAATACGATTTTGTAATTCTAAATTTCGATCATAAAATTCTTCTAATAAATTCTCCTCAGGTTCCTCTTCTTCTTCACTCTCAGCTGCTACCTCTGCAACTAGCTCGAGTGCAACTATTAGTTCTTCACTCACCACGTATATATCTCTAATTTCTTATTCTTCTGACATCACATTAACCTGGTTAGTGATTAAAGGTGTCTCAACGGTCTCATTCACTCTATTGTTAACATTTTCAGCTGCCATTTTTAAACACTGCCACAAAACAAGGGTTAATTATCATATCATATATTATCCATATACTCTGACCGAACAATTAAAAACCAAATAAACTTAAGTAGGTCATACTAGCGAAGGAATTCTCTGTCTCTCCCCTCCTAGTTCTTGTCTCACATCTCAGCCAGGGATCATATCCCTAAGCTTTGATACCAACTGTGACGCCCCCAAAATAGGTATACATCACCTATTCTGAGTCGTCAAATACATGGTACAGAATACAAATACAATCTTAAATATACAACATGAGCTGTGAGTTTTAATATAAATATTATCTTCTAGACAGTATTCAAACTCAAAATAAGTCCTCAATACATTTATTATCACACTATTTCATAGAATAGTGATGACTACTAATGCTATCATCTGGACCGTCACTCCGTTCCCCCGACTAGTCCCTGCTACGTTCTCATTTCCTGAAGAAAACAATGAAAGTAAAAGAGTGACCTCAACTAGCCCAGTAAGAAATATTATGACTAAGATAATGCAGAATAAATTATCGTTAGCCTTCAACAGTGTTAAACTGATACAATATAACAAACATCAAGTTTAACTACAGGAGAACAAGCAATCCATTAAAAGAGTCAAGTAGAGAATAAAATCTACTATCTTTTATGATTTAAAAGGTTTTTCATCACTTTTTTCGCTGGGACTCAGCTTAATAAATAATCCACATCATCCCTGCACTACGACCAAGGATATTCATTAGTATTACAACCATAAATTATCCATGCACTACGAGCCAAGGATATTCGTGTATTCATCAATGGTCATGATCATGCCAACAACTGTCAATCAATGCACTACGGGCCAATGAGGACTTTTACCACATCATTTGTAACATTACGGTCATGATTATACCAAATAATCCCTGGTCATAATCATACCAAGTCCATCTATGCACTACAGGCCACATATGACTTTCAACATAATATAAACATGAGGATGATGACAATGATATAAGAATTCAATAAAACAAGTTCAAGAATTAATTTATCCAGGAACCAATAACGTCCAAATTGTCAACATGATACTGCTTTGTGGGGTAAAACTCAAGAATGCTTAGAAGAATATTTTCATGAAAAGATACTGGATAAAGCACAGTTATCAAGGATATTCTACTAATTTCATGGAGTATAGAAGCCAAAGCTTTAACCAACTGAGTATAATAGAATATATGAAACTGCAAATAGATTTTTGCCCGCCATGCGGTAATCCTCGTAGACAGATCATTTCCACAATTTAATAAGGAATGAATACAAATGACCATTCACCATGCATGTGGTAATCTACATGGACAGGTTATTCTAACAGAATAATAAAGAATGGAATAACAGAAGAATTCACCATGCATGCGATAGACTGCACAGACAGGTTATTCTAACAGAATAATAAATAATGGAATAACAACAGAATTCACCATGCATGCGATAAACCGCACAGACAGGTTATTCCAACAGAATAATAAATAATGGAACCAGGTCTTGCGTAATACGCACAGACAGGATATTTCGACAGAATAATAAAGAATGGAACTAGGTCATGCGTAAACGTACAGATAGGATATTCCGACAGAATAATAAAGAATGGAACCAGGTTATGCGTAAATGCACAGACAGGATATTCTGACAGAATAATAAAGAATGGAATAACAACAGATTTTCACCATGTATGCGGTACTTCGTATAAACAGGTTATTCCAACAGAATAATAAGGAATGGAATAACAGAAGAATTTCACCATGTATGCGGTACTTCGCATATACAGGTTATTCCAACATAATAATAAAGAATGGAATAAAAGAAGAATTTCGCCAAGTATAGGGTAGTCCACGTATACATGTTATTCCAACATAATAATAAAGAATGGAATAACAGAAGAATTTCACCATGTATGCGGTACTTCGCATATACAGGTTATTCCAACATAATAATAAAGAATGGAATAACAGAAGTTCTCTTCATGAATAGGAAAGAAATAATACCCCTTACCTTAGAAGAAACTGGATATAGGAGTAGTGAAGTAGCAGAATACTTTTCTTCTTTCTCTCTATAGTTTCTCTATCTAGAGTTTCAGTGAATTCGTAAGAAATAATGAAGGAATGAGCTTCTATTTATAGGAGAATGGACTGAATAGTAACTAATTCATGAACGGTCCAGATTGATTTACTTTTAAACGGACGGTCCATATTGATTTACTATGCAGTATTAATAAAATATTCTAATAAAATAAAATCTTTTAAATAAAATATAATATATTCTATTTATAATATAAAAAAACGAATAACTTTATAAAAGTATTCTGTTTTATATAAAAAAATTTTACTATGCAAAATACTATGCAACACTACGCATAATAAAATATAATATATTCTATTAATAGTCTAATAAAATAAATAACTTTATAAAAGTATTTTGTTTTATATAAAAAGATTTTACTATGCAAAATACTATGCATAATAGAATATAATATATTCTATTTATAGTCTAATAAAATAAATAACTTTATAAAAGTATTCTATTTTATTACATTAATAATACTAATAAAACAAAATTTTATATATATATATATATATATAATATATATATATATATATAAAACTTCCGTGACTTCATAAAAAGACACCTCAATATATTTAACAATATTTATCATCATTATTATAATTCACAATATTAATCGGCCAGGTCGTTCCCAGGAAATAGGGGGCTTTCCAATAAGAATTTCTCCCTAATGACGCACAATTAGGTGATCAAACCTCTCCTTGACAGAACTTCTAGACATCGTTAATATTGTAAATAATAATATGAATAACTTTGCCGTCTCAATTATTGATTTAATAAGATATAACATATCGACAATAATTGAATTAAATAACGTGAGATACTATGTAACAATTACTGTAGCAATAATTGAACAAAACTGAGTGACTTCTCACGTAAGCATCAATAATCAATACCGTATGCTACTATGCAACCACGTGTATTACTGTACTTTTACTACCGAGTAGTTCAACAGTTTTAACGGTAAAAACTTTCGCCGTTATTTTTATAAAAATATTTTTGTCATTTTCTCAATCCGACAATAATTCTGTTGTGGGGTCTACCAATGATTATACCGTCGTACGGATATTCCCCGACAAAAAGAATATTTTCCGACCAAACGAATATTATATAACAACTTGCATACTTTACAAAATTTATAGATACTACCCACAACTATAACACTATCTCAAATCCACACCATAATATTAAAAAAATATTTCGAGAAAATTAAATCTTTATTCATAAAATTTGAGGTCTCACAATCTCCCCTCCTTATGAAATTTCGCCCTCGAAATTGACGTACGTACCTGGTATGCCGAAGAGATAAGGATACCTTGACTTCATTTCAGATTCTAACTCTTGAGGTATAACCTTTGAGTGTTGAATACGATCCTTCTTATCAAAGATTTTAACACGTATCTCCTCATACGTTAAATCTTCTGCTATCTCGTCTAGTTCTAATTTAATAACGTGGTTCGGGTCATCTACATATTTACGTGACATCGATACGTAAAAAATGCTATGAACACGCGATATACTTGGCGGTAAAACGAGTCTATAGGCCACAGTTCCTACTCGATCAAGGATTTCAAATGTGCCAAAAAATTGAGGGTTTAGATTTCCTCTCTTCATCGATTCTTGCTTCTAGAATAACGCCCTCTTGAACCTTCTTCTTCACATTCATCAGCTTTGAGTATGTAGCTTGAGCGGCTTTAACTTTATCGATTAAAAGTCGATTCTAATCGTATATTTGTTATCTTCACATGGGTCTCTAGAGTCTTTAACTCTATCTTCATCATTTGTAAGTTATACGAAATGAGTTTTTGTGTTAACAACATCGCACTCGTAAACGCATACGATCTTCTACTCAATACGTCAGCTACTACGTTCGCTTTTTCACAATGATATTGAATGGTATAGTCGTAATCTTCAACAGCTCGAGCCAATGTCTTTGGCGCATAATACGTTCTTTCTAGGTGAAGAAATATTTAAGGGTTTTAGAAATGAATTTTGTACTGGGGTCAATACAAAATTCGATTTTACGCTCTAGAGGTAGGCTAAGAAGTCTTCAAGAATATGTCAGGAAATTTATTAACGATAGAAATATCATTCAAAACTGTGACTCTCATCCAAGACTTGGATAGCACATGTAATGAACATTTCTCCTAATGGAGTTTCAACCGATAGGTCAAAGTTTAATTTCTCCAGAGTCAAATTTAAATATTGAGCGCAAGTAGGAAAGGAGTGGGTAGAACTGGTATCGAATAAGGTATAGACTTCACAAGAGTTTATAATTAACTTACCCGTAATAACTTCGTTCGGGTTTCTCAACAAACGCTCTCACTTAAACTACCGGATTTGACTTTGCTATAGAGTACATTCCACCCATACTGGCTTCGTCACATTCCTGATCTATGATTCGAATCATTACTTTCTGATCCATATCGAATTGGGGTTGACCGCTCTGCACAGGATAATTTCAAACTCGATGTTGGATTCTCCCAATTGTTGTCCAAAAAGCGAAATCCATTTCATCTATTTTGACCTTATTGGATCGGACGTCTTTTTCTACAATATCAACGCGTCGTGCGGCTTTTACCCATGCATCATCTATTCTCATTCATTCAGTTGCTTCTTCTTTCATCAGAACTTTGATCATAAAATTCTCAGATTCCAGCTCTAATATCTTATACTCTGCCAAAGAGTGATTCTGTTCAAGCATCGCACATCGAGTAACATAATTTTGAATTGTTGCATCTCTTTGCTCCATGACTGCCTGCCGTTCTTCAGCCTGTTCTTCTAACTCATGAATACGATTTTGTAATTCTAAATTTCGATCATAAAATTCTTCTAATAAATTCTCCTCAGTTCCTCTTCTTCTTCACTCTCAGCTGCTACCTCTGCAACTAGCTCGAGTGCAACTATTAGTTCTTCACTCACCACGTATATATCTCTAATTTCTTATTCTTCTGACATCACATTAACCTGGTTAGTGATTAAAGGTGTCTCAACGGTCTCATTCACTCTATTGTTAACATTTTCAGCTGCCATTTTTAAACACTGCCACAAAACAAGGGTTAATTATCATATCATATATTATCCATATACTCTGACCGAACAATTAAAAACCAAATAAACTTAAGTAGGTCATACTAGCGAAGGAATTCTCTGTCTCTCCCCTCCTAGTTCTTGTCTCACATCTCAGCCAGGGATCATATCCCTAAGCTTTGATACCAACTGTGACGCCCCCAAAATAGGTATACATCACCTATTCTGAGTCGTCAAATACATGGTACAGAATACAAATACAATCTTAAATATACAACATGAGCTGTGAGTTTTAATATAAATATTATCTTCTAGACAGTATTCAAACTCAAAATAAGTCCTCAATACATTTATTATCACACTATTTCATAGAATAGTGATGACTACTAATGCTATCATCTGGACCGTCACTCCGTTCCCCGACTAGTCCCTGCTACGTTCTCATTTCCTGAAGAAAACAATGAAAGTAAAAGAGTGACCTCAACTAGCCCAGTAAGAAATATTATGACTAAGATAATGCAGAATAAATTATCGTTAGCCTTCAACAGTGTTAAACTGATACAATATAACAAACATCAAGTTTAACTACAGGAGAACAAGCAATCCATTAAAAGAGTCAAGTAGAGAATAAAATCTACTATCTTTTATGATTTAAAAGGTTTTTCATCACTTTTTTCGCTGGGACTCAGCTTAATAAATAATCCACATCATCCCTGCACTACGACCAAGGATATTCATTAGTATTACAACCACAAATTATCCATGCACTACGGGCCAAGGATATTCGTGTATTCATCAATGGTCATGATCATGCCAACAACTGTCAATCAATGCACTACGGGCCAATGAGGACTTTTACCACATCATTTGTAACATTACGGTCATGATTATACCAAATAATCCCTGGTCATAATCATACCAAGTCCATCTATGCATTACAGGCCACATATGACTTTCAACATAATATAAACATGAGGATGATGACAATGATATAAGAATTCAATAAAACAAGTTCAAGAATTAATTTATCCAGGAACCAATAACGTCCAAATTGTCAACATGATACTGCTTTGTGGGGTAAAACTCAAGAATACTTAGAAGAATATTTTCATGAAAAGATACTGGATAAAGCACATTATTAAGGATATTCTACTAATTTCATGGAGTATAGAAGCCAAAGCTTTAACCAACTGAGTATAATAAAATATATGAAACTGCAAAAGATTTTTGCCCGCCATGCGGTAATCCTCGTAGATAGATCATTTCCACAATTTAATAAGGAATGAATACAAATGACCATTCACCATGCATGTGGTAATCTACATGGACAGGTTATTCTAACAGAATAATAAAGAATGGAATAACAGAAGAATTCACCATGCATGCGATAGACTGCACAGACAGGTTATTCTAACAGAATAATAAATAATGGAATAACAACAGAATTCACAATGCATGCGATAAACCGCACAGACAGGTTATTCCAACAGAATAATAAATAATGGAACCAGATCATGCGTAATACGCACAGACAGGATATTTCGACAAAATAATAAAGAATGGAACTAGGTCATGCGTAAACGTACAGATAGGATATTCCGACAGAATAATAAAGAATGGAACCAGGTTATGCGTAAATGCACAGACAGGATATTCTGACAGAATAATAAAGAATGGAATAACAACAGATTTTCACCATGTATGCGGTACTTCGTATAAACAGGTTATTCCAACAGAATAATAAGGAATGGAATAACAGAAGAATTTCACCATGTATGCGGTACTTCGCATATACAGGTTATTCCAACATAATAATAAAGAATGGAATAAAAGAAGAATTTCGCCAAGTATAGGGTAGTCCACGTATACATGTTATTCCAACATAATAATAAAGAATGGAATAACAGAAGAATTTCACCATGTATGCGGTACTTCGCATATACAGGTTATTCCAACATAATAATAAAGAATGGAATAACAGAAGTTCTCTTCATGAATAGGAAAGAAATAATACCCCTTACCTTAGAAGAAACTGGATATAGGAGTAGTGAAGTAGCAGAATACTTTTCTTCTTTCTCTCTATAGTTTCTCTATCTAGAGTTTCAGTGAATTCGTAAGAAATAATGAAGGAATGAGCTTCTATTTATAGGAGAATGGACTGAATAGTAACTAATTCATGAACGGTCCAGATTGATTTACTTTTAAACGGACGGTCCATATTGATTTACTATGCAGTATTAATAAAATATGCTAATAAAATAAAATCTTTTAAATAAAATATAATATATTCTATTTATAATATAAAAAAACGAATAACTTTATAAAAGTATTCTGTTTTATATAAAAAAATTTTACTATGCAAAATACTATGCAACACTACGCATAATAAAATATAATATATTCTATTTATAGTCTAATAAAATAAATAACTTTATAAAAGTATTTTGTTTTATATAAAAAGATTTTACTATGCAAAATACTATGCATAATAGAATATAATATATTCTATTTATAGTCTAATAAAATAAATAACTTTATAAAAGTATTCTATTTTATTACATTAATACTAATACAATAATAAATATATATATATATATATATATATATATAAACTTCCGTGACTTCATAAAAAGACACCTCAATATATTTAACAACATTTATCATCATTATTATAATTCACAATATTAATCGACCAGGTCGTTCCCAGGAAATAGGGGGCTTTCCAATAAGAATTTCTCCCTAATGACGCACAATTAGGTGATTAAACCTCTCCTTGACAGAACTTCTAGACATCGTTAATATTGTAAATAATAATATGAATAACTTTGCCGTCTCAATTATTGATTTAATAAGATATAACATATCGACAATAATTGAATTAAATAACGTGAGATACTATGTAACAATTACTGTAGCAATAATTGAACAAAACTGAGTGACTTCTCACGTAAGCATCAATAATCAATACCGTATGCTACTATGCAACCACGTGTATTACTGTACTTTTACTACCGAGTAGTTCAACAGTTTTAACGGTAAAACTTTCGCCGTTATTTTTATAAAAATATTTTTGTCATTTTCTCAATCCGACAATAATTCTGTTGTGGGGTCTACCAATGATTATACCGTCGTACGGATATTCCCCGACAAAAAGAATATTTTCCGACCAAACGAATATTATATAACAACTTGCATACTTTACAAAATTTATAGATACTACCCACAACTATAACACTATCTCAAATCCACACCATAATATTAAAAAAATATTTCGAGAAAATTAAATCTTTATTCATAAAATTTGAGGTCTCACAATCTCCCCTCCTTATGAAATTTCGCCCTCGAAATTGACGTACGTACCTGGTATGCCGAAGAGATAAGGATACCTTGACTTCATTTCAGATTCTAACTCTTGAGGTATAACCTTTGAGTGTTGAATACGATCCTTCTTATCAAAGATTTTAACACGTATCTCCTCATACGTTAAATCTTCTGCTATCTCGTCTAGTTCTAATTTAATAACGTGGTTCGGGTCATCCACATATTTACGTGACATCGATACGTAAAAAATGCTATGAACACGCGATATACTTGGCGGTAAAACGAGTCTATAGGCCACAGTTCCTACTCGATCAAGGATTTCAAATGTGCCAATAAAATTGAGGGTTTAGATTTCCTCTCTTCATCGATTCTTGCTTCTAGAATAACGCCCTCTTGAACCTTCTTCTTCACATTCATCAGCTTTGTGTATATAGCTTGAGCGGCTTTAACTTTATCGATTAAAGTCGATTCTAATCGTATATTTGTTATCTTCGCGTGGGTCCCTAGAGTCTTTAACTCTATCGTCATCATTTGTAAGTTATACGAAATGAGTTTTTGTGTTAACAACATCGCACTCGTAAACGCATACGATCTTCTACTCAATGCGTCAGCTACTACGTTCGCTTTTTCACAATGATATTGAATGGTATAGTCATAATCTTCAACAGCTCGAGCCAACGTCTTTGGCGCATAATACGTTCTTTCTAGGTGAAGAAATATTTAAGGGTTTTAGAAATGAATTTTGTACTGGGGTCAATACACAATTCGATTTTACGCTCTAGAGGTAGGCTAAGAAGTCTTCAAGAATATGTCAGGAAATTTATTAACGATAGAAATATCATTCAAAACTGTGACTCTCATCCAAGACTTGGATAACACATGTAATGAAGATTTCTCCTAATGGAGTTTCAACCGATAAGTCAAAGTTTAATTTCTCCGGAGTCAAATTTAAACATTGAGCGCAAGTAGGAAAGGAGTGGGTAGAACTGGTATCGAATAAGGTATAGACTTCGCAAGAGTTTATAATTAACTTATCCGTAATAACTTCGTTCGGGTTTCTCAACAAACGCTCTCACTTAAACTACCGGATTTGACTTTGCTATAGAGTACATTCCACCCATACTGGCTTCGTCACATTCCTGATCTATGATTCGAATCATTACTTTCCGATCCATATCGAATTGGGGTTGACCGCTCTGCACAGATAATTTCAAACTCGATGTTGGATTCTCCAAATTGTTATCCAAAAAGCGAAATCCATTTCATCTATTTTGACCTTATTGGATCGGACGTCTTTTTCTACAATATCAACGCGTCGTGCAACTTTTACCCATGCATCATCTATTCTCATTCATTCAGTTGCTTCTTCTTTCATCAGAACTTTGATCATAAATTCTCAGATTCCAGCTCTAATATCTTATACTCTGCCAAAGAGTGATTTTGTTCAAGCATCGCACATCGAGTAACATAATTTTGAATTGTTGCATCTCTTTGCTCCATGACGCATGCCGTTCTTTAGCCTGTTCTTCTAACTCATGAATACAATTTTGTAATTCTAAATTTCGATCATAAAATTCTTCTAATAAATTCTCCTCAGGTTCCTCTTCTTCCTCACTCTCAGCTGCTACCTCTGCAACTAGCTCGAGTGCAACTATTAGTTCTTCACTCACCACATATATACCTCTAATTTCTTAATCTTCTGACATCACATTAACCTGGTTAGTGATTAAAGGTGTCTTAACGGTCTCATTCACTCCATTGTTAACATTTTCAGCTGCCATTTTTAAACACTGCCACAAAATAAGGGTTAATTATCATATCATATATTATCCATATACTCTGACCGAACAATTAAATACCAAATAAACTTAAGTAGGTCATACTAGCGAAGAAATTCTCCGTCTCTCCCCTCCTAGTTCTTGTCTCACATCTCAGCCAGGGATCATATCCCTAAGCTTTGATACCAACTGTGATGCCCCCAAAATAGGTATACATCACCTATTCTGAGTCGTCAAATACATGGTACAGAATATAAATACAATCTTAAATATACAACATGAGTTGTGAGTTTTAATATAAATATTATCTTCTAGACAGTATTCAAACTCAAAATAAGTCCTCAATACATTTATTATCACACTATTTCATAGAATAGTGAGGACTACTAATGCTATCATCTGGACCGTCACTCCGTTTCCCGACTAGTCCCTGCTACGTTCTCATTTCCTGAAGAGAACAATAAAAGTAAAAGGGTGAGCTCAACTAGCCCAGTAAGAAATATTATGACTCAGATAATGTAGAATAAATTATCGTTAGCCTTCAACAGTGTTAAACTGATACAATATATAATCATCAAGTTTAACTGTAGCGGAACAAACAATCCATTAAAAGAGTCAAGTAGAGAATAAAATCTACTATCTTATATGATTTAAAAGGTTTTTCATCACTTTTATCGCTGGGACTCAACTTAATAAATAATCCACATCATCTTAATAAAGTATAATATATTCTATATATAATATATTCTATTTATAGAATAACTTTAATAAAGTATTCTGTTTTATATAAAAAGATATTTCTGTTTTATTACGTTAATAATACGAATAAAAAAAAACTTCATTATCGCTAAATAATTCATATTATTAACTGACAATAATTGAATCAAACTGAGTGACTTCTCACATAAGCATTAATAATCAATACCGTGTGCTACTATGCAACCACACGTATTACTGTACTTTTAGTACCGAGTAGTTCAACAGTATCAATGGTAAAACTTCCGCCGTTATTTTTAATAAAATATTTTTATCGTTTTCTCAATCCGACAATAATTTCGTTGTGGGGTCCACCAATGATTGTGCCGTTGTACGAATATTTCCTGTTAAAAAGAATATTTTTGACCAATCGAATATTATATAACAATTTACGTACTTTGCAAAATTTATACATATTACCCACAACTATAACATTATATCAAATTAACTTCATAATATTCAAAAATGATATTTATAGAAAATTCATCTTTATTTATAAAAGTTGGGGTCTTACAACCTCCCCTTCTTATGAAATTTCGCCCTCGAAATTAGGGTACGTACCTGGTATGTCGAAGAGGTAAGGATACCTTGATTTCATTTCAGATTCTAACTCTCAAGTCATTTCCTCAACATCGTGGTTTCTCCACAAAACTTTGACTTGAGGTATAACCTTGGAGCGTAGAATATGTTCCTTCTTATCCAAGATTTGAACAGGAACTTCTTCATACGTCAAATCTTCTGCTATTTCGTCCGGTTCTAACTCAATAATGTGGTTCAGGTCTTTCACATATTTACGTAACATGGATATGTGAAAAACGTTATGAACACGAGACATACTTGGCGGTAAAGCAAGTCTATAACCCACAGTTCCTACTCGATCGAGGATTAAAAATGGACCGATGAATCGAGGATTGAGCTTTTCTCTCTTTCCAAATCTCGTAACTCCTTTCCATGGAGCAACACGTAAGAGCACATGATCTCCTATATCAAATTTCACGTCCTTTCAATGAAGATCAGCATAACTCATTTGTCGATCTTGTGAGGTTTTTATACGTTGTCGGATCGTTAGAATCTTTTCTGTAGTCATACGTACCAACTTCGGTCCCAACAACGTTGCTTCACCCACCTCATCCCAGCATACTAGAGAACGATATTTTCTTCCATACAATACTTCGAATGGAGCCATGCTAATACTTGCTTGATAACTGTTGTTGTAGGAAAACTCCACCAATGGTAAGAACTTGTCCCAACTTCCCTTGAAGTCAAGGATATAGAGTCTTAATAAATCTTCTAGAGTTTGAATAGTCCTCTCTGATTTTCCGTCCGTCTGAGGATGATATGCCGAACTATATCGTAAATTCGTGCCCATAGCTTTTTGTAAACTAACCCAAAATCGTGAAGTGAATCTTGGGTCTCGATCAGAAACTATGGATACTGGCATATCATGCAGTCTTACAATCTCGTTTATGTACATACGAGCAAGACGTTCAAGTGTATAAGTCTCTCGTATCAGTAAGAAATGAGCAGACTTGGTCAATCTATCAACAATGACCCAAATCGCATCTATACCTTGAGAAACCTTAGGAAGACCGGTAACGAAATCCATGGTAATGTGCTCCCACTTCCATTCTGGAATTTCAAGTGGTTGCAATGGACCTTTTGGTACTTGATGCTCCGCTTTGACTCGTTGACAAGTTAGAAACCTTGAGATAAACAACGCTATCTCTCTCTTCATATTGCTCCACCAAAATGTATGACGAAGATCATGATACATTTTGGTACTTCCAGGATGGATTGCAAACGGTGTGTTGTGCGCCTCCATCATGATTTCATACTTTAAATCAGGGTTGTTAGGAACACAAAGTCTGGAGTTGACTCGAAGTATTCCTTCTTCATCGATTCTTGCTTCCGGCATAGCACCTTCTTGTACTTTCTTCCTCATACGCATCAGCTCCAGGTCTGTAGCTTGAGCAGCTTTAACTTTATTGATTAAAGTCGGTTCTACTCGTATATTCGTCATCATCACATGGGTCCCTAGAGTCTTTAATTCTATCTCCATCCTTTGCAAATCACACAAAATGGGTCTTTGTGTTGACAATATCGCACTCGTACTTGCATATGATCTTCTACTCAATGCGTCAGCTACCACGTTCGCTTTTCCAGGATGATATTGAATGGTATGATCATAATCTTTCAACAGTTCAAGCCAACGTCGTTGTCGCATGTTGAGTTCCTTTTGAGTGAAGAAATATTTGAGGCTTTTATGATCCGTAAAGATCTCCACCTTCTCCCCATACAAGTAATGCCTCCAAATTTTAAGTGTAAAGACAACAGCTGCCAACTCTAGATCATGAGTAGGATAATTCCTCTCATATTCCTTGAGTTGTCTTGATGCATAGGCTATGACTTTTCCATGTTGCATGAGAACGCATCCCAACCCTTTGCTCGAAGCATCACTGTAGATGAAAAATCCCTCCGAGCCAGATGGTATTGTTAGAACAGGTGCTGAAATGAGTCTCCTCTTGAATTCTTGAAAACTCTTCTCACATTCTTCGCTCCAATCGAACTTTGTATCTTTTCGAGTCAGCTGAGTTAATGGAGTAGCGATTCGAGAAAATCCTTCCACGAATCTCCGATAATAACCAGCTAAACCAAGAAAGCTACGTACTTCGGTCACTGATTTAGGTTGCTCTCAGCTTTGAATAGCTTCAATCTTTGCCGGGTAAACTGATATTCCACGACTTGATACTACGTGCCCAAGGAATGCTACCTCCTTCAGCCAGAACTCGTATTTCTTCAACTTGGCATAAAGCTTGTATTCACGAAGCTTTTGGAGTACCAGCCTCAAGTGTTGCTCATGATCTTCACGGCTTTTGGAATAAATAAGGATGTCATCAATAAAGACGACCACAAAGTGATCCAAATATTTCTTGAATACCCGGTTCATCATATCCATGAAGGCAACAGGAGCATTAGTCAATCTAAAGGACATGACTAGGAATTTATAATGCCCGTACTGAGTTCTAAAAGCCGTCTTTAGAATATCCTCAGTTCTAACATTCAGCTGATGATATCCAGAACGAAGATCGATCTTTGAAAAGAATTGTGCTCCTTGCAACTTGTCAAACAGGTCATCAATACGTGGCAATGGGTACCTATTTTTGATGGTGACATGATTCAACTCCCGATAATCAATACAAAGTCGCATACTTCCATCTTTCTTCTTCACGAATAGAATAGGAGCACCCCAAGGAGAAGTACTAGGACGAATAAAGCCAATGTTTAACAATTACTGCAGTTGGATCTTTAACTCCTGAAGTTCAATAGGAGCCATTCGATATGGGGCTTTGGAAATGGGTTTTGTACCGGGTTCAAGGTTGATACAAAATTCAATTTCACGCTCTGGGGGTAGGCCAGGAAGTTCTTCAGGGAATACGTCAGGGAATTAATTAACAATAGAAATATCATTCAAAACTGACGTATTTTTGTTTAGATCCGTGACATGAGCTAAGAAAGCTTGACATCCGTTTTTCAATAAACGAATAGTTTTATGGCTTGAGATGACAACGATTGATTTTAATGGTTTGGTTGCTTGAATTCGCATAATAGGTCGATTAGGAATATGAAAACTAACAACCTTACGAAAATAATCAATTTTTGCATGATGAGTAGTTAACCAATCAATCCCTAAAATCACGTCAAATGCAAGAATTTTAATGAAATAAGATCGACATGTAATGTGTGGGTACCAATTTGAACCAAACAAGGCTTATAAACCGTGGATGTAATGAAGGTTTCTCCCAATGGAGTTTCAACAGATAAGTCAAAGTCTAATTTCTCCGGAGTCAAATTTAATCGATGAACGCAAGTAGGAGAAATAAAAGAATGGGTAGAACCGGTATCAAATAAAGTATATACTTCGTTAGAGTTTATGATAAGTTTACCCGTGATGACCTCATTCGGGTTCCTTGCTTTCTGGGAGGTCACAACAAACGCTCTCCCTTGCACTACCGGTTTTGACTTTTCTAGGACGACCTTTGGTGTCTCCATCTTGGCTGAACTTGTTTTTGGTAAACGACAAAATCGAGCTAAATGACCTTCTCTTTCATAATTATAATATGCTTTAGACGGCATCGCGCAGTTTGGACTGATGTGCCCCTCCCCTCCGCATTTGAAACATATGATAGGTGGTCGTTCTCCTTCCTTAACAACGGGTGCTGGTGCTGACGTCTTTCCATCATTGTTGAATCTCCTCTTCTTGAAATGACCATTCTTATTGTTTTGGCCCTGATTACCACCGAAGTGGTTACCATTTCTGGCCTGTTGATTCCTTCCACGCTTGTTGTCACCGCTTCGATGACTGCTCTCACTGGTATTATCATTTTGCCGACTGCTCTCTTTTGGTTGCGTTGACTCGTTATCGCGCTCCACTAACTGAGCCCTATTCACAACATCTGAATACAAACACAGTTTATAAGAAATAAGATGTTGACGTATCTTAGGTTTCAAACCTCGCAAAAACATTCACGTCATTCGCTCTTCATTATCCACCAAGTGGGATGCAAACCGGGATAACTCAGCAAATTTAGCCTCATACTGCGACACGGTCATATTATTCTGCTCCAATTTGATGAACTCTACCTCCTTCATGTGATGAACACTTTCGGGAAAGTATTTGTCATTGAACAGCTCTTGGAACTTCTCCCAAGACATCTTCAGTGCGGCAGGTTGAGTACGCTTAATCGATTCCCACCAGTAATCTGCCTCTCCTCGCAACATAAAGGTGGCAAAGGGAACCTTTTGCTCCTCGGAGCATCCCAAGACATCAAATATCTTGGTGATTTGCTTTATCCATGTTTCCTCTATAAGTGGTTTTGGCTCTCCCTTAAACTCCGGTGGTCCCAGCTCCTTGAACTGTTTAGCGGTGACCGTCCGATAGTTTTCAGTGTTTCCACCTATATTTTGGACAGGAGTCGCTCTCGCCCGCTGTTGCATGAACTGCATAAAGCTTCTGAACATTCCATCATTCATCATCTGGCCAGTGTTGTTGTTTGCATGAGGATTGTCACCTTCCTGATGCACATTATCCTGATTATTGATATGTGGTGAATCAACAGTCGCCTGTGCTCTATTGCTATTCTCAACATTCTCAGATGCCATTTTCAGATACTGCCACAAAACAAAAGTTAATTGATATATCATATATTATCCTTACATTATGACCGGCCAATTAAATACCATGCAAATAAACTTAGGTAGGTCATACTAGCGAAGGAATTCCCCGTCTCTCCCCTCCTAGTTCTATTCTCACATCTTAGCCAGGGATCATATCCCTAAGCTCTGATACCAACTATGACGCCCCCAAAATTAGGTATACATCACCCATCTTGGGTCGTCAGATACATTATACAGAATACAAATATAACTTACTAATACAACTGTCGTGTACAATACGACAAAATATAACTATGAGTTTGAATACAATTATTGTCTACAAGAGACTATACAAATTCAAAAGGAGTCCTCATTACAATTATTGTCACACTATTTAATAGAATAGTGAGGACTAATAATACTATCATCTGGTCCATCACTCCGTTCCCCGACTCGTCCCAGCTATATTCTCATTTCCTGAAGAGAACAGTGAAAGAAAGGGTGAGCTCAACTAGCCCAGTAAGAAATATTATGACTAAGATAATGCAGAATAAATTATCATTAGCCTTCAACAGTGTTAAACTGATAAAATATAACGAACATCAAGTTTAACTGCAGCGGAACAAGTAATCCATTAAAAGAGTCAAGTAGAGAATAAAATCTACTATCTTCTATGATTTAAAAGGTTTTTCAACACTGTTATCGCTGGGACTCAGCTTAATAAAATAATCTACATCATCGAATCACCCCTGCACCACGGCCAAGGATATTCATGTACTCATTAATGGTCATGATCATGCCAACAACAATTCATCAATGCACTACGGGCCAATGAGGACTTTTATTACATCATTTGTAACATTACGGTCATGATTACACCGAATAATCCCTGGTCATAATCATACCAAGTCCATCTATGCACTACAGGCCACATATGAGTTTCAACATTTTATAAACATAAGGATGATGACAATGATATAAGAATTCAATAAAACAAGTTCAAGAATTAATTTATCCAAGAATTAACAACGTCCAAATTGTCAACATGATACTATTTTGTGGAGTAAAATTCAAGAATGCTTAGAAGAATATTTTCATGAAAAGATACTAAATGAAACGCAATTATCAAGGATATTCCACAAATTTCATGGAGTATAGAAGTCAAAAACTTAACCAACTGAGTATAATAAAGAATGGAATAACAAAAGAAATCATCATGCATGCGATAGACCGCACAGACAGGTTATTCCAACAGAATAATAAATAATGGAACCAGGTCTGGCGTAAAACGCACTGACAGGATATTCCAACAGAATAATAATAAAGATGGAACCAGGTCCGGTGTAAAACACACAGACAGGATGTTCCAACAGAATAATAATAAAGACGGAACCAGGTCCGGTGTAAAATACACAGACAGGATGTTCCAACAGAATAATAATAAAGACGGAACCAAGTCTGGTGTAAAACACACAGACAGGATGTTCCAACAAAATAATAGAAGAATGTCACCAAGTATAGGGTAGACCGCGTATACAGGTTATTCCAACAGAATAATAAGAAATGGAATAACAACATTTCTCTTCATGAATAAGAAAGAATAACACCCCTTACCGTTTTAAAGAAGAACTGAAATAAGGAAGTAGTTAAGTAGCAGAATACTTTTCTTCTCTCTCTCTATAGTTTCTCTCTATAGTTTCTCTCTCTAGAGTTCAGTGAATTCGTAAGAAATAATGAAGGAATGAGCTGCTATATATAGAAAAATGGAATGCATAGTAACTAATCCATGAACGGTCCAGATTGATTACTTTAATCTGACGGTCCATATTTAAAGAAAAATCTTTTAAAAAAATATAATATATTCTATTTATAGAATAACTTTAATAAAGTATTCTGTTTTATATAAAAAGATATTTCTGTTTTATTACGTTAATAATACGAATAAAACAAAACTTCATTATCGCTAAATAATTCATATTATTAACTGACAATAATTGAATCAAACTGATTGACTTCTCACATAAGCATTAATAATCAATACCGTGTGCTACTATACAACCATACGTATTACTGTACTTTTACTACCGAGTAGTTCAACAGTATCAATGGTAAAACTTCTGCCGTTATTTTTAATAAAATATTTTTGTCATTTTCTCAATCCGACAATAATTCCGTTGTGGAGTCCACCAATGATTGTGCCGTTATACGAATATTTCCTGTTAAAACGAATATTCCCCGACCAATCGAATATTATATAACAACTTGCGTACTTTGCAAAATTTATACATATTACCCACAACTATAACATTATATCAAATTAACTCCATATTATTCAAAAATGATATTTATAGAAAATTCATCTTTATTTATAAAAGTTGGGGTCTTACAATGTTCCTCCTGTTAACAACACCACTGAGCAGATGATGAACGATGGAATGTTTAGAAGCTTTTTGTAGTTCATGTAAAATCAGACGAGGGAGACTCGTGTACAAAATACAGGTGGAAATGATAGTAACGCGCAGTTTATCACGGCCAAGCAGTTCAAAGAGTTGGGACCACCAGAATTCTGGGAAAAGTCGGATCCAATTAAGGCGGAGATGTGGGTCAAGCAAATTACCAAGATATTCGATGTCTTGGGATGCACGGAGGAACAGAAGGTTCCATTTGCTACCTTTATGTTCCGTAATGAGGCAGATTACTGGTGGGAATCTATGAAGCGTACCCATCCAGCCGCACTCAGCATGTCTTGGGAGACATTTCAGAAACTGTTCAATGACAAGTACTTTTCTGAAAGTATTCGTCATATGAAGGAGATAGAGTTTATTAGATTGGAGCAGAACAACATTACGGTGTCCCAATACGAGGCGAAGTTCGCGGAGTTATCCAGGTTTGCACCTCATTTGGTGGAGAATGAGGAACGTATGACACGGATGTTTCTGAGAGTTTTGAAACCCGACATACGTCAGTATCTCATTTCTCATAAATTTTCTCTATATTCAGATGTTGTCAACATGGCTCAATTATTAGAGCGAGATAACGAGTACGTTCAACCGAGGGACCACAACCAGGATCGTACTGGTGACAGCAGTCATCGGAGCAACGATAACCAGCGGGAAAAGAAGAGCACAGACAAAAATGGTAACCACTCTGGTTGTAATCGTGGCCTAAAAATAGAAGAAGCGAGTCGGAAAGAGATTTTAAAAAGAGAAGATTCAACAATGACAATGTGAAGACGTCAGCACCAGCAGCAACTGGTTCTAAGGGAGGAGAATGACCACCAGTTGTATGCTATAAATATGGAAAAGAAGGACATATCAGCCCAAATTACCTACAACTGTTTAAGGTATGTTATAATTGTGGAAAGGAAGGACATATTACTCAAGATTGCACGGTAGCAAAACCAAGTCCAGCGGGGATGGGGACTCAAAAGGCTGTCCCAAAAAAGTTAAAGTTAGCGGTTCCTGAAAGAGCGTTTGTTGTGACTGGTCAAAATGCGAGGAACCCAAACGAGGTGATCACGGGTAAGCTAATAATAAATTCTTGCGAAATTTATACATTACTAGATACCGGTTCTACCTATTCATTTATCTCTCCTACTTGTGCTCAACGTTTAAACTTGACTTCGGAGAAATTAGACTTTGACCTATCGGTGGAGACTCCGTTAGGAGAAATTTTCATAACATTCACTATTTATAAATCTTGTTTGATCCAAGTTGGCACCATCACATTACCTGTTGATCTTATCTCTTTAAAGATACTTGCTTTTGATGTAATTTTAGGGATTGATTGGTTAACTACTCATCATGCCAAAATTGATTATTTTCGTAAGGTTGATAGTTTTCATATTCCTACTCAACCTGTTGTTCGAATTCAAGCAACTAAACCACTAAAATCAATCACTGTCATATCAAGTCATAAAGCTATTCGTTTATTGAAAAACGGATATCAAGCTTTCTTAGCCCATGTTATGGATTTGAATAAAGACACGTCAGATTTGAATAATATTCCTGTTGTTAGTGACTTTCCTGACGTATTTTCTGAAGAACTTCCCGGTCTACCCCCAGAACGTGAAGTTGAAATCTTTATTGATCTTGAACCTGGTACAAAGCCTATTTCTAAAACTCCATATCGAATGGCTCCTATTGAACTTCAGGAGTTAAAGGTCCAACTACAGGAGTTGTTGGACATCGATTTCATTCGTCATAGTACATCTCCTTGGAGTGCTCCTGTTTTATTCGTAAAGAAGAAAGACGGGAGTATGCGACTTTGTATTGACTACCGGGAATTGAACCATGTTACTATCAAGAATAGGTATCCGTTACCTCAAATTGATGACCTGTTTGACCAGTTGCAAGGAGCACAATTCTTTTCAAAGATCAATCTTCGTTCTGGATATCATCAGCTGAAGATTAGAACTGAGGATATCCTAAATACTGCCTTCAGAACTCGGTACGGGCATTATGAATTCTTAGTCATGTCTTTTGGATTGACTAATGCACCTGCGGCTTTCATGGATATGATGAACCGAGTATTCAAGGAATATTTGGATCAGTTCGTTGTTGTCTTTATTGATGACATCCTCATATATTCCAAAAGTCGTGAAGATCATGAGCACCATTTGAAGCTAGTACTCCAAAGGCTTCGTGAAAACAAGCTATATGCTAAGTTGAAGAAATGCGAGTTCTGGCTTGAGAAAGTAGCATTCCTTGGGCACGTGGTGTCAAAACATGTAGCATTCTCTAGGTTTACAAATGCTTCAACAAAATCCTTCACACTGCAACCCAGAGTGTTTATCAATCACAAAGACTGAAAACACCCTCCACGCGTACACTAGGTGGCCAGCCTATTGTACCACTACGTTGGGCCGCAACGTAGTGTTTTGTAACGACTATATGTGTTACGCTCGGAACCATTGTCCCTAAAAATATGTCCCCTTATAGGGTTATTCACCTCAGTTTTTCCACATCTGAATCCGCACCAGAGCAATTTGGTTCGACACAAATACTCAAGAATGCTTGAATTTCACAAATATTTTTCAACAGTTGTCTAGCCGAATCAAATAGCTTAGACTTTTATCAACAACTCGAACATCAATCGAAATAATTTAGCCAACTTAATTGACCTTCTTCATAATTTAAAAGAAAACCAAAAATTCTTTTATGACGTCATGATACCATACCAGATTAGTAGTACGTTGAGGATTCTGCCATTATGTAACTTTGTCATATTATATCATACCATAGTGGGCTGACGATCTTTCGATCACAACCAACACTAGGTTCGACTGCATTGATGATTCCATCGTTTACCATTTTTACACCACATCAAATGATACACATGGTTAGAAATACCTTTTTAAAAATTTTCAAATCATTTTTGTCTTTGCCGAAACAATTAGCATAGACATATGGATAACGATATTATTTTTAAAACATCATTGGTTCAATTACATGATCCAATGTTTTTTAAGAAAATAGAAGTGCAAACATTAGCACGAAGTCAATAAATTTTAATAATCTCGCAGAGCTAGAGGATTTAGAAAATCCATGTTTCTCCATCAACTTCAATCTTTACTATACCAAAATTTCTAACTTCATAACATATATATACCTGATACAGTTCATCAAACTTACCACACTTTAGAAATTCAGGAACTTGCCACAATTATATGAGTTTAAGAACTTATCCTAGTCAGACCATAGGCGTCCATTCGCTGAGGGGTTCAAAAATATTTCATATAATTATGAGTCACGAACGTACCATAAGTATGAGTTTTAAGAACTCGCTACTTAACCTTATATTCTCTAACTATAACCTATCTATCTGTTATACACATTAGAAAAGAATCACCTTCTCAACAGGTATATAGCAAATAGCGCGACACGGACATTTCAATGATTATCAGTGCCAAAAACTAAGAAGTTTTTACAGCAAGTACAATCCCCCGCCCATAACAAAGAATCATACAACTCAGCTGCTGACATAGGTCCTCAATTGAAATTCTACTGTAAGACCCCGAATTTTATGAAATAAAAGTATTCAATTTTTCTTATAATTACAATTCAGTAAATGGTTAAATTGATAAATGTTAAAGTTAAGGGTGATATATGAATTTTTTTTCAAAATACACAAGTGGTTATAAAATATTCATTGTTGTCGGGGAATATTCGTTTGGTCGTGGAATATTCTTTCTGTCGGGGAATATTCGTACATCGGCGCAGCCATTTGTGGGCCCCATAATAGAATAACTGTCGGATGAAGAAAACGATAAATTTGAGTTTTTACAAATAACGGCGTAGTTGTTACCGTTAACACTGTTGGAATACCCGGTGGTTAAAATACAGTAATACGCGTTATTGCACAGTAGCACACGGTATTGCAGAGTATTTTTGAAATTATTGATTCTTACTTAAGAAGGCACTACTAAATAATTGTCACAGTAATTACTGTTCAATATTTTATTTTATTGATTCAATAATTGTTGCGTTGATATTTTATATTATTGTTATTTCAATAATTGTTGCTGCACAGTATTTCCCATTATCAGATCAATAATTCATATTATTTAAATAATATTATTAGATAGCATTATTGACAATGTCTAGAAAGTTCTGTCTAAGGAGATGTTTGGTCATCTAATTGCGCGCTAGTAAGGAGAAATCCTTATTGGAAAGCCCCCTCTTTCCTGGGAACGGCCTGGTTGTCATAAATATGATTCTGTAATATTATTTGTGAATAATTAATTATTGATTCATATGATAAGGAAATATTTATTTTATGTGGATATAAATGAGGGATATATTTTTGTGGTTAAAAATGAAGGAGTTAATGTTGAGGTGTTTTATCTGTATTTTTTTCGGAACGGAGGTATTGAAAATTAAATTAGGATTTTTGAGATTTTTTGCGAGGGTTATAATTTTTAATCCGACCGTTGGATCGTGGTAATATTTGGATATGTTATACATATATAAGTTGAGTATATGTCCACAAATTTTGAACCGTTAAAAATGAACGTATGATTTGTTATGAATTTTAAGAGATGACTGGTTCAGAAATTATTGAAGTTTCAGAATTTATCATTTTGGTAGAAAATTCTAGAATTGGTGGGCCCCACTCTTGGTTGAAAAAGAAATGTGCTGAGATTTTTATTCAAATGTGGTGGGTGGGAATAGTAGTAGGTAAAGCCATCAGGTTGCAGGTTAAGTCTGCTTCGGCGTGCTAACATTTTTCTATAAATAGAGGGCTAAGTTAGAATTAAAAATCACACCAGAAACATAAGCTTTCTCTCTTTCTCTCTCTATATTATGAAGCATATTTTATGAGTTTTTAGATACTTTGAGAGTTGCTATTCAGTGCAAGTTTCCTTTGACTTTGCATTCCAGTCAGAAATACTGCACTTTTGAGGTAAGGGATAGTAAAGAATTCTAAGGGTTATTATGTTTTTCAGTTCGTAATTCTTCCGACCTTCAGAAAATTTTGGAAAAATTTGAAATGATAATTTGATGAGTTTTATTGAATGTGTCCAAAAATGGTGATTTTTGGATGTATAGATTAAGAGTTATGAATTTTACGGGGAAAGACTATTTTAAAAGTAACTACTTATAACTCCTTGTGGTTAACTCCAAAATTGGTGAAATTTTTATTAAGAGTACATGTATATGATAGAAGTATACTCTATAAATTTTGGATTTTTTGGATGAAAGTACAATTTTTGATAAATGTCTAAATATTCGGCTGCTTTGGCCATATGAAAAATAGTAAATGAATTTTAAAAATTCCGAGAAAAATATATGTTCAATATGGGACTATATTATGTTAAATCGCAGAAAAGAAAAATTGTTTGCATTGATTTGATATTTTTCATGAAAAGGGACTAGTTATGAGTAAATGAATTAAATATGTTATGTGAAGTAAGAAAATTGAAAAATAGGATTTTAAGGCTTGAGAATCCTATATGAGGTATATGCAGATTTTTTATAAGGGTGTTTTGCCACAACCATACAAGATGTCTAATGCAATACAATCTCGTGTCATCATAAGACATGATTGTGCTCATCCACTTGCTGAGTATATTTACGAGCACTACCTATATAATCTTGGTGTTTGTTTGAAGTATAATTCTCAATTAGAGACAGTGGGGATAATGATATGTCAAGAGAAGACTCACCATTGAGAAGAATATGATAGTAATCTTTTCGTTTTTCTTTGGGGTATATTGGGTCAACCAAGGATAATTCTGTGGCCATATGATATCTATCACAACCTAGAAGCATGGGCTCCCATGTACAAAGGTTTCCTTGAGCACTTCCCAAAGATTCTAATTTCTAAAACAGTTTTTGACTATACCTTTATGTAAGGTGCCACTGTGAGGTGCTATCCACGGTTGGGACATGTGTCACATTTGGTATATATTTGTATCCAAACTCACAGCATATGTGTTGTTGTATTTAATACGACAATTGTTGTAATAAAGTTGTTGTTATTTTCTGTACCATGTATTTGGCGACTCAGAATAGGTTGGATGGAATGGACCTATTTTGGGGATGTCACACCTACTTAACTCTATCTCACTCTTAACTTGCTCTTTGCTCGATACGAATTCTTCGTATCTCACCATATACAACTCCTCATGAGTTCATATCGTACCATTTCATAGTACAATCTCTTATAGCATCAAGCTATACTCACTTAGTCGTTACAGACTATTTATCACTTTATAGCTTAATCTGATCACGTCGTGATCATCAATTTACCTTAGGGTTCTTTCCCATTATCAACTAAACTCCACTCGAGTTCATTCTCATTATCTTTGTCATATTCATCTTATAGACATCATCATAACATTTTTATTACCGGAGTTAGGAAACTCTTGAATTCTCATTCTCTTAGATACTTCAAGATTCTTCTTTGAATCTTCGCATGTAAATTTTAATCTTTATCTTTCTCTCTCTCAGGTTATAGCCTAAGGTACTCTTACATAAAGTTTATAACCTACAGCTTTGATACCAACCTGTGACGCCCCCAAATCCGGGTCCCTTCGAACCACGAATTCGGTCTGCCACGATACTACTATCATCAAACTATTTATATTTTTCATTCATAACTTAATGAATAAACTTTACTTATTACAATTTAGAAAATAAATTCGTTCCATTACCAGGATCTGCACAATGACCCCAAACTTTTATAAGTTTCTAATCTTGGTCATTTACTATTCCTGTATTACATCACATTTGATGTTATATAAATATGTGGAATAATTTAAACTTTTTCAATCTCCTTTGAAAAATAATCTTTTATTGATTTCATAACTTTGAACCAATTACAATTCTTGAATCAACTATATAATATGATTCAGTCTATTGGAATTACTGTATAAGATTTTACATCTTGATTCGATATCCTCTATGTATTAACTAATACATCCTTACAATACAACAAGTACTAAACATTGTAAGTATATATCAAGTACACTCCTAGAACCTAAACATGGTTCAAGTAATAATCTAAATAGTATCCTTTGTTGCGAAACTATCTACTTTGCCAACCAAGAAGCATGAAATCTTTACCGTGAGTCCTTAACCTACAAAAGTGGTTATTTGCAAGGGTGAGCTCGACAGCCCAGCAATTCTAATAGTTTTCATGCATCACATAGCATATAATAGCATATTCAGTTCATACATTCATAATCAATTAATATTAACTACGCATGTTACTTCACACATAACATGCATAAAAATTTACTTCACAAGTATATCATCAAAGATCAACTTTCAAATTTCATACATAGCTCATATGCATTTCATATATATACATCAACATTCTCATAGCATAATATAGCTCAACTAATAGTTATAGAATTCATATATCAAATAGGAACTGAAAGACTTACTTGATTCGTAGTTTATCAACTACGACTTAACTGCTTAAAGCTTATCTGCACTGCGTGTATTCCTACACAGTTATATAATCATGGATTCATATCCATTAGTCATACATTTCATATGTTCTTAATATAACAATAAATATTACATCGTTTCCTAACTAGGTTTGAAAAACCTTCATTTCACTTTCTCATCATACTCTTAGAATAACTAGGTATGTATAGGCATATCTTAACCATCCGTACTTGACATCAACATTCATATACATTTATCACACACTTGACTCGCTATGTGTTCGCCACATTTTTAAAGTTTATAGATACGTGATCTACGTCGTTCATATTCAACTACTTAGTTTCATAATGATTTATTTCAATCAATAAGGCTTAACAACTTTCTTTAACAAGATTCGATGTTATAAGCTTTTAAACTATATATTGGTACTAATAAGCCTCTACTAGTATGCTTCACATAGACATAGCATAGTTCATTATTTGAAAACGTATTTTAAACCACACTTGAAACTCCCAATTCATGCTTATCTAAAAGAAGAACATAATCTTCATGCCTGGGGGCATGAGGCGTTCAAGTTCACTTTTAAAAGTTATTCTAGGCCAAGGTAAAGCAACTAGGTGCAACTTTTAATCTCATTTTATAGCTAACAAATCCATGAATATATGTTATCATGTTTAGAACTTTAAGTACACAAATTACTTTAAGTTCGTTCTTAAAGTTTCAAGTTTTCTTTAGAAATCATTTTCAACTAAGCTATTGTAAGTTGATAATAAGTAAAGTAACTTTAAATCACTTCTCATTCTTAAGTATACTCATAACTCAACAAGATGTATGTGTTAAAATATCATAACTTCAAAGACTCAAGGTTAGTCAATATTCATTTTCCAAAACTCTAAGTTTCTTTTCAAAACACATACTAAGCCATGCTAAAGCATTCTATAATGTGTAAGGAAATCTTATATGTCATGTCTATTATCATGAATATTTATATTTTATCACTTAGAATAATGTATTTCATCATCAGGAGCACTATACTTGCGTATGTGCTCGCTCGATGCCCTCCGATGGCCTTCGATTACGTAATAGTCACACATATGACTATTTTGACCCTTCATAATGACCTCAAATTAAAAAACTTAAAGAACAAAAGTTGTAGGTCTATTCGTTCGCGTTCCGGATCATCTTAAATCACCTCAATCGGAGTTCATATGAAAACGTTATGGCCATTTTAGTAAAACATGTTCTGTCAGATTTTTTCCAACACCTGTAAACCAGACCACCCCCCGTCGGGGCGGGGGTCTTGCCTTAAAAATAGTCCATCGGGGCGGACCTAGCTGCTGTAACATGAAATTTCCTTCCCTGTTATGAACCATTAGGCCAAAATTTCTCTTTAACCTTCATAATTTGAGTTATACATGTCCAAATTAGTCCGTTTTCGATTCTATGGATTCGTAATTCATAGAACTACAACATACTATAATACCCATCAACTAACATAAGCATTAACTAACCCAAATATGAATCTATAACTCATGTTCATGCAAATGTTCATGTTTTGGACAATTTAGCGAAATCATTCACCACGAATTCGTTTCTAAACCAAATTGGTTCGTTTAACTTCTGTTGATTTCGTATTCAATCATATTAATGATTTCTAGCATCAATTCATGTATTATAACAACCCTTCGCCATCAATTTTATGACTCAAAAGCTACTTTTTCTAAAAACTTTGTAAAACTTGAATTTAAGAACACATAGAGGAATGTTACATTCTTAATGCTTGATTGGCTAACTATTGCTCTTCAATCTTCCAATCTCAGATTGCTCACTCTAATTTCCACTTACTCTCTATATAGAACTCATCAAGAACCCAATCAACCCAATTAGAGAAGCGAAGGCTCAAATTTATAGAGAATCTCTTACCTAGACCATGGCTTTACTCAAAGATTGAATCTAAAGGGAGATGGAAGAAGATGTTGGTTAAGGAGAAGTTAGTGGAAAATTAATTCAACCCACTCCCCTCTTCATCATTTGGAAGCTATGTGTCGACGTCGGGATTTTTATTTGTCCCTTTTTGTTACTTGCTCTTTTGTGTTCTCATTTTATGTGAGATTTGTTTGAAAAAACAAGTGAAAAAGGTCCGACATGTGTAATGCCGATGATTGGACTATAAGAGTCGCCAGTTGGTTTTTTAACTGGTTGTACCAACACAACCGAGAAAAAGTTTGCACATTGACCCAGTGATGTGACACTGCTAAACGGGTCGGTGAAATCGAGATTCATTTAGGGTCCGGGGACTTGCTTATGAGAAGGGAAGGTGTTAGGCAGCCCCCGACATTCGTGTTTTGACTCCCCCAAAATAGGTATACAACACCCATTCTGAGTCGTCAAAATACATGGTACAAAAATAACTACAACTTTAATAATACAACATAAAAACTGTGAGTTTAAATACAAATATTGCCATCTAGACAATATTCATACCCAAATAAGTCCTCATTACAATTATTGATACATTATTTTATAAAAATGGTGAGGACTACTAAAACGACTTTCTAGAACCTTCATTCCATACCCCGACTAGTACTCGCTACATTCTCACTTCCTGAGAAGAAAAATGGAACAAAAAGGAAAAGGGTGAGCTCAACTAGCGTAGTAAAGAATATTATGACTAAGATAATATAGAACAAATTATCGTTAGTCGTCAACAGGAAAAAATCTGATAAAATACAATAGACAACAAGTTTCAGATCAATATTCGCAGCGGAAACAATAATTCATAGAAGAGTTACGTAGAGAATGAAATCTACTATTATCTATGAATTTAAAAGTCCATCATCAATATTTTATCCCTGTAACATCAATCAATATACATCATAAATTAAATATTCATCTTTGCAATACAGGCCAAAGATATTCACCAGTTGGTCATGTTCATCTAAACACCTGTTCATCTTTGCACTACGGGCCAAAGATATTTATCAGAAATCATTCATCTTTGCACTACAGGCCAAAGATATTCAGTAATATCATCATTTATGACTGAGGATGATGAAAAATATTTTAAAGGAAACGAATCCAGTGAAACAAAATAACAAATATTAAGGATTCGTATTTCGGTTTATCCATGTCCAAAAATACCTCATAAGTAATCATAGTGGAGTAAAATTCAAGAATGATCAAAACATGGATACAATCAAAGCTAGTATCCATCATAGATATTTTGGACAAAAAACGAAAATTTAATTTTTCGGTGAATAGTGCCGTATTAGTGAATAGTGTCGTATACGTGAATAGTAACCCCGACACTAAAAATTTTAAATTTGATAAAAAGTTCAGACCAATATTTTGGCATAATGATATTGAAAGAAATAATATCATGTACAAAAAAATAACATCCCTTACCTCGAAAGAATAGTACTTCTGGCTGGAATACTGAATATAGTGCTGAAGGAAACTTACACCGTATAACAACACTCAAATTATCAAAATACTCACAAGAATATGCTCAATATATCGAGAGAGAAAGAGAAAGAAAACTTTAGTTTCTGGTGTGATTTTCAATTCTAACATAAGCACCCTATTTATAGGAAAATGCTTAAAACACCAAAGCAGAAAATTTAATAAAATATTATTATTTATATTAGAAATTCCTACGCCCACTTTTACCAACTGATTTCAGCCACCTTGCACATGTTAATGATGCCCACAAACATTTCAAAAACGTTTTTCTTTTAACACAAATTTAAAACTTTTAAAAAATAATTATTTCGGAACTTCAGAACTTCAGAACTTCAATAATTAATAATAAATAGCCCTTTTATCAGAAAAATTCAAGCCTCATGTTTTTTTCATAGGAAATTCCATTCTCTACAACTTTGCAGAAGAAAATTTTTCCAAATTCCAAACAGAAATTGACCGAAATTCACAAACGTGCGATTTTACAGGCTATAATCAAATTTCAGTCAAGAAATGGGGTCCACCAACATGAAAAATATGTTTTAAATATTTATTGCAACAAAAATACTCTTCCTCATATACTCATATATCCCACATTTATTATAAAAATATCACCATTATTATATTATTAAAATATAATAATATATTTAAATGAATTATTTTATCAGAAAAAGATAAAATATTAATTTTTAACAATTGTCACATTAAAAAATTTTTCCATCTATATCCACATAAAATCAATATCTTCCTCATCATATAAATCAATAATTAATTATTCATAAATAATATTACAGAATCACAATACTGACAACCAGGCCGTTCCAATGAAAGAGCGGGCTTTTCAATAAGGATTTCTCCTTACTGGCGCGCAATTAGGTGACCAAACCTCTCCTTAGACAGAACTTTCTAGACATTGCCAATAATGTTATCTAATAATATTATTCAGATAATATGAATTATTGCTTCGATAATGGAAAATACTGTGTAGTGACAATTATTCAAACAACAGTACTATAAAATATCAACGTAGCAATTATTGAATCAATAAAATAAAATACTGAACAGTAATTACTGTAACAATTATTGAGTAGTGCCTTCTTACATAAGAATCAATAATTGGTACAATACCGTGTGCTACTGTGTTTTAACCACCGAGTATTTCAATAGTATTAATGGTAATAACAACGCCGTTATTTATAAATAACTTATTTTTGTCGTTTTCTTCATCCAATCTCTTTTCGTTATGGAGCCCACACAAGGCTGCGCCGTCGTATGAATATTCCCCGATAGTAAGAATATTTCACGACCACACGAATATTCTCCGATAAAAATGAATATTTTATAACCACTTGCTTATTTAAAATATTTACGCATTTTACCCATAACTAACCACATTAATCAAATCAACCCTTACTATTTTAAAATAATAAATAGAGAAAATTAAATTTCATTTATTAATAATTTGGGGTCTTACACGTGTTGCCACGGTGACCGCCACTTTTCAAGAAACTATTATCTGAATGTGTGTGTGTGTGTGTGCGGGTCAATGTGCTGTTATTTGGAAGTAGTGCTATGCCTCGTTTGCACCTATATACAAAGGGTTTGAATTTATGTAAAAATTCAGTTTTAAACAAGATATAACAGTGATATTTTAGAAAAGAGGTTTTTCAAACCCTTGTGCTCAATAGTAATTGAGGCCTTTGATATTTCCATTTTATTCTGTATTCGGCTGGATTAATTTTATTTTACAGATGCGAGGCATCTGTATGAAAATAATACACAAAAGGTGCTGAACTCCTCGTGTGTATGAAAACCATCTAAGGTAATTCAGACATCACAGATAAATTTACAAGCTGCTTACAGCTGAAAAGGTCCATCACGAGAACCGAATCTAGATTTAGTGGACTGAATTTGTGATCACATGATTCCTAGGCTCACATGATGCCACAATTGATATAAACACAGTAAGCAGGTATATATATAAAAACCATAAATATATATATACAAACATGATCACCAACCACGAAGCACCTCCGCGGGGGATCAGAAATGTAAATAAAGCTGTAAAAGCTATCAACCGCCACGGAGGAAACTCCAGGCGGGTCGAAATGTACAGAAAGCAGTAAAAACGGTTAACCACCACAAAGTGAACTCCAGGTGGGACGAAATGTAAATATATATATATATATATATATATATATATATATATATATATATATATATATAAAAGCGATAAACGCACCGGATATAAAATTCAGACTCATCGGATAAAGTCCGACAACAGTTAATATATATAAGTATATATATATATTAAAGCAATAAACACACCAGATGTAAAATTCAGGCTCATCGAACAAAGTCCGACAACAGTTAATATATATAAGTATATATATATTAAAGCGATAAATGCTCCAGACTAAAGTCTAGGCTCATCGAACAGTGTTCGACATGCAGTTTATATATATATAAATGTATATATATACAAAAGCAAGTAAACGCTCCAGACCAAAGTCTAGGCTCAATCGAGGCATAACTCGATAATGTTAGTCCATATATATATATGTATATACAAATTGAAATAAAACCACGGACCGAAGTCCGAGCAAACACACACAACATGACTCTCAACTTAAAGAAGGGTGTGTGTAAAGATGGAGAGAAAGGCTTTAAAGTGTGTAAGAAGGCTTACAGTGGACTGCCAAAGAAGACCTCTATATCTTTAAAGTAGATAAACACTGGATTTTGTAGGTACAAAAATAGCTATATGTGAGCTCATAGGTGTTTAAAATGGGAAAGCACTTAGTATATTGCAAGTACGGAGCAAATTGGACCGGGCTTCCTCGCTCTTTCTCTTCTTAAAATGGCCACCCCAAGCCCTTTATTTATAGAGGGTGGAGCCGCAGGTGGAGCCGCAAGTGTACCAAAGGCTACCCAGGTTGCCCCAGGTTTTGTGGGTCGCGTCGTCTCGTAGTACGTGCACGCGGGCAACGTGATGTCCACTCGAACTTTCAGAATTGCAATTCGGGCATTCGACTGAGGTATATAGGACCTATTTCGGACCACCGTTGTTGAGAGTTACACAATGACATGGGATTAGAGGTTGTACGAAGTCATGAAGATGGGACGATGCCCTCCGGTCTTCAGCTTCCAATTCTATCCGTTATCCTACGCAATAGTCAGTTGAGATTGGTTCTTTTGAGCTTTTGTGGGACATTGCTGTGTAGAAATGTATATCTGAAATATTGAGACGACGTGATGTGGCGTCATGGTGGAGAGATAATGACTTAGCCCCTCACCGGGGTTATCTCTGGTTTGGGCTGATAAAGCAGACGTTGCTCAGGGTTATCTCTGAGATTGGACTGCTGCAATGGTTGAAGGTCCTCAGTGTCATCTCTAAGGTGTGCCTGTCCTCCCGATATTATATCCGGGTTGGTACTTAGTATCTCGTTGTGAGCGCCGAGATTGAAGCTACTTGCATTTAAAATAAGTATTTTCAGGGTTATCACCGGAACTGCATTCCTTGGGGTTATCGCCAAGGTTGGTATCTATTCCCACGGTTGGGACTGAGACTGGATACCTCGGGGTTATCTCCGAGATTAATCGGTCTTCTCCAGTGTGTGTTCCGGTATTGGATCTGCATGCCTCGGGGTTATCTCCGAGGTTGGATTTGTTACTCCCGGTGTGTACTCCGGGGTTGATGCTGAACTTTCGGTAGTATCCGGACAGGATATGAACTGTCTTCCAGGGTTCCCTCTTGAAAGATGAATCTGTCCTCCTGTAATGTTAGTGACAGGTGTACAGAAAATTTTGAGTATTTACAGATGCCCCTCTTTATCATATTCATGCAATGCGATGCATGAGTAGGATAAAGAATCCTAGACACTTGAAATGCAACAAGATAAACATGACGCAATATGGAGCAATATGATGTAAGTGTATGATGCATATGCATTGCTTTCCAACAAGCTGGGGATGATTGCCGGCTCCCTGTTACTTCTGCCGGGGATTGGCAATGATGACCATATTAGATGTGTATGATCCAAATCTTTGAGGTTGTTGACGTTAGGGCTATCACCAAAGTTCTTAATCCTTGATACAGACTTGATTCCGAAGAATTACCTCTTATGTGTAAGAGATCTGTGGGGATAAAGCTTTGTCTGTTTGAGGATGTGTATAACATATTCTGTCATCAATCCTCCTTGATGACGTTGACCTTTCCTGGTTTGTATCGCCAGAGTATGTCACTGTTTTGTTGGTTTTACTGCCAAAAACAAATGTTATCAGGGCTGCCCGACCTTCGTTGACGTGTGAACCAACAGTTGACCACGCGTTGTAACCCCCGCCGGGGGTACATCTGATCCTCTGTTGACGTGTATATCAACGGATGAATTCCCTGCTGAGGATAAATGCCAAGGCTGGTTGGACTTTGTTGATGTGTGTATCAACTGATGCAATCATTGGATGATTTCTGATACGACGTTGGGTTTACTTGCCAACGGCTAAACTGATATCAAGGTTGCTTGACCTTCATTGATATATGTATCAACGACAGATATGTGTAGTAACCCCACCGGGGACTGACGTTGTAACCCCTGTCGGGGACTGACGTTGGTCTTTAGGGTAATGACCAGGAGCTGGCGGCATTGGACCTGTGCAAGGTATTTTCGAATGCATTTTGTAATAACAGAGATCATTGGCATAGTATACCTCGTGCTCGGGCGAATACCAATGAGTGATGTACAGACTCAAGGTTCTATTTGAGAAGATCAGGATTGTAGGCTATTCTACTCAATTGCGTAGCGTTCTTATTCCTGATTTGACCTTTTCAGTTAGTGAAAATTCCTTTGTAACTCGAACTGGACCGAACCGGAGGGATGGGGCCCACATAGGGGTGCCGCAAGTACACCTGCTTTAGCCGCAGATGAACCTGCGACCAACCGTGGATACTAATATCCTGCAGGTTGGTCTCACAAGTCACTTTTAACTTGTATTGCGAAGAAAAATCTGAGAGCCTCCTTCAGATCTGTTGAGTTCGAACGTCTTTCTGTAAATTCTGTCACCGTACAAGTGTTCTACACTGTCCTAGTAACGTATGCATGTACTTTTTTCCAGTTTTTATCCGTTGAAAAATGACTTATCATATGAAATGCATCTAAACACATAGTAGTGATTATGTATGCACAAATGACTTGATAAAAAATATTCAACATAGTAAATTTTAGTGTTAAACCATGCTGAACATAATGATGTAAAAAAATTTGACTTTTGAGACAGTCAAATTGGCACCTTTTCTGCTATTTTTATCCTATTTGAGGACATTTGAGCATAAGGTAAGAAGGCAAAGTACTCCTAGCATTGAGGTTAACCTTATGTGTTGAAGATTTTGATTTTTAATGCATATAGTATGTATATGACTGTGGGCAGGTGTGCTATTGAATGGCCATCTAGTCATGCCTATGTGCATATGGATAGTCCTATTTACAAAGGAGACTATGACAAAAGTTTCCAAAATGTAGGCATTGGGTATGTTAAAGTAAATGCATCCATGTATGTAGTCATAAGATGTATTTAGAAAAGCTCCAGGTTAGAAAATACGACACCCTTTCTGAGGTGATTTGGAGACTTGTTGTCCAGTTATTATGGATTCGGATCAGCCGAGTAGTTCCCGTAGGACCACTTCTGGTGTGCGGAAGAGGGCTTCTGAAGTGCCTCGACCCCGTTCTATTAGACAGCCTCATCGATTGGTGGAGGCGGTGATACGTCCAGTCCGGGTTGATGTGCCGGACGTCGAGGACGAGGAGGAGGATGTTCCGATTATGGACCCCGCTCCTGCTGCATATATTCCACGTAGGGAGTTCCCGAGTATTCAGGTAACAAACCCAGAGCTTTTGGGTGACTTGAGTATACATCCCTCGATGTATTTGCATGCTAACGAGGTATGACGTGAGAACTTGATCTTCCTTTTTTCCTATTTGATGAGGATTAAAGGGTCTTGATGTTGATCTGCATTGTATGCAGGTTCCTGGCTTTACACAATCTCGAAGGAATTGGTTCAGCATACACTCCATGTATCAGGCTCTTCATCCCGACTATAGAGCAGTAGTGCATGACTGGGGATTGGGGACATTCTTCTCCATCCTTCCCCGGCATTGTCCCTGGGGTTACCTCAGGGCATTGTCCGAGTGGTGGTTTCACCAGACTCAGTCACTCCATTTACTGGACTGTGAGGTGATGATGACGCCGATGGATCAGTGATTTATCACAGGTATGGAGTTTGGAAGGGCGCCAGTGCCTTGTATGGCGGATATTACCCCTACTGCCGTCAGATCCTTATTAGGAGTTCTGGCGGAAGCGCTCAGGGGCAGGACTGTCCTTACATGTCCTTTGAGCGTAGATGCTATGAGTGGGCTATTGAGCGAGCCCATGCTAGATGATGTTAGAGTCAAGGATCGCATTATTCGGCGATTGTTCCTGATGATCATTAGGGGCTGCTTCATAGCAGATAACTCTTCCACGGTGTCGTTCGCTTTGATCAGCGCCACACGTCATGTGGATCGTATTGGAGAGTATGATTGGGGTTCCTACACCTTCTCCTATTTCCTCAGGAGCATGCGTATGCGCTCACAGGGTTTGACGGAGGCTTGGCTAGGATTTTACCCATTTCTGCTGGTGAGTACTTCTCTTGTCATTTACCATGTATAGGTTAAGAGTGTTAACTGATAGCAGATGTTTTGCCGTTATGTTGGCAATTTTAGGCCTATAAGAGGCTCCCATGCTTGTGTCCAGTGAGTGTGTTAGGATTGGATACCTACCCATAAGGACGACGATGGCATCAGTCTATATTGGCGGAGGTCCTTGTAGCTGAGGGATTCACTCACTGCCGCTTGCAGCTGGAGTTGTTGACAGCTGAAATTATCACATGGATTCCCTATTCTGGGGAACATTTGACCATTGGTTTTGAGGATGGGTACCTGACTGGAGTCGAGTACATGATTTCCACCAGGAGAGTTCCTTTCTTCACGGATGGAGGCTGGGAGCTCTATTTAGGAGAGCGTGCTATTAGGAGCACCACAGGGGAGATCCGTATACCGATCTTGCCTCCTTCCAGGTGTTATTGGCCTGTGTTGCAGTCACCCATCATTGATATCCCATTGTTAGGTGTTGACGATTTTGCATTATCAGAGGGACCCTGTACTCAGGATGTATTCCAGCGTTGGTGGTTCCCTCGAACTATTGGAGCCCATACCCGCGCCACTCAGTTCATGGGGGATATAGTTCCAAGATCTGTGATGATTACGGATTGGCTAACCTGTGTCCGAGATCCGACTCATGTGACACAGATTGACAGTTTGACTCGGCAGTTGGACCAGACACATATTTTTATCCGGCATTAGGGCAGAGATCCGGCAGAGGCAGATTCGTTTGATCCTTCCAGCTCAGGCGCTGGCCCCTCAGATGACCCATTTGGTTTTGCTGGCACAAATCCTCCTCTGTATAGGCCTGATATCCCTGTTGATAGAGATCCAGTGACTCAGGAGGAGTTACATCATGTGGACAGGATTGATGATGTGGACATCGACACCATTGTCTTCTTCTGATGTGTATTCTCGTTATATCTTTTGATAGGCCTCTGTTAGCTATTGGGCGGCTGTGTCCCATTCTCGCTATATCTTTTGATAGGCCTCTGTTAGTAGTAGGGCGTCTATGCCCTATTTCCCTGTATTTATAGCTGTACATAGATGATATATTAGAGGATGATATACTTAGAAATGTATGTACAGTTTTTCCATTCCCTATATCATATTGCCATCTATTATCTGTAATGCATGTATCATGTTATGCATATATATGTATGTCCAAAGATATTCAGTATTGACCCCTGGATGGTCTTATGACACGACCCGTGCAGATGTCTTCTTAGACAGTTAGCCGTATTGATCATACCCCACCATTATTGATGGTATCTGGTATGCGATCTTGGTATGATACCATGTCACCATCAGACATGGTGACCGTAGATCATTTATTGCAGCATACTATGACCCTGTTGATGTTTCAGGTCCCCACAGGATTCGTGGATAGCATGTTGGAGCACTGGGTATCGGAGAGGCATGTTTTTCGATTTGGGACCCAAGAGTTGACTCCCACTCTGGAGGAGTATGCACGGTTGACGATGCTGCCACTGGATAGATCTTGCATGCATATGGCTTTGGGGGACATGAGTCGACTGTTCATGACCCTCACTGGATTGAGGTGTGGAGTAGTGCAGGATGAGTTGACATCTGGCCACGTTATATCCCAGCGTTTTCTGTTTGAAAGATTTGGCTCTGAGGATAGTTATAGACGACATTTCGGGGATTTCACCACACCGGAGGCTCATTGGCGTCTAGCCAGGGTTGAGGTACTGCTATTGTGCATAATGTCATATGTCTACATACCACTGTATATGGACGAGTTGGACATAGGAGTTATCATGGCGGTGAGAGCTCCCATGGAGGGTCGTACCATCATACCTATAATTATTGTCGAGACATTGAGATCAGCTACATACTGCTGCACTTATCCGACATGAGTATTTACGGGTAGTTCGGTCATGCTATACGTGTGGTTTATGTCACACCTGAGATCGATTGGCACTTTCAGACGGCATGGGTATTGCTTCACCCATGATATAGTCATGACATATTCATTTCAGCCATCGGAGTGTACAGATGCTATGTCTTGGTCTATGTTCTTGACAGATATCAGGGATCCGTTTGTCATATTGCCGTGTTCAGGGCTCAGCTCACCTTACAGCTTCATTACTCATGCTTCGGGCATGGATTACATCCCTCTGGCTGGTTTGAGGGGCATGACTACTTACCATCCACTAGCTGTGATGTCGCAATTTGACCAGTTTTAGGATTTTCATCCTTTCGAGGGGGCGCTGGGCCAGTGTTTAGCTTCTCGCTACCTTTCAGCAGATGACCGATCCCGTGTATATGCATGTTGGGATCGGCGTGAGATAGTCGCTTTCTCTATTAGTCATCCAGGTTATTCTACATAGTATTCCGCATGGATGGAGACAGAGACTGCACCGGCTGCGGTGGTATCCACATTGCCGAGTATTGACTCAGATGGTGGAGAGCCCATAGAGGACACTGATTCTCACACCAAAGAGGAGTTAGGTGCTGGGTTGCCAGCATCTCTTTTAGATTCTCCCAGTACCAGCACTGTCGTGATTTAGCATTCAGCACAGTACTTTGAGCAGCGCCTTCATCTGATGACCTTTGAGAGAGATCAGGCTCGATCTTTGATGTTGACTACCCTTAATAGGAGAGACGCAGCTCTGTTAGAGAGAGACGAGGTATTGGCTCGTAGAGATACCACTGTTGTTTAGCGGGATAAGGCCAGATCAGCCAGAGATGTAATGATAGTTGAGCGGGATAGTGCCATAACTGCCTGGGATGTAGCCATCACAGATAGTACTGCAGTGAGGTCCCTTACCACTGGCATGATCGCAGAGATGAACACGTACATTGATGAGCATATGGTCACCATGCAGATGGCTGCAAATCTGTTGGTTCGTGTGGATATCCTCGTACAGGAGACCACAACTTTGCCTCTTTCTTTGGAGAGGGATGCCATGTTGGGCTTGTTAGCTTGCATATACACTGATTTGTAGATGGGCTTGTATTTTCCTACACATACTAGCTTAGCTATTTTGTCATGTACAGTTTACATTGTATATATCAAACAACATTATATATAGCAGGGAAATATATTTTTGATCACTTCCCTTTTAGATATGCTCTGATATATGCTTAATAGTTGTCTGATTCTTCAGGGCTTGTGGTCTTAATGTATTCTGAATTCCTCCTTGATGGATGGATATTGAGTTGTCTCTGGATAGTTCAAAATGGATCATGGATCTTTATGTATCCCTACCATCTTTTTGGTGTTTTGGGACTGATTTCTATATGGAAATATGGAGAAGAGTGTGGCTTTTCTTTTTGAGATTGACCGTACCACAGATGGTCGCCAGTACCCCTATTTAGGAGGAGCCTAGTTAATTTCATCTCTTATGGATTGGCGTTGCTCTTTGAGGTACAACCGCAGCTTAGATGGTCGCCGAATCTCCTATTTACGAGGAGAGGTTGGGTAATTCCATCCCTTTGGTTTGAAGCCAATGAAATGTGGTAGATTGAAGTTTGATCCCAGTACCGTTGACAAAGGTTTGTGTTTTGGTAGGGGTTAGACCAAACCATGAATGGCTGCCTACGTACTCCTATTGAAGAGGAGATCAGGTCTGCGTAGTTCGAACCTGGTGTAAGAGGTTCAACGCTGTTTGTGAAAGGCAGATGGATGTAGAAACTTTATTGATAAAAAAGGTTGTAGAAATGTTTTTGTGATTTTTGTTTTTGTAGAAAAGGGTAGAAATGTTTTTGTTGTTTGTGGTTTATTGCGACCGGGCCATATAGAATATGGTTGCCTGCGTATTCCCGTGTGTCAAGGAAATCAGGGCGACGTAGTTCACCCCTCAGGGTGAGTTGAAAAGCGTAATCCCATGTGCAGGTCAGAATGCGGGGAAGAGAAAGATTAATCCTAGGTTGAGGATAAACTGTAGGTGTGAAAAGTTTGATCCCATGTATGGGTAGCCAAACTGCAAACGCGAGATGTTCAATCCACGGTGGGATGACCTAAGTTATATGAGCGCAGAGAAGTCAGGCTGCTGGCTTGAAAGGTATATTTTTCTGAGGGGCAAAGTGTGGTAAAGAGTTGTATGTGGTAAAGGGTTAAAGAACCGAAATGACTGATGATCTGATGATCCAACACCAGGATGTTTGCTTGATGGTAACTTCAGACATAGTATCGTTTCACCGTTTTCGAGTTGATAAGCTGTGAAAATTCATCGCCGTCCATTTCTTGTAATCTGAGAGCACCTCCTGTCAATACTTCCTTGATAACAAACGAGCCTTCCCAGTTAGGAGCGAATTTTCCCTTGGATTGATCTTGGTTGTCAATGATCTTCTTCAAAGCCAAGTCATGTTGTTTAAACTGCCGTAGCCGGAATTTTCTATTGTAGGATCTGGTGATCCTTTGTTGATATAACTGACCATGGAAGATAGCCGCGGTTCGCCTTTCGTCTATCAGAGACAATTGGTGATACCTGTCTTGTACCCATTGGTCTTCATCTAGCTGAGCGTCTATCAACACTCTGAGGGATTCTATTTCTACTTTTATGGGGAGTACTGCTTCCATCCCATAGGTTAATGCGTCGTGGGTTGCCCTAGTCGAAGTGCGCATTGATGTTCTGTAGGCTAACAAAGTAAGAGGCAACAAGTCAGGCCATCCTTTGTGGTTGGCGGACATCTTTTGCATGATCTTCTTGATGTTTTTGTTAGCCGCTTCAACAGCACCATTCATCTTTGGACGGTAGATGACGAAGTTAAGATGTTGGATGTGGAATTTACTGCATAATTCCTCCATCATTTTGTTGTTGAGGTTCTTAGCATTGTCTGATACAATCACCTCTGGTTGTCCATATCGACAAATGACATTATTTCTGATAAAGGCAATGATGACTTCTTTGGTAACCCTGGGGAAGGAGGCTGCTTCTACCAACTTGGTAAAGTAGTCAATCATGGTGAAGATGAATCGATGTCTATTACTGTCTTTAGGCTCAATGGGCCCAATCACGTCCATTCCCCACATTGAGAAAGGCCAAGGCGAACTCATATTGTGGAGTTCCCTTGGAGGGGCGTGGATAGCATTCCTATAAATATGGCATTAATAACATCTCCTAACGTGGTCATCACAGTCAGCTTTGAGAGATAGCCAATAATGTCCCGTCCTGAGGATCTTTTTGGCAAGGAGGGGGCCACTCATGTGTGGGCCACAGACTCCACCATGGATCTCATCTATGAGTCTCTGAGCTTGATCGAGTCCTGCATCTCTATTGTAGAGTGCATCTCTCCTCAAGTAGAATTTCATAGCAAGTCGATGGATCCGCCTCTTCTCAGTAGGGCTCGCCTCAGCGGATGTAGATCCGTCTCGTAGGTACTCCTTGATATGCTGATAGCAAGGATATTGGATGAGAGGTAGCTCGTCTGATACTTCTCCAACGTAGTTCCCATAAGCTGGTGCTTTGTGCAGGGCAATTGTGACGCTCGGCAAATGTCCCTTGTCAGAGATGTGTATCAAGGAGGCCAAAGTTGCTAATGCATCTTTAAAATCATTCCTACTACGAGGAATATGTAGAAAGGAGATTTCTTCGAACTGCAAAGCCATCTTCAAAACCTGCCGATGGTAAGGTATCAAATGTAGCTCTTTGGTTTGATAGATTCTCGTGGATTGTCTGACCACTAACTCCGAATCTCCAAAGACAGTTAACCGCCTGATGCCCATTGAACGGGCAAGTTTTAGCCCCACGAGACAGCCTTTATACTCAGCTGTATTGTTGGTGCTGACAAACTGCAATTTGACGGCGTCGGGATACTGCTCCCCCGTACCGGATACTAGAACTGCTCCAGCTCCAGAACCTTCCTTATTAACAGCTCCATCAAAATACATCTTCCATGCTTGGAGTGTATTGTGCTGATGGTGTTGCTGAACTGTCATGACCCCTTCATCGGGGAAGTATGTCTCCAAGGGTTTGAAATCCCCTGTAGGTGAAGCGGCTAGTTGATCCGCAATCTCTTGACCTTTAATGGACTTTTGAGTCACGTAGACAATGTCAAATTATTGTAGGATCAACTGCCATCTGGACAGTCAGCAATTTAACATGGGTTTGCTGAATATGTATTTGAGAGGATCCACGCGGGATATGAGATAGGTTGTGTGACCATGGAGGTAATGCTGTAACCTCATGGAAGCCTATGCTAAAGCACAACAAGTCCTCTCAATCAGAGTGTACTTGTGTTCACTGCTGCTAAATCTTTTGCTGAGGTAATAGATAGCTCATTCTTGGCCTCTATCATCATTCTGTCCCAGCATGCAACCCATGATATTGTCACTTACGGACATGTACATGAACAGAGGAGCATCATCTCTGGATGGTACCAAAACGGGAGCTTTGACTAGCTGTTCTTTGATTGTAAGAAAGGCTTTCTGGCACTCATCATTCCATTTCATAGAGGAGTTCTTCCTTAACAGCTTGAAGATAGGCTCACATGTTGCTGTGAGTTGAGAAATGAACCTGCTAATAAAGTTGATTCTTCCCAAAAATCCCCGTATTTTCTTCTCTATCTGAGGAATGTGAAATTTCCGTAATGGCCTGGATTTTGGTAGTATCCAGGTTAATCCCTTTATGGCTGACTAGAAATCCTAGCAACTTGCCTGATTTAACGCCAAAGGCGCACTTGGCTGGATTCAACTTCAAGTTGTACTTGCGCAGCCTGTTGAATAGCTTTTTGAGATGGTCTAAGTGGTCATCCTCCTTCCAGGATTTGACAATGATGTCATCCACGTAGACCTCGATCTCTTTGTGTATTAAGTCATGGAAGAGAGCCATCATAGCTCGTTGATAGGTAGCTCCGGCATTGATGAGGCCGAATGACAACCGTTTATAGAGAAAGGTTCCCCAAGGAGTAATGAAAGCAGTTTTCTCACGATCTTCCTCAGCAACTATGATCTGATGGTACCCCGTAAAGCAGTCAGCAAAGGAGTACATACTGTATTGAGCAGTATTGTCAATGAGAATGTGGATGAATGGCACAGGAAAGCTATCTTTAAGGTAAGCTTTGTTCAAATCCCTGTAATCCACGTAAACTCGCACCTTTCCTCCAGGTTTAGGCACGGGCACGATGTTGGATATCCACTCAGGATATGAAGACACCATGATGATGCCAGCTTGAAATTGTTTCAAAATTTCTTCTTTCACCTTTAAACTCCACTCAGGTTTCAATCGCCTAAGCTTCTGCTTAACTGGCTTGAATTCCTCTTTAATGGGAGGGCGATGAAGAACAATGTCAGTGGACAAACCCACCATGTCTTCATGAGACCATGCAAACACATCCTAGAATTGGGTTAATAGCGTAACCATATCATTCCGTTAGTTTAGGGTAAGGTCTGAACCAATCTGGATTAACTTAGGGCTTTCTAAGGTTCCAAGACTGAAGGAAGTGGTTTGATCAAGGTTGGGTTTAGGTTTGTCTTTGACCAATTCTTGAATTTCTAGAGGCACCTCAATGTCCACATGTATTTCCATTAAGGCTGAATTCATCTCTACATAAAAGGTACAATCCTTGTGGAGAAGAGGCATCATATCAGCAAGTACAGGCACATATACATTAAGGGACCTGAAACAAAATATGCTTTCACTTAGTATATATAAAATGTTTTGATCATACACAGTGTTAGCATGTACTGACAAAATAAACTGCTAATACTGTACAGAAAAGTAAGCAGTTATGATATCTACAGGGCAGAAAGAGTTTTTGCCCGCTTTACCCTTGTCAACCAATACAAGGAATGCTGCTCTAATTGGTAAGGATAAAGTCCGGGTGGACTGCATTGATAGAGGAGTTGTCATCATCCTCCTCTTCCCGAATGATGGCTAATACGTCTGGGCAATCATCGTCTGGGGTATATCTGTTTGTATGCTCATCATGGACGATTATGCGTATGCCCGACATTATTCGGATAACGTTTTGCTTAATTCTTTGTTTCTCTTCTTCCACTGCGGGATCGGGAACAAAGATTTCTTTTGCTTTGAACGACACTGGCTTGGGAAATAGCATAGCCATCACGTTAGTTGGCACCTTTACAGGAGGTTGTGCAGACTCAGAGTTTGAAGGCGAAGATAAACGCCTCGTGGTTAAAGCTGAAGGAATCTGAGGATGCTTATGAGGATCCCTCTGACTAGAACTGACAGAATAGCCTAGTCCAGTTGTCCCAATTTGACTGGCTACTTGTATGGGGTATTTAATACCTTGGTGATCTTTACCCAACCTGTAAGACCCCAACTTTTATAAATAAAGATGAATTTTCTATAAATATAATTTTTGAATATTATGGAGTTAATTTGATATAATGTTATAGTTGTGGGTAATATTTATAAATTTTACAAAGTACGCAAGTTGTTATATAATATTCGATTGGTCGGGGAATATTCGTTTTAACAGGGGATATTCGTACAACGACACAATCATTGATGGACCCTACAACGGAATTATTGTCGGATTGAGAAAACGACAAAAATATTTTATTAAAAGTAACGGCGGAAGTTTTACCATTGTTACTGTTGAACTACTCGGTAGTAAAAGTACAGTAATACGTGTGGTTGCATAGTAGCACACGGTATTGATTATTAATGTTTATGTGAGAAGTCACTCAGTTTGATTCAATTATTGTCAGTTAATAATATGAATTATTTAGCGATAATGACGTTTTGTTTTATTCGTATTATTGACGTAATAAAACAGAAACATCTTTTTATATAAAACAGAATACTTTATTAAAGTTATTCTATAAATAAAATATATTATATTTTATTTAAAAGATTTTTCTTTAAATATGGACCGTCAGATTAAAGTAATCAATCTGGACCGTTCATGGATTAGTTACTATGCATTCCATTTTTCTATATATAGCAGCTCATTCCTTTATTATTTCTTACGAATTCACTGAACTCTAGAGAGAGAAACTATAGAGAGAAACTATAGAGAGAGAGAAGAAAAGTATTCTGCTACTTAACTACTTCCTTATTTCAGTTTTTCTTTAAAACGGTAAGGAGTGTTATTCTTTCTTATTCATGAAGAGAAATGTTGTTATTCCATTTCTTATTATTCTGTTGGAATAACCTGTATACGCGGTCTACCCTATACTTGGTGACATTCTTCTATTATTCTGTTGGAACATCCTGTCTGTGTGTTTTACACCGGACCTGGTTCCGTTTTTATTATTATTCTGCTCGAACATCCTGTCTGTGTGTTTTACACCGGACCTGGTTCCGTCTTTATTATTATTCTGTTGGAACATCCTGTCTGTGTATTTTACACCGGACCTGGTTTCGTCTTTATTATTATTCTGTTGGAATATCCTGTCTGTGCGTTTTACGCCGGACCTGGTTCTATTATTTATTATTGCATGATGATTTCTTTTGTTATTCCATTCTTTATTATACTCAGTTGGTTAAGTTTTGACTTCTATACTACATGAAATTTGTGGAATATTCTTGATAATTGTGTTTCATCCAGTATCTTTTCATGAAAATATTTTTCTAAGCATTCTTGAATTTTACTCCACAAAGCAGTATCATGTTGACAATTTGGACGTTGTTAATTCTTGGATAAATTAATTCTTGAACTTGTTTTATTGAATTCTTATATCATTGTCATCATCCTCATGTTTAGAAAATGTTAAAAGTCATCTGTGGCCTGTAGTGCATAGATGGACTTGGTATGATTATGACCAGGGATTATTCGGTATAATCATGACCGTAATATTACAAATGATGTGGTAAAAGTCCTCATTGGCCCGTAGTGCATTGATGGACAGTTGTTGGCATGATCATGACCATTAATGAATACACGAATATCCTTGGCCGTAGTGCAGGGGTGATTCGATGATGTGGATTATTTTATTAAGCTGAGTCCCAGCGATAACAGTGTTAAAAAACCTTTTAAATCATAAAAGATAGTAGAGTTTATTTTCTACTTGACTCTTTTAATGGATTGCTTGTTCCGCTGCAGTTAAACTTGATGTCTATTATATTTTATTAGTTTAACATTGTTGAAGGCTAATGATAATTTATTCTGCATTATCTTAGTCATAATATTTCTTACTGGGCTAGTTGAGCTCACCCTTTCTTTCACTGTTCTCTTCAGGAAATGAGAACGTAGCTGGGGCAAGTCGGGGAACGGAGTGATGGTTCGAATGATAGTATTAGTTAGTAGTCCTCACTATTCTATGTAATAGTGTGTTAATAAATGTAATGAGGACTCCTTTTGAGTATGAATACTCTCTAGAAGATAATATTTGTATTCAAACTCGCAGTTTATGTTTTATCGTATTGTACACGATAGTTGTATTAGTAAGTTGTATTTGTATTCTGTACTTTGTATCTGACGACCCAAGATGGGTTATGTATACCTAATTTTGGGGGCGTCATAGTTGGTATCAGAGCTTAGGGATATGATCCCTGGCTAAGATGTGTGAATAGAACTAAGAGGGGAGAGACGGGGAATTCCTTCGCTAGTATGACCTACCTAAGTTTATTTGCATGGTATTTAATTGGTCGGTCATAATAAAAGGATAATATATGACATATCAATTAACTTTTATTTTGTGGCAGTATCTGAAAATGGCATCTGAGAATGTTGAGAATAGCAATGGAGCACAGGCGACTGTTGATTCACCACATATCAATAATCAGGATAATGTGCATCAGGAAGGTGACAATCCTCATGCAAACAATAACACTGACCAAATGATGAATGATGGAATGTTCAGAAACTTTATGCAGTTCATGCAACAGCAGGCGAGAGCGGCTCCTGTCCAAAATATAGGTGGAAACACTGAAAACTCTCGGACGGTCACCGCTAAACAGTTCAAGGAGCTGGGACCACCAGAGTTTAAGGGAGAGCCAAAATCACTTATAGCAGAAATATGGATAAAGCAGATTACTAAGATATTTGATGTCTTGGGATGCTCCGAGGAGCAAAAGGTTCCCTTTGCCGCCTTTATGTTGCAAGGAGAGGCAGATTACTGGTGGGAATCGATTAAGCGTACTCAACCTGCCGCACTGAAGATGTCTTGGGAGAAGTTCCAAGAGCTGTTCAACGACAAATACTTTCCTGAAAGTATTCGTCACATGAAGGAGGTGGAATTTATCAAGTTGGAGCAAAATAACATGACCGTGTCGCAGTACGAAGCCAAGTTTACTGAGTTGTCCCGGTTTGCGTCCCACTTGGTGGATAATGAAGAGCGAATGACGCGAATATTTTTGCTAGGTTTGAAACCTGAGATAAGTCAACATCTTATTTCTCATAAACTATGTTTGTATTCAGATGTTGTGAATAGGGCTCAGTTAGTGGAGCGCGATAACGAGTCAACGCAACCAAAAGAGAGCAGTCGACAAAATGATAATACCAGTGAGAGCGGTCATCGAAGCGGTGACAACAAGCGTGGAGGGAATCAACAGGCCAGAAATGGTAACCACTTCGGTGGTAATCAGGGCCAAAACAATAAGAATTGTCATTTCAAGAAGAGGAGATTCAACAATGATGGAAAGACGTCAGCACCAGCACCCGTTGTTAAGGAAGGAGAACGACCACCTATCATATGTTTCAAATGCGGAGGGGAGGGGCACATCAGTCCAAACTGCGCGATGCCGTCTAAAGCATGTTATAATTATGGAAGAGAATGTCATTTAGCTCGATTTTGTTGTTTACCAAAAACATGTTCAGCCAAGATGGAGACACCAAAGGCCGTCCCAGAAAAGTCAAAACCGGTAGTGCAAGGGAGAGCGTTTGTTGTGACCTCCCAGAAAGCAAGGAACCCGAATGAGGTCATCACGGGTAAGCTTATCATAAACTCTAACGAAGTCTATACTTTATTTGATACCGGTTCTACCAATTCTTTTATTTCTCCTACTTGCGCTCATCGATTAAATTTGATTCCGGAGAAATTAGACTTTGATTTATCTGTTGAAACTCCATTGGGAGAAACCTTCATTACATCCACGGTTTATAAGTCTTGTTTGGTTCAAGTTGGTACCCACACATTACCTGTCGATCTGATTTCATTAAAAATAATTGCATTTGACGTGATTCTAGGGATTGATTGGTTAACTACTCATCATGCAAAAATTGATTATTTTCGTAAGGTTGTTAGCTTTTATATTCCTAATCAACCTATTATGCGAATTCAAGCAACCAAACCATTAAAATCAATCGCTGTCATCTCAAGCCATAAAGCTATTCGTTTATTGAAAAACGGATGTCAAGCTTTCTTAGCTCATGTCACGGATCTAAACAAAGATACGTCAGTTTTGAATGATATTTCTATTGTTAATAAATTCCCTGACGTATTCCCTGAAGAACTTCCTGGCCTACCCCCAGAGCGTGAAATTGAATTTTGTATCGACCTTTAACCCGGTACAAAACCCATTTCCAAAGCCCCATATCGAATGTCTCCTATTGAACTTCAGGAGTTAAAGATCCAACTGCAGGAATTGTTAGACATTGGCTTTATTCGTCCTAGTACTTCTCCTTGGGGTGCTCCTGTGCTATTCGTGAAGAAAAAAGATGGAAGTATGCGACTTTGTATTGATTATCGGGAGTTGAATCATGTCACCATCAAAAACAGGTACCCATTGCCACGTATTGATGACTTGTTTGACCAGTTGCAAGGAGCACAATTCTTTTCAAAGATCGATCTTCGTTCTGGATATCATCAGCTGAAGGTTAGAACTGAAGATATTCCAAAGATGACTTTTAGAACTCGGTATGGGCATTATAAATTCCTAGTCATGTCCTTTGGATTGACTAATGCTCCTGCTGCCTTCATGGATATGATGAACCGGGTATTCAAGGAATATTTGGACCACTTTGTGGTCGTCTTTATTGATGACATCCTTATTTATTCCAAAAATCGTGAAGATCATGAGCAACACTTGAGGCTGGTACTCCAAAAGCTTCGTGAATACAAGCTTTATGCCAAGTTGAAGAAATGCGAATTCTGGCTGGAGGAGGTAGCATTCCTTGGGCACGTAGTATCAAGTCGTGGAATATCGGTTGACCCGGCAAAGATTGAAGCTATTCAAAGCTGGGAGCAACCTAAATCAGTGACCGAAGTACGTAGCTTTCTTGGTTTAGCTGGTTATTATCGGAGATTCGTGGAAGGATTTTCTCGAATTGCTACTCCATTAACTCAGCTGACTCGGAAAGATACAAAGTTCGGTTGGAGCAAAGAATGTGAGCAGAGTTTTCAAGAACTCAAGAGGAGACTCATTTCAGCACCTGTTCTAACAATACCATCTGGCTCGGAGGGATTTGTCATCTACAGTGATGCTTCGAGCAAAGGGTTGGGATGCGTTCTCATGCAACATGAAAAAGTCATAGCCTATGCATCAAGACAACTCAAGAAATATGAGAGGAATTATCCTACTCATGATCTAGAGTTGGCAGCTGTTGTCTTTGCACTTAAAATTTAGAGGCATTACTTGTATGGGGAGAAGGTGGAGATCTTTACGGATCATAAAAGCCTCAAATATTTCTTCACTCAAAAGGAACTCAACATGCGACAACGACGTTGGCTTGAACTGTTGAAAGATTATGATCATACCATTCAATACCATCCTGGAAAAGCGAACGTGGTAGCTGACGCATTGAGTAGAAGATCATATGCAAGTACGAGTGCAATATTGTCAACACAAAGGCCCATTTTGTGTGACTTGCAAAGGATAAAGATAGAGTTAAAGACTCCAGGAACCCATGTGATGATGGCGAATATACGAGTAGAACCAACTTTAATCGATAAAGTTAAAGCTGCTCAAGCTACAGACCTGGAGCTGATGCCTATGAGGAAGAAAGTGCAAGAAGGTGCTATGCCGGAAGCAAGAATCGATGAAGAAGGAATACTTCGAGTCAACTCCAGACTTTGTGTTCCTAACAACCGTGATTTAAAGTATGAAATCATGATAGAGGCGCACAACATACCGTTTGCAATCCATCCTGGAAGTACCAAAATGTATCATGATCTTCGTCATACATTTTGGTGGAGCAATATGAAGAGAGAGATAGCGTTGTTTATCTCAAGGTGTCTAACTTGTCAACGAGTCAAAGCGGAGCATCAAGTACCAAAAGGTCCATTGCAACCACTTGAAATTCCAGAATGGAAGTGGGAGCACATTACCATGGATTTCGTTACCGGTCTTCCTAGGGTTTCTCAAGGTATTGATGCGATTTGGGTTATTGTTGATAGATTGACCAAGTCTGCTCATTTCTTACCGATACGAGAAACTTATACACTTGAACGTCTTGCTCGTATGTACATAAACGAGATTGTAAGACTGCATGGTATGCCAGTATCCATAGTTTCTGACCGAGACCCAAGATTTACTTCACGATTTTGGGTTAGTTTACAAAAAGCTATGGGCACGGATTTACGATTTAGTTCAGCATATCATCCTCAGATGGACGGACAATCAGAGAGGACTATTCAAACTCTTGAAGATCTATTAAGACTCTGTGTCTTTAACTTCAAGGGAAGTTGGGACAAGTTCTTACCATTGGTGGAGTTTTTCTACAACAACAGTTATCAAGCAAGTATTGGCATGGCTCCATTCGAAGCATTGTATGGAAGAAAATGTCGTTCTCCAGTATGCTGGGATGAGGTGGGTGAAGCAACGTTGTTGGGACCGGAGTTGGTACGTATGACTATAGAAAAGATTCAAACGATCCGACAACGTATAAAAATCTCACAAGATCGACAAAAGAGTTATGCTAATCTTCATCGAAAGGACGTGGAATTTGATGTAGGAGATCATGTGTTCTTACGTGTTGCTCCATGGAAAGGAGTTACGAGATTTGGAAAGAGAGGAAAGCTCAATCCTCGATTCATCGGTCTATTTTTAATCCTCGATCGAGTAGGAACTGTGGCTTATAGACTCGCTTTACCGCCAAGTATGTCTCGTGTTCATAACGTTTTTCACATATCCATGTTACGCAAAAATGTGGAAGACCCGAACCACATTATTGAGTTAGAACCGGAAGAAATAGCGGATGATTTGACGTATGAAGAAGCTCCTGTTCAAATCTTGGATAAGAAGGAACATATTCTACGCTCCAAGGTTATACCTCAAGTCAAAGTTTTGTGGAGAAACCACGATGTTGAGGAAATGACTTGGGAGTTAGAATCTGAAATGAAATCAAGGTATCCTTACCTCTTCGACATACCAGGTACGTACCCTAATTTCGAGGGCGAAATTTCATAAGAAGGGGAGGTTGTAAGACCCCAACTTTTATAAATAAAGATGAATTTTCTACAAATATCATTTTTGAATATTATGGAGTTAATTTGATATAATGTTATAGTTGTGGGTAATATTTATAAATTTTACAAAGTACGCAAGTTGTTATATAATATTCGATTGGTCGGGGAATATTCGTTTTAACAGGAAATATTCGTACAACGACACAATCATTGATGGACCCCACAACGGAATTATTGTCGGATTGAGAAAACGACAAAAATATTTTATTAAAAATAACGGCGGAAGTTTTACCATTGTTACTGTTGAACTACTCGGTAGTAAAAGTACAGTAATACGTGTGGTTGCATAGTAGCACACGGTATTGATTATTAATATTTATGTGAGAAGTCACTCAGTTTGATTCAATTATTGTCAGTTAATAATATGAATTATTTAGCGATAATGACGTTTTGTTTTATTCGTATTATTAATGTAATAAAACAGAAACATCTTTTTATATAAAACAGAATACTTTATTAAAGTTATTCTATAAATAGAATATATTATATTTTATTTAAAAGATTTTTCTTTAAATATGGACCGTCAGATTAAAGTAATCAATCTGGACCGTTCATGGATTAGTTACTATGCATTCTATTTTTCTATAAATAGCAGCTCATTACTTCATTATTTCTTACGAATTCACTGAACTCTAGAGAGAGAAACTATAGAGAGAAACTATAGAGAGAAAGAAGAAGAGTATTCTGCTACTTAACTACTTCCTTATTTCAGCTCTTCTTTAAAACGGTAAGGGGTGTTATTCTTTCTTATTCATGAAGAGAACTGTTGTTATTCCATTTCTTATTATTCTGTTGGAATAACCTGTATAAGCGGTCTACCCTATACTTGGTGACATTCTTCTATTATTCTGTTGGAACATCCTGTCTGTGTGTTTTACACCGGACCTGGTTCCGTTTTTATTATTATTCTATTCGAACATCCTGTCTGTGTGTTTTACACCGGACCTGGTTCCGTCTTTATTATTATTCTGTTGGAACATCCTGTCTGTGCGTTTTACGCCGGACCTGGTTCCATTATTTATTATTGCATGATGATTTCTTTTGTTATTCCATTCTTTATTATACTCAGTTGGTTAAGTTTTGACTTCTATACTCCATAAAATTTGTGGAATATCCTTGATAATTGCGTTTCATCCAGTATCTTTTCATGAAAATATTCTTCTAAGCATTCTTGAATTTTACTCCACAAAGCAGTATCATGTTGACAATTTGGACGTTGTTAATTCTTGGATAAATTAATTCTTGAACTTGTTTTATTGAATTCTTATATCATTGTCATCATCCTCATGTTTAGAAAATGTTGAAAGTCATCTGTGGCCTGTAGTGCATAGATGGACTTGGTATGATTATGACCAGGGATTATTCGGTATAATCATGACCGTAATATTACAAATGATGTGGTAAAAGTCCTCATTGGCCCGTAGTGCATTGATGGACAGTTGTTAGCATGATCATGACCATTAATGAATACACGAATATCCTTGGCCGTAGTGCAGGGGTGATTCGATGATGTGGATTATTTTATTAAGCTGAGTCCCAGCGATAACAGTGTTAAAAAACCTTTTAAATCATAAAAGATAGTAGAGTTTATTTTCTACTTAACTCTTTTAATGGATTGCTTGTTCCGCTGCAGTTAAACTTGATGTCTATTATATTTTATTAGTTTAACATTGTTGAAGGCTAATGATAATTTATTCTGCATTATCTTAGTCATAATATTTCTTACTGGGCTAGTTGAGCTCACCCTTTCTTTCACTGTTCTCTTCAGGAAATGAGAACGTAGCTGGGGCAAGTCAGGGAACGGAGTGATGGTTCGAATGATAGTATTAGTTAGTAGTCCTCACTATTCTATGTAATAGTGTGTTAATAAATGTAATGAGGACTCCTTTTGAGTATGAATACTCTCTAGAAGATAATATTTGTATTCAAACTCGCAGTTTATGTTTTGTCATATTGTACACGACAGTTGTATTAGTAAGTTGTATTTGTATTCTGTACTTTGTATCTGACGACCCAAGATGGGTTATATATACCTAATTTTGGGGGCGTCACACAACCCTTGTCCTGGCTGATGACCCAAGGACATCATTTCCTAAGTAGCTGGCATTACTTTGGCAGAGATCTTGGGTACGAGCAATGTCGTTCCAATAGCATGGTACTGAGTATTGCTCACTTCTAAGGCATGAAAACTGACCGGCTCAACATCTGTATTAGTGTTGATAAATGGCATGTCCCCATATTGAGGACACTCCGGTTTAGTATTGATCGTGACTAGGCTATTGCTGATAATGTATTTCAGTTGCTAATGAAGGGTGGAGGGGACTGCCCCAGCCATATGAATTCACGGTCTTCCCAAGAGTAGGCTGTATCCTGAATCAATCTTGAGCACGTGGAAAGATACGCAGAATGTATGGGGACCAATTTCGATTGGCACCTCAATTACTCCGACCGAATTCTGGCGGGCTCCATCAAAAGCTTTGATGACCGTATGGCTACCCCGGATTCAGTTAAGATTAACATTCATCTTCAACAATTTGGCGTATGGACAGATATTTAGAGATGAGCCTCCATCTATCAATACTCCAGCCAGCATATATCTGGAGGATAAGACCGCAATATGTAACGGCTTGGAATAGTCGGTCCCTTCGGGCGGTATATAGTCATCAGTGAAGGATATCACATTATTGTTGAAAATGTGATCAACCAAGTGTTGAAACTTTTCTGTATCTACTGATTCTGGTAAATAGGCTTCTTTTAAAACCTTCAATAAGATCTTCTGGTGATCCTCGGAAGTTAGTACTAAGTTTAAAATTGAAATCTGGTATGGAGCTTCTCTCATGCTTAGAACCACCTTGGCTTCGTGATGACCCATAGTGCGGAGGAATTTTTCAATCTTCTCCATGGGTATTTTCCCCTTTGATTTGATGGTAGATTTCATAACCTGTTGGGGAAGATACAGTGGATTCTCCTTCGACAATGTAGCAGTTGTATGTGAGGTGGATCCTTCACCTTCTCCATAATTCCATGGAACTGTGTGCAAGCTAACAATAGGATATTGTGCTCTGCATGGTAAGTTGATTGGCTCGGGAGCGGCCACTTTCAAAGGATTGTTGTTTCCTATGAGTTGAATGGTTGGTATAGTGAGTGGCTTGATATTGTCATCAGCCTCTGCAGAGATAACTGCTATAAATCCCTTCCACTTAGTAGGACAGATATTCTCACTCCCACGTAGCACAGTATCATTGTCTGCTAGTTGCAAGACACCTCTGTCAATGAGATTCTGGATAAGGTGGCGGAGTGCCCAGCATTCTTCTGTGCTGTGACCGCGAGAATGGGAGTGATATTGACATACTCCATCAGAATTGTACCGTCCTGAACGGGGGTTGATTGGAGGTAGAAGGGAATTGATCCTTCCTTCATTGATTAGCATCTGAAGGATTTCCTCCATGGGTTGGCCCAGATGTGTGAATTCCCTTCTGTTGGCAAAATCACGATGAGCTTTGGCATTCGCTCTCTTTGCCACTTTGTCCTCCAAAGTTTCACTTTCTGAAGGTGACGAATGAATATTTCTGACAAGAGGAAGGAGACTAGCATGCTTCTGGCTTACTAATTGGCTTGTAACTTGATGTTAGTAGGTCACCAGTTTTGCCAATTGATCGATCTGTTTGCATAGAGCTTTCATCTTACGTTCCATTGTGAATTGGAACTTGGCATAATCCCATTTGTCAACACCGTCTTTGGTGGTTTGAGATGACTCTCCATTGAAATTGGAACTCTGTCCATTGCTCCAATTTATCATGTTGACCTCTTCCTCTTTGTGTTGAGGAAGAGGGTTGTCTTGAACGTGAGGTTGATCTGGTTTGGTAACCACGATTTTCCCGTTGTCTATCAAGTCTTGGATCTTGTGTTTCAAGGCCCAACAATCTTGAGTATCATGTCCAGGTGCCCCGGCATGATATGCACATTTTTTAGCAGCATTGAAACCCCGTCCATTAGTGCTGGCTAGTGGAAGAAGATGCGTGATTTTCTTCTATGTTGTCAGAAGGGTAAGAATGTTCTCGAGGGAGTCCCCTAAGGGTGTGAACACTCGAGGGCGTTTGACATCTCCACCTTTTGGTAATGGAGGATTTAAAGACTGAGCTTGAAAGGGAGTGTAACTTCTTATAATAACCCTAGATTTTCTATATAAAATAAATCAAAAATTTTGCATATAATTTTTTTTTTATTATTTAATGACGAGAATAAATGTCTAGTAATGTGAACGATAAATGCGAATATATTTATTACTTAAAAAATTAGAAATAATTTTGGAATAATTAATTACCACAAATTATATTGTTATGGTAATTAATTCCTGTAAGATGAAATGTTTTTATTAATTATTTTCCACGAAAACATGATTGGAAATAATATATGAAGTGGTAATTAGAATTATATAATAAATATTTCATTATATGATTTGTTCAGAATATTTAAGTTAATTATTTTAACTTGATTATTGATGTTGTGTAAGAAAGAGAATTCAGATATGAGATCCAAACTCTGGATTGGGATTGTAATCAAGAGATGAGAATAATAATATTATATTATTTATATAATGATTTTACAGTACCATAAATATGTACTGTGTATATGCGGACAGATAATATTGAGCAATGACGGTCAATTAGGTCATAACATATTACTGTGCTATGAAACCATAATTATTAAACTCAGTTATGAGATCTGACTGAGTAGTGACTGTGTATATGAAGTTACTGTGTATAAGAATGTCGGTAATTAGAAGGAAACCCTAATTACTTTTGTACGTCGATAATTAGGACAAACCCTAATTATTATAACCCTAACCGGTTGAAGTTAGAAACCGTAATGACTGTGTTAGTAACATACACAGATAATTAGAGAACCCTAATGGTCAATTAGAAACCCTAATTATAGAACCCTAAATTTTCAATCGAAAACCCTAATTTTAAATTATCGGGTTTAATTACGATGTTAATGTATAAATGTTTTAATTTACCAAAGGATGGAAATTAATTGGTAAATGATAAGAATTACCATCTAGTGATTAAATATTACATTTAATTGCCATGTACAAAATTGCCCTTGAAATTATATGGGAAATTATCAAAATACCCTTTTTGTCCATTTTAGTGTATTATTAGTAGCATTGTTGATGGAATCTTCAATTATGCTAGCTAATCAATGGCTTCTAGAATTTATCCATGCTACTATACCATTACACCCATCAATTACCAACCTTACATGATTGAATTCAATCAATTCTATAAATTAAGGAGAGATTAAGCTTAAAATGTACACTAAAATTGCCCAACTCTCCAAACTAGATTCTCTCAACCTCTTAGCTCCCAAAAACACTTGCCCATACACTCCTAAGAACAGCCCCATGATCACAAGCATCAAAAACAGAAGATCAAAGTCAGAAATCAAGAAATCAAATTAAGAAAAGGTATGAAATCCCAAAAAATTAGAAATCCTTCGATTCGAAGTTGATTGATGCAATTGATTGTTTAAAGTTGTGTAATAGGGAGTCTATTAATGTTCTAAGTTGAGAAATCAAAGACCCATAACATCAAAGTGCACGAATTTGAAGATTTGAGCAAGTTGGAAAAATCGAATTCTGTGATTTTTTATCAAATGTCAGAGCTTATATCTCTGTGATTATTTACTGTTTTTGTTGTTTGTAAGTTGTTATGTGTAGCCTGATATGTGTTCTTTAATATACAAAAATAATCAAGTTCATAACTATTATAGATCGGAAGTTATTCATGGTCAAATCCCGTTGACCGAAAACCCTGAAGAACACGAACCCAGATTTTTTTTGAGCAATTTCCGTGGTCAACTTTGACCGGCTAGATCTTGCTCATGATATGATTTTTTAGTGTTATGATGCTTTATAGTTGTATTCCTACATGTTTTCTACACAGTCCAATTGATAGATCACACAAACAATACACATATTGCACGTTATAAGGATCCAAAGTAGGCACCTCGACTGTTCTTCGGTTGAAGAACAGCCTAGTCAGACTTTTTGATGGCTAATAACTCTTAGATCTAATGTTTTTTTAGCCATGATGTTTGTTGTTAATTTTAGTCTTACATGAGCACTACAAGATGTATGTGTTAGATTGCCCAGAAACATCACGATACGATCTAAAATTGTGGTCAAACTAGCCCCCTCGAAACTGCCTTGTCAGTGTTCTTGAGGCTCAAGAACACCTAAGGCAACAGATAATCGTTGCTAAAGCCTTTAGCGACGGTTTTGATTTATTTTAAATTTTTCAATTTCTGAAAATTCCGAAAATGATTTAAAAATTAGAAAAATTAGATTTTAATTATTAAAAATACTTAATAAATTCTGAAAAATTATTTTAAAATCCAAAAAATTGTTTTTAATTATTTTGAGTATATTTTATAAATATTTAATATTTTTGAAATATAAAAGGTATTTATTTATTTAATTATAATATTAATAAATGATTTAAAAATAGTTTTAATTCATGAAAAATCATGAAAAATTATTTTATGGTATAAGAAAATATTTTAAGTTATTTTCCATGACTTTTAATATTTTGTGATGAATTTCATTAATTAATTTTTATTAATGATATTAAAGTTATTTAATGATTATATTAAATAATTTAGTTTAAAAATGATTTTAATATTATAAAAATCATTTTAAATGAAAATAAGGTATTTAAAAATATTTTAAGTTATAAAATATAACTTTTAATATTTAAAGGATAATTTTATTAATAATTAAATATTAATGATATTAAGATAATATTAATGGTATTTAGTTTATTTAATAATTATTATTAAATAAATAGTTTAAAAATGATTTTATTTATTTAAAAATCTTTTAAAAAGGATATTAAGGATTTAAAAATATTTTAAGTTATAATTAATGACTTTTAATATTTGGATAAATAGTACATTAATATTTAAATATTAATTGTAATTATTTAAAAATGATTTTAATTGTTTTAAAAATTATTTAAGGGTAATATAAATGTTTTAAAAATAGTTTGAGTTATTATAAATAACTTTTGTATTTTGGCAATGGTTTCATTAATATTTTAATATTAATTAATTATTAATGATAATAGAATTGTTTGATGTTTAAATCATTTAATTATGATTCTGATGTTTAAAAATGCATGATAAATTTTAATAAATGTTTTAAAATTATTTCAAGTCATTTAAAAATAAAATGACTGATATTTACAGATATTGAGGTACAGAATAAGAGTCTTAGACTCAATATTTACCCGATAAAGCTGTCGGTACACCGACAATTGTCAGAAATTGACCCGAACTTAGATATTTGACTGTGTTTATGATTGTTTAGGACGTAATGCCTATTAGATATATGTGATGATGTGATTAGACCATGTGCTGACTGTAATAGACAGTACTATGTGTTATAATATATTGTTCTAATCGAACGAATGATCTGATTATTGATAGGTTGTGATAAAGAGATAGAATCTAAATTGAGATATTTAATCAACAAATCAGATAAGTTTCTTACCTTTGCATTTCCTTTATGCAATGGACATGAGTAAGAAGTTTCATAATTCTTTTCTATTCCTGTATAGATTATGTACGCTTTGATTATCAACATGTTAGATCAGATATATATTCTGTTTGTTAATTTCTAAATGGTTATACAAGTGTCCCCACTTGGATAATCATGGCATTTATTCACATGTTGATACACCTTTGTCAATTACCCGTATATATATATATATATATATATATATATATATATATATATATATATGTTGAATTACATATTATTGTTGAGCAAGATTAAAAACCTTCGGGTTTGGAACCAAGCATGTATGAACATCCCTATATGGGAAAATTTTTGCGCCCAAGGCGGATAGAGTGAGCGATGAATTTCATTCAGGTTATGTAGTATTGATCAATACAGGGTACAACGGGGTTGATCACCCTCCGTGCCCGTAAGTTATGACGGTTTGCGGATGGATTTCTGCTAAACCTTTTCGAAAATGAAAAGAATGTTCATAGTATGTTTCTTAAACCCTATTCATGGGTAGAGCCAAATTTTAAGAATTTGAAAGAGAGTTGTTATGTGAATTTTTATCAGTACAGATTACTTCACAACTTTCGATTCGTTGTAGAAGTGTTATGTAAAGAGAATACTTATATTCTTTCAACTTATATATATAGTTGTTATTACTTGATGGGCACTCAAATGCTCATCCTTGTTTAAATTAAATATTTTCAGTTATGTATGAGCAACCTGAAGGCTCAGGCACGAACAAGGGGAAAGGAAAGCTGTTCGAATGAGTTTATATTATGAGTTAATGGTTATAGTTAGTATTGATATCTATTCAAGTATTGTAAGGAATGTATTTGAAGGTCTCGTACCTGGGAAGTAAACTTTGATGTATGTAAATTAAGTTTGAATGTAATATTATTATTGTATTATTCAGCTTATAGAAATGGTATCGTGAAGCGCCGAGTTCGGGTTTCAAGTACCTGGATTTGGGGGCGTCACACTTCTCCTTTGAACATGCATGTTCTAATTGCCTTTTTGACCCTGCAGTATCAGGGAAACATCTTCCTCTTTCTTTTTATGGACCCTCCGGGGGTTGTTTCCATAATTTCCAGACTGGATGTGCTCAACAACAGCTTTAAGGGTAGCTAGGTCTTGAATCTTTCCTGACTTCAATCCCATCTCAGCCATCTCCCCGTGTTTGATCATTTCAAAAAATGGTTTACCGATGTCGGCTAACACTCTTTCATAGAAAGGAGCTTCTTATATGTCTATGAAGGTCATGACCATTTCTGATTCTGTCATGGAAGGAATAACTTGGGCAGCCAGGCGTCTCCACCTTTTAGCATACTCTCTGAAAGATTCATTAGATTGTTTCTTGACCTTGGTAATCTGATACCGGTCAGGAGCCATTTGAGACTGAAAGCTATATTGAGTGAGGAAAGCGTGTGCTAGCTCTTCCCAGCTATGGATCTTGAAGTTGTCTAATCTAGTATACCATGAACGGGCTTCTCCAGTCAGATTTTTCTGGAACAGCTGCATTCTGGGCTTCTTATCTTCTGCATAAGATCCAAGTTCTCCAATGAATACCTTCAAATGGGTATAAGGATCTCCTAACCCGTCATATTTTTTAAAGTCAGGAGTTTTAAACTTTTCTGGATAATGAACACCAGGGAATATACAAAGGTCAGCATATAAAACACTCCCATGTGCTCCAATTCCTTTGATAGCGCGAAGGGTCTCTTCCATCTGAAGAACTTTCTTTTTGATGTCACCGGTGTCTGGATCTCTTGTGAGATGGGTGTCATCATGAATTTTGTTGGTCGTATCCAACTGCAGTTCAGGTATTGTAACAACCTGGGCTCCCCCTTGTGTAGAGGATTCAGTATGTATGGGTATTTTTGGACCCTGCGTAGATTGTTGTAGTTCTTTAAGCAGAACAGCCAAATCTGTAATTTGTTTGCTTAATCCGTCGAATTCTTTGCGAGAAACTAGATTAAGGTCAGTCTAGTCAGATGACGACATAATTGGCTGTAGGCCCACAACCTTTTTGGATTTTGACCGCGTAGTAGGTCTAATGGATTCCCTACGAAAGACTTGCATAGTTTAGTCTTTAGGGGATGTAAATTAACATGCTATATGATGTGTTCGTTTTAGAAATTTTATCCTACAAAAACGGATGTTAACTGTTCGTAATAGCATGTTAATTTTAAACATATGTGTATACACGTTTCTTCATATCTCTCATGAATATGACATGAATATTGTAAGTAATGCAAAAGCATGAAGAGACTTTCCTCCGTGTTGGGTTTATAAGAGGCTGACCTATCTTAGGTTACTCTCGCGGCTTTTTGGCATGAAGGTTCCCAAATCATCGCAATTTACCCGACGGGAATTAAATCTGGCCTTTCAACTGGAGCGAATTTGGGTGGTGTCATTCCTGAGCCTCGTGGAATTAGTCTTCCTACAAGTCCAGTAATCAAACACCGACGGGATAGCTTCCTGATGGAGGGACCACACAACATACATTCACATACATCGCGTCTCACCGTATGAAAATGATGGCATGTGCGAAGCACTAATATCACAAGCAGATATGGTGCGAAGCACTAAGTGCAATAAGGAAATGCATTCGTACACATTCATCATAAATGTAAATGCAACATCCACACATAAGTAGATAATAGTTTTGAAAAGATTGTAGTAGCGGCTTAAGTCCTCTTACTGGAGTCCCCAGTAGAGTCGCCACCTGTCGACGTTGGGATTTTTATTTGTCCCTTTTCGTTACTTGCTCTTTTGTGTTGTCATTTTATGTGAGATTTGTTTGAAAAAATAAGTGAAAAAGGTCCGACATGTGTAATGTCGACGATTGGACTATAAGAGTTGCCAATTAGTTTTTTAACTAGTTATACCAACACAACCGAGAAAAGGTTTGCACATTGACCCAGTGATGTGACACTGTTAAACGGGTCGGTGAAACCGAGATTCATTTAGGGTCCGGGGACTTGCTTATGCGAAGGGAAGGTGTTAGGCACCCCCCGACATCCGTGTTATCACGGTGACCGCCACTTTTTAAGAAATTATTATCTGAATGTGTGTGTGTGTGTGTGTGTGTGTGGGTCAATGTGCTGTTATTTGAAAGTAGTGCTATGCCTCGTTTGCACCTATATACAAAGGGTTTGAATTTATGTAAAAATTCAGTTTTAAACAAGATATAGCAGTGATATTTTAGAAAAGAGGTTTTTCAAACCCTTGTGCTCAATAGTAATTGAGGCCTTTGATACTTCCATTTTATTCCGTATTCGGCTGGATTAATTTTATTTTACAGATGCGAGGCATTTGTATAAAAATAATGTACAAAAGGTGCTGAACTCCTTGTGGGTATGAAAACCATCTGAGGTAATTCAGACATCGCAGATAAATTTACAAGCTACTTACAGCTGAAAAGGTCCATCACGGGAACCGAATCTAGATTCAGTGGACTGAATCTGTGATAACATGATTCCTAGGCTCACATGATGCCGCAATTGATATAAACGCAGTAAGCAGGTATATATATAAAAACCGTATATATATATATATATATATATATATATATATATATATATATATATATATATATATATACAGACATGATCACCAACCACGAAGCACCTCCATGGGGGATCAGAAATGTAAATAAAGCTGTAAAAGCTATCAACCACCACGGATGAAACTCCAGGTGGGACGAAATGTACAGAAAACAGTAAAAATGGTCAACCACCACGAAGTAAACTCCAGGTGGGACGAAATGTATATATATATATATATATATATATATATATATATATATATATATATATATATATATATAAGCGATAAACGAATCGAATATAAAATCCAGGCTCATCGGACAAAGTCCGACAACAGTTAATATATATAAGTATATATATATATTAAAGCAATAAATGCACCGGATGTAAAATCCAGGCTCATCGAACAAAGTCCGACAATAGTTAATATATATATATATATATATATATATATATATATATATATATATATATATATAAGCGGTAAACGCTCCAGACCGAAGTCTAGGCTTATCGAACAGAGTTCGACATACAGTTTATATATATATAAATGTATATATATACAAAAGCAAGTAAACGCTCCAGACCGAAGTCTAGGCTCAATCGAGGCATAACTCGATAATGTTAGTCCATATATATAAATATATATATATGTATATACAAACTGAAATAAAACTACGGACCGAAGTTCGGGCAAACACACGCAACACGACTCTCAACTTAAAGAAGGGTGTGTGTAAAGATGGAGAGAAATGCTTTAAAGTGTGTAAGAAGGCTTACAGTGGATTTCCAAAGAAGACCTTTATATCTTTAAAGTAGATAAACACTGGCTTTTGTTGGTACAAAAATAGCTATATGTGAGCTCATAGGTGTTTAAAATGGGAAAGCATTCAGTATATTGCAAGTACGGAGCAAATTGGACAGGGCTTCCTCGCCCTTTTTCTTCTTAAAATGGCCACCCTAAGCCCTCTATTTATAGAGGGTGGAGCCGCAGATGTACCAGAGGCTACCCGGGTGGCCCCGGGTTTTGCGGGTCGCGTCGTCTCGTAGTACGCGCGCGTGGGCAACGTGATGTCCACTCCGGGCATCCGACTAAGGTATATAAGACCTATTTCAGACCGCCGTTGTTGAGCGTTACGCAATGACATGGGATTAGAGGTTGTTCGAAGTCATGAAGATGGGACGATGCCCTCCGGTCTTCAGCTTCCAATTCTATCCGTTATCCTGCGTAATAGTCACTCGAGATTGGTTCTTCTGAGCTTTTGTGGGACATTGCTGTGTAGAAATGTATGTCTGAAATGTTGAGACGACGTGATGTGGCGTCATGGTGGCGAGATGACGACATAGCCCCTCATCGGGGTTATCTTCGGTTTAGGCTGATAAAGCAGACGTTGCTCAGGATTATCTCTGAGATTGGACTGCTGCAATGGTTGAAGGTCTTCAGTGTCATCTCTGAGGTGTGCCTGTCCTACAGGTGTTATATCCAGTTTGGTACAAAGTATCTCGTTGTGAGCGCCGAGGTTGAAGCTGCTTGCATTTGAAATAAGCATTTCCGGGGTTATCACCGGAACTGCATTCCTTGGGGTTATCGCCAAGGTTGTTAGCTATTTCCACGGTTGGGACTGAGACTGGATACCTCGGGGTTATCTCCGAGATTAATCGGTCTTCTCCGGTGTGTGTTCCGGTATTGGATCTGCATGCCTCGGGGTTATCTCTGAGATTAGATTTGTTACTCCCGGTGTGTACTCCGGGGTTAATGCTGAACTTCCGATAGTATCCGGACTGGATATGAACTGTCTTCCAGGGTTCCCTCTTAAAAGATGAATCTATCCTCCTGCAATGTTAGTGACAGGTGTACTGAAAATTTTGAGTGTCTACACTATGGATTTTGGAGAAGAAAAAGCAAGATAGCTAGCTAACCTTTTTCATTTCACTGAGTTTGAGAGTTGAAGAGGTAGGCTAGGCCAATGGCCTATTCACGTGATACATGAGGTGAGACTCACAAAATGGGACAACTCTCTAATGCTTAGCATTTAGACAACCATTATTAGCATACATGGGTTATTTAATATTTTTTTCCAAATGTGCATACATATACACCCACTCACATAGAATTATATAATCCATGTACATTTGATTATTCTAAATAATATTTACATTAGACTAGAATATAACTTAGTTGGGCACCAATATTGTTTTCCATAAAATTTATCATCTCAAATATACCCAATTATCATAATGATAATTAATATCAATTATTTATGAACTCACCATTTATTTTCCCATTAAATCCCCATTTGATTTAACTTCACTAGTTATGTCACACAAGACATAATTATGTGAACTTAGTAATTAATAGCTCACAAGCTTATAATAATATAATCTCACAAATTAAATAACATTATTCTCAACATTACATCTTATAACATGGTCATGGAAGTGATCTATTGTACCATGTTATATTTTATTATCTCACTTGTACATAATGCTGACATACTAGTCTTTATACATAAGTATTCAAATACTTCCTATATTATATAGTTACCATTGAAGTGTCACACTTCATTTCATATCATATAGATGTAGCTACTATATAATATATATAATCATTGCACATACAAATTAATTCATTCAATTACATTATTTAACGAATGCTTATTCCTTCACTTTGCCACACTAGGCATATTTCACAAGCTCGATCTTAAGCTTCTCTCATTCTCCACACTTATTATTCTTTCAATATAATATTTGTGTGACTCAAGCATTTAAATGCTAAACTACCTTAATTAATTATAAGTATAACCTTTACGCTTATAATAATTAATATATACTCCATTAGTTATTTAAATGATAACATCCACGATAAAATAATAACTTAAGTTATTTAATATATTAAAATAACTTAGTTTTCTTTCATTAATTAACTCACTTAAAAATATATTAGAAATTAAGTATTTTGTCATAACATAAATATTATGTTTTCTCCGAATAAAGATATTTACAATTAGAAATTAATTTGCTTATTGTCTCAAGATATTATTCTTAATATAATATCAATTAACTATATGTACGACACATGTACATATATCATATATAGAAAATAGATAATAAATTTATTTTCTATTATTATAAATTGTTTCCATCAATTTATTTACATATAACAAATACGTTTTAATATATTTACTATATTATTAATCATACCTCATACAAAAATATATAAGGTAATATTATTATTCAAAAATAATATTTCCTCCTTTTATTAAAATAACTCAATATTGGAAATTATTTTAATATCTTCTATTAGAAATATATAATTATTATTTCTCTCTCCCTCTATAAATTGTTCCCAAAACAATTCCTTCAAATATTAAATATCCATTTAAAGATATAATGATTTATGTCTCCCTTTAATAACGTATATATATTTAACGTTATTCATACATTAGACTTTCTCACATATTATCATTCTGAGTAACATATATAGAGTATCACATATTCAACAAACATATTAATTCACTCCTTTACTCAAGTAAATTAAACCTTGTACTATAATACCATAGTTATTTAAGGTTTAGCATACACATTATATTATTCCATAACATAACTTCCAACTATCAATTAACCAATATTTATTCTTATTAGTTAATTCTCTCAACTAACTCATGTTTCACTATCCAAACTCATTCGCGGATAACTTACGTACTATCAATAACCTATATTATAATCATACCAGTTATTAGTACACACACACAAGAAAATGACAATTATATATTAATGTCATCCATTTACTATGATAAAATAATCCTATAAACTATTTAATATCGATAGGAAATTTTATCCACTTCTTTTATCTCAACTGAATTATCTCTGCGATCAATAACAATATATAAAAATAATATATTTATTAATCACAAAAATCACATATTACATGGTTCATATTACCCTATGTAACACATTCCTACATACCTCGTATCACATAAATATTTTTATTCGAACCCATTTCACACTTAAGAATTTTATTTACTAAATTCTTATTTTAATATTTTTCGAAAATTCGGGTTCTTACATCCTCTCTCCCTTATAAGGATTCCATCCTCGGAATCACCGAAACCTCCTCTACTCGATTCCTTCAGAAGAATAAGAATCTTCCACGATTTTTCAATAATCGGAAAACAGTATGAATAATCTTAGATACCAAATTATGCTGAGGGGTCACAAGATCGTGAACTCTTCTCTAAGATTACAAATGCTTCAACAAAATCCTTCACACTGCAACCCAAAGTGTTTATCAATCACAAAGACTGAAAACACCCTCCATGCGTACACTAGGTGGCCAGCCTATTGTACCACTACGTTGGGCCGCAGCGTAGTGTTTTGTAACGACTATATGCGTTACGCTCGGAACCATTGTCCCCGAAAATATGTCCCCTCATAGGGTTGTTCACCTCAGCTTTTCCATATCTGAATCCACACTAGAGCAATCTGGTTCGGCACAAATACTCAAGAATGCTTGAATTTCACAAATATTTTTCAACAGTCGTCTAGCCGAATCAAATAGCTTAGACTTTTATCAACAACTCAAACATCAATCAAAATAATTTAGCCAACTTAATTGACCTTCTTCATAATTTAAAAGAAAACCAAAACTTCTTTTATGACATCATGATACCGTACCAGATTAGTAGTACGTTGAGGATTCCGCCATTATGTGACTTTGTCATATTACATCATACCATAGTGGGCTGACGATCTTTCGATCACAACCAACACTAGGTTTGACTGCATTGATGACTCCATCGTTTACCATTTTTACACAACATTAAATGATACACATGGTTAGAAATACCTTTTTGAAAATTTTCAAATCATTTTTGTCTTGGCCGAAACAATTAGCATAAACATATGGATAACGATATTATTTTTAAAACATCATTGGTTTAATCACATGATCCAATGTTGTTTAAGAAAATAGAAGTGCGAACATCAGCACGAAGTCAATAAATTTTAAAAATCTAGCAGAGCTAGAGGATTTAGAAAATCCATGTTTCTCCATCAACTTCAATCTTTAATATACCAAAATTTCTAACTTCATAACATATATATTCCCGATACAGTTCATCAAACTTACCACACTTTGGAAATTTAGGAACTTACCACAATTATATGAGTTTAAGAACTTATCCTAGTCAGACCATAGGCATCTATTCGCTGAGGGGTTCAAAAACATTTCATATAATTATGAGTCACGAACGTACTATAAGTATGAGTTTTAAGAACTCGCTACTTAACCTTATATTCTCTAACTATAACCTATCTATCTGTTATACACATTAGAAAAGAATCACCTTCTCAACAGGTATATAGCAAATAGCGCGACACGGACATTTCAATGATTATCAGTGCCAGAAAATAAGAAGTTTTTACACCAAGTACAATCCCCCGCCCATAACAAAGAATCATACAACTCAGCTGCTGACATGGGTCCTCAATTGAAATTCCACTTAACTCTATCTCACTCTTAACTTGCTCTTTGCTCGATACGAATTCTTCGTATCTCACCACATACAACTCCTCATGAGCTCATATCGTACCATTTCATAGTACAATCTCTTATAGCATCAAGCTATACTCACTTAGTCGTTACAGACTATTTATCACTTTATAGCTTAATCTGATCACGTCGTGATCATCAATTTACCTTAGGGTTCTTTCCCATTATCAACTAAACTCCACTCGAGTTCATTTTCATTATCTTTGTCATATTCATCTTATAGTCATCATCATAACATTTTTATTACCGGAGTTAGGAAACTCTTGAATTCTCATTCTCTTAGATACTTCAAGATTCTTCTTTGAATCTTCACATGTAAATTTTAATCTTTATCTTTCTCTCTTTCAGGTTATAGCCTAAGGTACTCTTACCTAAAGTTTATAACATGTAGCTTTGATACCAACCTGTGACGGCCCCAAATTCGGGTCCCTTCGAACCACGAATCCGGTCCGCCACGATACTACTATCGTCAAACTATTTATATTTTTCATTCATAACTTAATGAATAAACTTTACTTATTACAACTTAGAAAACAAATTTGTTCCATTACCAGGATCTGCACAATGACCCCAAACTTTTATAAATTTCTAATCTTGGTCATTTACTATTCCTGTATTACATCACATTCGATGTTATATAAATATGCGGAATAATTTAAACTTTTTCAATCTCCTTTGAAAAATAATCTTTTATTGATTTCATAACTTTGAACCAATTACAATTCTTGAAACAACTATATAATATGATTCAGTCTATTGGAATTACTGTATAATATTTTACATCTTGATTCGATATCCTTTATGTATTAACTAATACATCCTTACAATACAACAAGTACTAAACATCGTAAGTATATATCAAGTACACTCCTAGAACCTAAACATGGTTCAAGTAATAATCTAAATAGTATCCTTTGTTGCGAAACTATCTACTTTGTCAACCAAGAAGCACGAATCTTTACCGTGAGTCCTTAACCTGCAAAAGTGGTTATTTGCAAGGGTGAGCTCGACAACCCAGCAATTCTGACAGTTTTCATGCAGCACATAGTATATAATAGCATATTCAGTTCATGCATTCATAATCAATTAATATTAACTACGCATGTTACTTCACACATAACATGCATAGAAATTTACTTCACAAGCATATCATCAAAGATCAACTTTCAAATTTCATACATAGCTCATATCCATTTCATATATATACATCAACAGTCTCATAGCATAATATAGCTCAACTAATAGTTATAAAATTCACATAGACATAGCATAGGTCATTATTTGAAAACATATTTTAAACCACACTTAAAACGCCCAATTCATGCTTTGCTAAAAGATGAACATAATCTTCATGTCTAGGGGCATGAGGCGTTCAAGTTCACTTTTAAAAGTTATTTTAGGCCAAGGTAAAGCAACTAGGTGTAACTTTTAATCTCATTTCATAGCTAACTAATCCATGAATATATGTTATCATGTTTAGAACTTTAAGTACACAAATTACTTTAAGTTCGTTCTTAAAGTTTCAAGTTTTCTTTAGAAATTATTTTCAACTAAGCTATTGTAAGTTGATAATAAGTAAAGTAACTTTAAATCACTTCTCATTCTTAATTATACTCATAACTCAACAAGATGTATGTGTTAAAATATCATAACTTCAAAGACTCAAGGTTAGTCAATATTCATTTTCCAAAACTCCAAGTTTCTTTTCAAAACACATACTAAGCCATGCTAAAGCATTCTATAATGTGACGAACGAGAATTTTGTAATTTATTTTAATATTTATTGAATTAAATAAATATTTATCGATGATTTAATTATTGGATTAAATAATTAATTGATGCAATTGTATTTATTGAATTAAATAAATATTTTTTCGATGATTTAATTATTGGATTAAATAATTAATTGATGCAATTGTGGTAGATTAATTTAATTTTATGTGTTGCATTTATTAAATTAATGTGGAGAATAATTATTATTCAAGTATATAATTATGTGAACTTGTTGAATTAAATGAATTATTTAATTAAGTATATTGTTATTTAATTAATTTAATTATTAATTAGAGATTTAATAAATTGACATTATTTATTAATGAGAAAATTAATTATACGATTATGTGAATTTATGATAGATTATTATATTAAATTAAATAAGATATTTGAATTGGGTGTGACATTAATTAAACCATATGATAAAGCTTTATTAAATTAATGGGTTTTGTTAATATTAATCTAGCCAAACGTGGCCTTAGAGGGAGTTATGGCCAGTTAACCCATGATGAGCAACTGACCATGATGCGCGTCAGTTTTCTCCCTTATTATCTTACGTCTTTTATTTCTTCCTTATTATTTCCTAAGTCTTTAGAGTTCACAGAGAGAAAGATTGAGAAATTTGAGAGAAAAGCTTGAGTGTATAATTATCAATTACTTGTGAAAGAATCACCACTGATCATCTCTTCCATTAGTTTATACTCTGGGTAATTTCTCCCAAACTCAATTTCTACTTTTACGTATTTAAGTTTTTATACATATGGTTTTCAAGTACTGTAAAGTTTTATGATGGGAATTTGTAAGGCTTATGTGAATATATGTGAATATATATGTTTTATATATATATTGCATGATTCCATATCATCAATTCATAATTTTACGTCGTATATGATTGCTGCAAAATTACAGAGTCTGGATTTTGGCCTTATGGCCTTATACGTGAAATTTTATGTAGTGATCGTATATTATCCCTAAATTTTACACTCATACATTATTATGCATGTTGATACGAAGAGACCATGCCTTAAACGAACGGATTCGGTGTTATAATGAATTCATAGTGTTAAATTTATGATTTTGTTCATTAACTTCGAGAACATCAAGAACAGTCCAATTTTACTTGATTTAATTCTGTGATTATGTGTTTTAATGGGTTAAAATTACTTTACAGATGTTGGGTAATGATTATATGTGAATATTAACATGTGGGTATGTTAAATTAGTGAAATTAATGATTATTTAGTGCTCTTTTCACTGAACTCTGTGTTCTTCGCGAACTGGAAAACAGAATCTGGAGTCTCGCGCCGCGGCACCAACTCTAGAACTGAGATCCCGCGCCGCAGCGCCACCGTACCGCAGCGCCAAGACTCGAACCACGGCGCTACAGCGTCAAGTGTTTGGCTGCAACGCCACCGCGCCGCAGCGCGACGATCACGTGTATCAGTGGCGCCGCAGCGCCACTCTCCAGAAAATTCAGAAATGAGATTTTTAAAATATTAAAGTCTAACAAGTTTTAGTGAATTGATGTAATGAACATGCAAATATGATAGAAGAATAATGTGATGATAAAAATAGTTGTTTAAACATGTAAATAACATAATTACATGTGATTTAAATTATTGAATTCCTAACTAGATTATTATTCATGAAGTACAAATTATGTGATAATGAGATAAATTGACTAAGTATAGTCGATAATTAAAGTAGACAACGAGGATGAGTTTACGTTGATTAATTAATTTATAATTAACTGGTATTGTGTATATGTATGGTATGTAGGATTTAATTCAAAGAACGTGCTTAGTTAAAGTATAATCTACGCGCGAGGCAAGTTTCGTAACCCTACTTGTCATTATTGTTCAAGTTTATTATTTACCTCGAGTAAATTATCAATTCTATTATTCAAGTTCAAATGTTATATTAAAGATTGATTATCTTTTCAAAGCATGATTCAATTATACAATAATTGTCCTATTGTATACGTTTTGAGATTATTATTATTCAAATTGAATATCATTATTGTTGAACCTTATTAGACTAGTGAACCCTTTATGATTCAATTAGTCCATAGTTGATGAGCGTTCTAAATTTCAGAACCCTTGATGAATTATCCAAACCAAACTTCCTTTGGTGCAGACTCAAATGTCAAACTGAGATGAACAACCATATATAGGGGATTATTTACGCTTTAGCGTTAAGATATTGTGCACAGTATGATACTAAGGGTTGACCCCCCTAAGTACGAGAAGAAGATCCATAGTCTTATGACTGTTAAAGGTTTCAAGTATAACCCTTGTTAACCTAAGACATAGTTCAAGGTCATATGACCCTCAGAATTCTTTTGATTCTTGTTATTCACTCTTGATTCAAAAGTTGAGCTTTTATTCAGATGTCTTTGATTTATTTGCATGTTGTTATACTGTTATTTTATTTTTATACTTGTGGGCATTTGTGCTCACTCTTGCGTTATAATAACATTACAATTAAAAGCGAAAGAACCGACGAACCTTCCACTAGTAAGGGCAAGGGCAAAGTTAGCAAGTGTTGAAGACTTGTTATTTTATTGATGATGTATTTATGTTAGACTTGAGTTAATGATGTTGTTTAAGACTTATTGTTAGAATTCCGCACAGATGTTTTAAGGTTAGTTTAACCTGGGATTGTATTTATTATTCGGATGATGTAATCCTTTTAAGGAGAATATTTTAATTCTATCTATTGTATGGTTTACATTTTTATGGGTAGATAGATAGATGATATTTGTGCAGTGAACACCAAATCCCGTGGAATCGAAGTACCCGGATTTGGGGGTGTCACATAGAATGAGTAAGAAAATCTTATATGTCATGCCTATTATCATGCATATTTATGTTTTATCACTTAGAATAACATATTCCATCGTCGGGAGCACTATACTTGCGTATGTGCTCGCTCGACGCCCTCCGATGGCCTTCGATTACGTAACAGTCACAAAGATGACTATTTTGACCCATCATAATGACCTCAAATTGAAAAACTTAAAGAATAAAAGTTGTAGGTCTATTCGTTCTCGTGTCGAATTATCTTGATTCACCTTAATCGGAGTTAGTACGAAGAAGTTATGGCCATTTTAGTAAAACATGTTATGTCAGATTTTTTCCAACATCTGTAAACCAGACCACCCCCCGCCGGGGCGGGGGTCTTGCCTTAAAAATAGCCCACCGGGGCGGGCCTAGCTGCTGTAATACGAAATTTCCTTCCCTGTTATGAACCATTAGGCCAAAATTTCTCTCTAACCTTCATAATTTGAGTTATACATGTCCAAATTAGTCTGTTTTCGATTCTATGTATTAGTAAATCATAGAACTACAACATACTATAATACCCATCAACTAACATAAATATTAACTAACCCAAATATGAATCTATAACTCATGTTCATGCAAATATTCATGTTTTGGACAAATTAGCGAAATCATTCACTACGAATTCGTTTCTAAACCAAATTGGTTCGTTTAACTTCCATTGATTTCGTATTTAACCATATTAACGATGTCTAGCATCAATTCATGTATTATAACAACCCTTCGCCATCAATTTTATGACTCAAAAGCTACTTTTTCTAAGAACTTTGTAAAACTTGAATTGAAGAACACATAGAGGGATGTTACCTTCTTAATGCATGATTGGCTAACTATTGCTCTTCAATCTTCCAATCTCAGATTGCTCACTCTAATTTCAACTTACTCTCTATATAGAACTCATCAAGAACCCAATCAACCTAATTAGAGAAGAGAAGGCTCCAATTTATAGAGAATCTCTTACCTAGACCATGGCTTTACTCAAAGATTGAATCCAATAGGAGATGGAAGAAGATGTTGGTTAAGGAGAAGTTAGTGGAAAATCAAATCAACCCACTCCCCTTTTCATCATTTGGAAGCTATGGATTTTGGAGAAGAAGAAGCAAGATAGCTAGCTAGCCTTTTTCATTTCACTGAGTTTGAGTGTCGAAGAGGTAGGCTAGGCCAATGGCCTATTCACGTGATACATGAGGTGAGACTCACAAAATGGGACAACTCTCTAATGCTTAGCATTTAGACAATCACTATTAGCATACATGAGTTATTTAATATTTTTTCCCAAATGCACATACATATACACACACTCACATAGAATTATATAATCCATGTACATTTGATTTTTCTAAATAATATTTACATTAGACTAGAATATAACTTAGTTGGGTACCAATATTGTTTTTCATAAAATTTATCATCTCAAATATACCCAATTATCATAATAATAATTAATATCAATTATTTATGAACGCACCATTTATTTTCCCATTAAATCCCCATTTGATTTAACTTCACTAGTTATGCCACGTAAGACATAATTATGTGAACTTAGTAATTAATAGCTCACAAGCTTATAATAATATAATCTCACAAATTAAATAACATTATTCTCAACATTACATCTTATAACATGGTCATGGAAGTGATCTATTGTACCATGTTACATTTTATTATCTCACTTGTACATAATGCTAACATACTAGTCTTTATAAATAAGTATTCAAATACTTCCTATATTATATAGTTACCATTGAAGTGTAACACTTCATTTCATATCATATAGATGTAGCTACTATATAATATATATAATCATTACACATACAAATTAATTCCTTCAATTATTCATTCATTACATTATTTAACGAATGCTTATTCCTTCACTTTGCCACACTAGGCATATTTCACAAGCTCGATCTTAAGCTTCTCTCATTCTCCACACTTATTATTCTTTCAATTATACAATATTTGTGTGACTCAAGTATTTAAATGCTAAACTACTTTAATTAATTATAAGTATAATCTTTACGCTTATAATAATTAATATATACTCCATTAGTTATTTAAATGATAACATCCACGATAAAATAATAACTTAAGTTATTTAATATATTAAAATAACTTAGTTTTATTTCATTAATTAACTCCCTTGAAAATACATTAGAAATTATGTATTTTGTCATAACATAAATATTATGTTTTCTCCGAATAAAGTTATTTACAATTAGAAATTAATTTACTTATTGTCTCAAGATATTATTCTTAATATAATATCAATTAACTATATGTACGACACATGTACATATATCATATATAGAAAATAGATAATAAGTTTATTTTCTATTATAATAAATTGTTTCCATCAATTTATTTACATATAGCAAATACGTTTTAATATATTTACTATATTATTAATCATACCTCATACAAAAATATATAAGGTAATATTATTATTCAAAAATAATATTTCCTCCTTTTATTAAAATAACTCAATATTAGAAATTATTTTAATATCCTCTATTAGAAATATATAATTATTATTTCTCTCTCCCTCTATAAATTGTTCCCAAAATAATTCCTTCAAATATTAAATATCCATTTAAAGATATAATGATTTATGTCTCCCTTTAATAACGCATATATATTTAACGTTATTCGTACATTTGACTTTCTCACATATTATCATTCTGAGTAACATATATAAAGTATCACATATTCAACACGCATATTAATTCACTCCTTTACTTAAGTAAATTAAACCTTGTACTATGTTACCATAGTTATTTAAGGTTTAACATACACATTATATTATTCCATAACATAACTCTCAACTATCAATTAACCAATATTTATTCTTATTAGTTAATTCTCTCAACTAACTCATGTTTCACTATCCAAACCCATTCACGGATAACTTACATACTATCAATAACATGTATTATAATCATACCAGTTATTAGTATACACATACAAGAAAATGACAATTATATATTAATATCATCCACTTACTATGATAAAATAATCCTATAAACTATTTAATATCGATAGGAAATTTTATCCACTTCTTTTATCTCAACTGAATTATCTCTGTGATCAATAACAATATATAAAAATAATATATTTATTAATCACAAAAATCACATATTACATGGTTCATATTACCCTATGTAACACATTCCTACATACCTCATATCACATAAATGTTTTTATTCGAACCCATTTCACACTTAAGAATTTTATTTATTAAATTCTTATTTTAATATTTTCTGAAAATTCAGGTTCTTACACGATCCCTGCCTGTCCTCTAGAATACTATATTTAACATGGTAGATTTTGTAATTTAAATCTTACATAAGCCAAATCTTGTCTAGTATCTGATATATACACTACACTGGAAGCCCTTTGTTATCCGGCTTTTCTTATACAATCATCTTTGTGGCCAGCCTCCAGAAAGTACATAAGATATGGTCTTTCATTATTCCTCTACAAAAGCCTCCCCCCCCCCCCAAAAAAAACAGTGAAGACATTATTCATAAACGATTGAATTGTTTCAAAAAAAAATAAAGAAGAAAATAATAAATAGAAGATGAACAGGGGAGAAGAATAACGTTATATAGGAGGGAGAATATCAAAAAGATTAAATAGTTCTTCCTAAATAAGTAGAGATTTGTTTTATCCCAATTAATTGAAAGAAATTTTCGGTTATATACATTTGATATGGCAGGACATAATAATAAACAGAGTTTGGTAGCTTTTCCATCATCAGCAACAACAATAAGAACACAAAACACGCATTGATTTCTTTCTCTTTCACTTCCAACCCAACCAAGTATCAAACAAAAGCTTAAGAAAAGGAAAACTACCTTTCCAATTTTGAAATTTTAAACCCCTAAATTTCTTATGCTAGAAAATTAAATTAAAACTTAATAGAGTTATGGAGCATTACCTTCGTAGAGAGAGACGCTAGAGTGTCGATTTGGCCGGAGCCGGTACGAAATTGCCAGAGCTTTGGTTTGTAGTGAGAGAGAGAAGAGTACTTAGAGAGAGAAAGAGGTTGTATAAAATGAATTTAAATGAATCAAAGCAATTTGAGGAGAGAGCAGAGGAGTCTCAGTTTTTGACCCGTTTCTTTGTGACCCGCGTGAAGTTTTCCACCTTTTTTGTGACCCGCGTGTTTTTTTCCTTTGGTCCATTGTCTGGTCCGTTGTTTTGATCCGTTTCTGAACGGGACCCTATATATATATAGCGTTCCTATTCATAGCAACCAGTTGCTATGGACGATGTTCCAACAACCATGATCCTAGACGTTGATTTCAATAATGAATGACTGAGATTGGACTTATTTTTCCCCTCTGTCGCAAAAAGTTATTGCGGCACGGCTAAAGACTAACATGCCCTTCATCCTGTCATCTATTATCTGCCTGTCGGTACAAGCTGTTGCGGTAGCTATGCTTTTTATACAATTTTTATGGACATGTCATTGAGAGGTGAAATTTTATGCCGAGTATTATTTTGAGATCCAACATCATTTACTAAATTAAATTAATGTATTATAAATATTAATATTAATACTAATTCTAATAATATGAATATTACTAATATTAATAATTTGAATATTACTATTAATATTAGTATTAATATGAATATGAATAAAAATACTAGAATTACTAATATTATTATCCTTTGCCTTAATAGTTGTTGACGTCGGAAAAAAATTTCTTTTGAAATTCCTCTTTTAAATATTTCTTACCCTTTATGTTTTTTATGTGGTACGAATTTGGTTTGAAAGGTTGAAATTGACAAAAGAGTCCAACATGAAATGTCAACTATTAGAAAATATTGATATTTTACAGAGCCGCCAGTTGGTAGGAGTGAAATGGTTGTACCAACTCAACTGAGTTTATGTAAGATTTTTCAAAAAGGCCCAATTATTGAACTCTGTTTAACAAGCCTTGGAAATCGAGATTCATAGAGTTCAGAGTTCGGGGCTTGCTTAAGCGTAGAGAAGATGTTAGGCATCCCCCGACTTACGTGAAAACACGGCTATCGCATCTTTTCAATTCCCTAATTTATTTAAAATGTGTATGTGTTGCAGTTAATTGGGCCTAAGTGCTTTATTTGGAAATAATGCTATGCCATTTTTGCACATATATGCAAAAGGTTTGATTTGTGTAAAAGTTTAATTTTAATACAAGATATATAAAATGATGTTTTGAAAATATGTTTTCAAACCCTTATGCTCACATAGTAATTGAGGCCTTTGATACTTCTATTTTATTTCGTATTCGGCTTGTTTTGATTTTATTCTCGAGATGCGAAGCATCTTCGACAAAATAATATATGTGATGCCCCCAAAAGAGGTATACATCACCCATCTTGAGTCGCCAAATATATGGTACTGAATACAAATACAAACTTAATTATACAACATGAGCTGAGAGTTTTTACACAAATATTGTCTCATAGACAATATTCAAACTCAAATTCAATCCTCATTACATTTATTATCATACTAAATAGTGAGGACTACTAAAACAAACATCTCGGACCGTCACTCCATTTCCCGACTAGTCCCCACTACGTTCTCATTTTTTGAAGAGAACAATGAAAGCAAAGGGTGAGCGTAACTAGCCCAGTAAGAAATATTATGACTAAGATAATGCAGAATAAATTATCATTAGCCTTCAACAGTGTTAAACTGATAAAATATAATAAACATCAAGTTTAACTGCAGCGAAACAAGTAATCCATTAGAAGAGTCAAGTAGAGCATGAAATCTACTATCTTCTATGATTTAAGAGTTTATCATAAATTTTATCGCTGAGACTCAGCTTAATAAATAAATCACATCATCGAATCATCCCTGCACTATAGGCCAATGATATTCATTAGTATCACGACCATGAATTATCCATACACTACGAGCCAAGGATATTCGTATTTCATCAATGGTCATGATCATGCCAATAACTGTTCCTTAATGTACTACGGGCCAATGAGGACTTTTACCACATCATTTGTAACATTACGGTCATGATTATACCGAATAATCCCTGGTAATAATCATACCAATTAACAGTCCATCTATGCACGTAAGCCAAAGATAACTTTCATCACAATATAAGCATGAGGATGATGACAATGATATAAGAATTCAATTAAAAGAAAGCAAATGATAAATTTTTAAAGATTTATAATTTAATTTATTCAGAATTCAATAATGCCCAAATTTTTAACATGATACTGCTTTGTAGAGTAAAATTTAAGAATAGTATTGTATAAAGAATGATTTGGACCGAAAAGAAATCATTTTTTTTTCATGAATAGTGCCCCGGGTGAATAGTACCCAAATAAATAGTATCCCGTAAATAGTAATTTGAGAATAGTATCCTGTGAATAGTACTCCGACATAAAAATATTAAAACTTATCAAGAATGCTCAGAATAATATTTTCATGAAAAGATACTGGATGAAGCGCAAATATCAAGGATATTCTACTAATTTCATGGAGTATAGAAGTCAAAACTTAACAAAATGAGTATAGAATTCAGAATCTGAAACGAAATAATATTACTTGCATACTATAGAGTATGGAAGAAAATATTATTTCATACGAATATTGAACAAAAATAATATCCCTTACCTTAAAAAGAAGAGTATTCCAACTGGTATAGCGGGGTTATTCTTGAAGAAAACTTTCATTGTTTTCTACGCTCAAAGCTTCTTAATACTCTAAAGAAATACGCTCAATATTATAGAAAAAGAATTCTCTGATTCTGGTGTGATTTTCAATTCTAACTAAGCATCCTATTTATAGGAGAACGGAAAGGATACTATTTAAATTTTTAGAATCACTGACACAATATTTATGCAATTCATGGATGCCTTATGCAATTCACGGATGCCAAATTTCAAGTAAAAAAAAATTCTATAATATATATATATATATATATATATATATATATATATATATAACTTCCTTTCAATTATTTTGAAAAATGAGTAAGTAGGGGTCCAAATAATAATCAAAATTTACAACAAATACTTCATAAAAATTTCCTCAATATTTTTAACAATATTTATTCATCATTATTATAACTAGCAATATTAACAATCATATCGTTCCCAGGAAAGAGGGGGCTTTTCGATAAGAATTTCTCCCTATTGGTGCGCAATTAGGTGACCAAACCCCTTTCCTCGATAGAACTTTCTAGACATTGTTAATTATGCAAATAATACTATGAATAAGTTGTCATCTCAATTATTGATTTAATAATATAAAATATTATAAAAATAATTGAATCAAATAACGTGAGATACTATGCATCCATTACTGTAGCAATAATTGAACAAAACTGAGTGACTTCTCACGTAGGCATCAATAACCAATACCGCGTGCTACTATGCAACCACGCGTATTACTGTACTTTTATCACTGGGTATTTCAACAGTTAACGGTAAAACTTTCGCCGTTATTTTTATAAAAAGATATTTCTATCGTTTTCTAACTCCGACAATAATTCCGTTGTGGGGTCCACTAATGATTGTGCCGTTGTACGAATATTTTCTGTTAAAACGAATATTCCCCGACCAATCGAATATTTTATAACAACTTACATACTTTGTAAAATTTATAAATATTACCCACAATTATAACATTATATCAAATTCACACCATAATATTCAAAAATATATTTCGAAAAAAATTAATCTTTATTTATGAAAGTTAGGGTCTTATATATGTATATATATATATATATATATATAAATTATTTACTGTGATTAAATACCAGTTTTAACTGTTCATTAAATGTAAAACTGTAATATTTAAATTTATGGACTAGATTTATCACTATTACAAAATAGTAAATAGATAACGCGTAAAAAACGTTATAGAAGGTCTTACAGAAACGTCGTATTTAAGGGTGTTGTCTATTTGACACATTTATACAACGTTTTTAAAACGTTGTAGCTTGACACATTACACAACATTTTTTTTCTTAAAAAATGTTGTATATTTGTTTTTTATAAATTCTTGGATGCTTGAAAACGTTGTAGATGATATAATTCCACAACGTTTCCTGGCTTAAAATATTGTGGTTTGGTACATCAGACAACGTTTACACTCATTTATACAACGTTTTGAAAGTGTCGTCTATTTAGACAAATTTATACAACATTTTTAAAAAGTTATATAAAGACTTAAAAATATTGTAATTCATGCATATAACAATTGGTTTTAGTTCACCTATATTTGAAATTACATACACAATGGTGCACCTACAATGTTTGTAGGACTGCTAATGCCATGATATATAGCTACAAAAACTCCTACGCACCAAGGTTATACCACAAGTTAAGATTTTGTGAAGAAACCATGCTATTGAGGAAATGACCTGAGAGTTGGAATCGAAAATGAAAGCGAGGTACCCTCACCTTTTCGAAATACCAGGTACGTACGTCAATTTTGAGGATGAAATTTCATAAGAAGGGGAGGTTGTAAGACCCCAACTTATTATAAATAAAATTAAATTTTCTCTACACATTATCTTGAAATAATTAGGAGTTAATTTGATAGAATATTTTGGTTATGAGTGAAATGTGCAAATTTTATAAAATAAGCAAGTGGTTATAAAATATTCATTGTTGTCGGGGAATATTCGTTTGGTCGTAGAATATTCTTTTTGTCGAGAATATCCGTATAACGGCGCAGTCATTTATGGGCCCCATAACAGAATAACTGTCGGATGGAGAAAACGACAAGTTTGAGTTTTTATAAATAACGGCGTAGTTGTTACCATTAACACTGTTGGAATACCCGGCGGTTAAAATACAGTAATACGCATGGTTGCACAATAGCACACGGTATTGCACAGTATTGATGAATTATTGATCCTTACGTATGAAGGCACTACTCAATAATTGTTACAGTAATTACTGTTCAATATTTTATTTTATTGATTCAATAATTGCTGCTTTGATATTTTATATTATTATTGTTTCAATAATTGTCACTGCACAGTATCTCCATTATCAGATCAATAATTCATATTAGTCGAATAATATTATTAGATAGCATTATTGACAATGTCTAAGGAAGTTTTGTCTAAGGATAGGTTTGGTCACCTAATTGCTCGCAAGTAAGGAGAAATCCTTATCGGAAAGCCCCCTCTTTTTTGGGAACGACCTGGTTGTCATAATTGTGATTCTATAATATTAATTATGAATAATTATACTTATATGATAAGGAAATATTTTTTTTATGTGGATATAAATGAAGGATTTAATTTTGAGGTGTTTTATCAGTATTTTGTCGGAATGGAGGTTTTAAAAATCAAAACAGTGTTCTTAAGGCTCTATTGCGTGAGTTATAATTTTAATCCGACAGTTGGATCGTTGTAATTTTTGGATATGTTATACATATATAAATTGAGTATATGTCCACAAATTTTGAACCGTTAAAAATTAACGTATGATTTGTTCTGAATTTTATGAGCTATTGAAAATCATCCGTTTGTGGATTTCGAATATTTTTGGTTTGGAATTTGGAAAAACTTATAGCTACAAAGTTGTAGAGAATTCGATTTCGTGTGGAATGGACATGAGATTCGAATTTTTCTGATAAAAGGGCTATTTTATATGAATTATTGAAGTTACTGATTATTTAAAATATTTTAGAAATTTTTAGAATTGGTGGGCCCCACTTTTGGTTGGTGAGAAATGTGCTGAAATTTTATTTTAAAAGTGGTGGGTGGGAATAGTAGCAGGTAAAGCCATCAGGTAGCAGGTTAAGTCTGCTTCGGCGTTCTAACATTTTCCTATAAATAGGGTGTTGAGTTAGAATTGAAAATCACACCAGAAATAAGTTTTCTCTCTCAATATATATATTATCGAGCGTATTTTATGAGTATTTAGATACTTTGAGAGTTGCTATTCAGTGCAAGTTTCCTTCAGCGTCATATCCGATATTTCGGTTTGAAATACTGTATTTTGTGGTAAGGGATGTTATTTTTTTGTAAATGGTATTATTTCTTTTAATATCATTATGCCGAAATATTGGTCTGAACTTTTTATCAAATTTGAAACTTTTTGTGTCGGGGTTACTATTCACGTATACGGCACTATTCACGAATACGACACTATTCACCGAAAAATGAAATTTTCTCTTCTTTGTCCCAAATGTTTATTATGGTTACTATCTTTGATTGTATCCATGTTTTGATCGTCATTCTTGAATTTTTCTCCATTATGTTTTATTATGGAGTATTTTTAAACTTGAATTATCTAAAGTACGAATCTCTAAACTTTGTCCTTTTATCGTACTGGATTCGTTCTCTAAAATATTTTTCATCATCCTCAGTCATTAATGGTGATACTTGATGAATATCTTTGGCCTGTAGTGCAAAGATGAATGATTACCTGATGAATATCTTTGGGCGTAGTGCAAAGATGAACAGATGTTGAGATGAACATGACCAACTGGTGATACAAATGAATGTCTTTGGCCCGTAGTGCAAAGATAAATATTTGATTCAAGATGTATATTGATTGATGTTACAGGGATAAAATATTGATGATGGACTTTTAAATTTATAGATGATAGTAGATTTCATTCTCTACTTAACTCTTCTAATGAATTATTGTTTCCGCTGCAGTTGTTGATCTAAAACTTGTTGTCTATTATATTCTATCAGATTTTTCCCTGTTGAAGAGTAATGATAATTTGTTGTATATTATTTTAGTCATAATATTCTTTACTGGGCTAGTTGAGCTCACCCTTTTCCTTTTTGGTCCATTTTTCTTCTTAGGATGTGAGAATATAGTAGGAACTAGCCGGGGTATGGAGTGATTGTTCTAGAAAGTTGTTTTAGCAGTCCTCACTATTTTTATAAAATAGTGTATCAATAATTATAATGAGGACTCCTTTTGAGTTTTAATATTGTCTATTAGACAATATTTGTATTTAAACTCAAAGTTTATGTGTTGTCGTATTTTGCACGATAATTATAGTAATGAAGTTGTATTTGTTTCTGTACCATGTATTTGGTGACTCAGAATGGGTGATGTATACCTATTTTGGGGGCGTCACAGTTGGTATCAGAGCTTAGGGATATGGTCTTTGGCAGAGATCGGGAAATAGAACTAGGAGGGGAGAGACGAGTAAATCATTCGCTAGTGTGTCCTACCTAAGCTTATTTGTTGGTCGGTCATAATATAGGGATATTATATGATATGTTAATTTATTTAAATAACCCTTGTTTTATGACAGTATTTAAGAATGGCAATTGAGAACGTTAACAATAGAGTAAATGAGACTGTGGAGACACCTTTGATCACCACTCAGGAGAATGTGTAACAGGAAAGTAATATTCCTCCTGTAAACAACACTACCGAACAAATGATGAATGATGGGATGTTTAGAAGCTTTTTACAGTTCGTGCAAAATTAGACGAGGGAGACTCGTGTACAAAATACGGGTGGAAATAATAACAACGCGCGGTTTGTCATAGCCAAGCAGTTTAAAGAGTTGGGACCACCAGAATTTTGGGAAAAGCCGGATCCAATTAAGGTGAAAACGTGGGTCAAGCAAATTACCAAGATATTCGATGTCTTGGGATGCACGGAAGAACATAAGGGTCCATTCGCCACCTTTATATTCCGTGGTGAGGCAGATTACTGGTGGAAATCTGTGAAGCGTACCCAGCCTGCCGCACTCATCATGTGTTGGGAAACGTTTCAAAAGCTGTTCAATGATAAGTATTTTCCTGAAAGTATTCGTCATATGAAGGAGGTAGAGTTTATCATACTAGAACAAAATAACATGACTGTATCTCAGTACGAGGTGAAGTTCGCAGAGTTATCCAGGTTTGTACCTCATTTAGTAGAGAATGAGGAACGAATGACACAGATGTTTCTGAGAGGTCTAAGACCCGAGATTCGACAATATCTTATCTCTTATAATTTTTTTTATATTCAGATGTTGTAAACAGGGCTCAATTATTAGAGCGAGATAATGAGTATGTTCAACCGAGGGATCACAACCAGGGTCATACCGATGACAGCACTCATCGGAGCGACGAGAACTAGCGTGGAGGGAAAAATACAGACAAAAGCGGTAACCACTCGGGTGGTAATCGTGGCCGTGATAACAGGAGAGGTGAGTCAAGTGGAAATTTCAAAAAGAGGAGATTCAACAATGATGGGAAGACATCAGCACCAACAACAAATTCTAGGGGAGGAGAACGACCTCCAGTTAGATGCTACAGATGCGGAGAAGAGGGACACATAAGTCCAAGCTGTTCACAGCCTTCCAAGGTGTGTTTAAATTGTGGAAAAGACGGTCATATAGCCCGATTTTGTCCGGTAGCAAAGTCAAGTCCAACTGGGACGGCGGTACCAAAGGCGACTACGGACAAAATAAAGTCGGTGGTTCAAGGGAGGGCGTTTGTCGTGACTGGCCAAAATGCGAGAAACCCGAACGAGGTATCACGGGTAAGCTAATCTTGAACTCTTGCAAAGTTTATACCTTACTAGATACCGGTTCTACCCATTCTTTTATCTCTCCTGCTTGTGCTCAACGTTTAAACTTGACTCCGGAGAAACTTGATTTTGACTTAACTGTTGAGACTCCGTTAGGAAAAACCTTCATTGCATCCACTGTTTATAAATCTTATTTGATCCAAGTTGGCACAATCACATTACCTGTTGATCTTATCTCTTTAAAGATACATGCATTTGATTTGATTTTAGGAATTGATTGGTTAACTACTCATCATGCCAAAATTGATTGTTTTTGTAAGGTTGTTAGTTTTCATATTCCTAACTAACCTGTTATGCGAATTCAAGCAACTAAACCACTAAAGTCAATCATTGTCATATCAAGCCATAAAGCCATTCGTTTATTAAAAAACGGATGTCAAGCTTTCTTAGCCCATGTTATGTACTTTAACAAAAAAACTTCAGGTTTGAATAATATTTCTGTTGTTAGTGAATTTCCTGACATATTTCCTGAAGAACTTCCTGGTCTACCCCCAGAACGTGAAGTTGAATTCTTTATTTATTTTGAACCAGGTACAAAGCCTATTTCTAAAATCCCATATCAAATGGCTCTTATTAAACTTTAAGAGTTAAAAGTCCAACTACAGGAGTTGTTGGACATCGGTTTCATTCGTCCTAGTAAATCTCCTTAGGGTGCTCCTGTTTTATTCGTAAAGAAGAAAGACGGGAGTATGCGACTTTGTATTGACTACCGGGAATTAAACCATGTCACCATCAAGAATAGGCACCCGTTACCTCGCATTGATGACTTGTTCGACCAGTTGCAAGGAGCACAATTCTTTTCAAAGATCGATCTTCGTTCTGGATATCATCAGCTGAAGATTAAAACTGAGGATATTCTAAAGACTGCCTTCAGAACTCGGTACGGGCATTATGAATTCTTAGTCATGTCTTTTGGATTAACTAATGCTCCTGCTGCTTTCATGGATATGATGAACCGTGTATTCAAGGAATATTTGAATCAATTCGTTTTTATCTTTATTGATGACATCCTCATCTATTCCAAAAGCCGTGAAGATCATGAGCACCATTTGAAGCTGGTACTTCAAAGACTTCGTAACAATAAGCTATATGCCAAGCTGAAGAAATGCGAGTTCTGGCTTAAAGAAGTAGCATTCTTTGGGCACGTAGTGTCAAAACATGGAGTATCTGTTGACCCAGCAAAGATTGAAGCAATCCAAAGTTGGGAGCAACCGAAGTCGGTGACCGAAGTGCGTAGCTTTCTGGGCTTAGCTGGTTATTATCGGAGATTCATGGAAGGATTTTCTAGAATCGCTACTCCATTAACTCAGCTGACTCAGAAAGATACAAAATTCGTATGGAGCGAGGAATGTGAGAAGAGTTTCCAAGAGCTTAAGAGGAGACTCATTTCGGCACCTGTTCTGACAATACCATCTGGTTCGGATAGATTTGTTATCTACAGTGATGCTTCAGGCAAAGGGTTAGGATGTGAACTCATGCAACATGGGAAAGTCATAGCCTATGTCTCGCGATAACTCAAAGAATATGAAAGAAAGTATCCTAATCATGATCTAGAGTTGACAACAGTCGTTTTTACGTTGAAAATCTGAAGGCACTACCTGTATGGGGAGAAAGTGGAGATTTATACGGATCATAAAAGCCTCAAATATTTCTTCACCCAAAAGGAACTTAACATGCAGTAACAACGTTGGCTCGAGCTGTTGAAAGATTACAATCATACCATTCAATACCATCCTGGAAAAGCAAACACAGTAGCTAACGCATTGAGTAGAAAATTATATGCGGGTACAAGTGCGATATTGTTAACACAAAGGCCCATTTTATATGACTTGCAAAGGATGGAGATAGAGGTAAAGGCTCCAAGTACCCACGTGATGATATCAAATATACGAGTAGAACCGACTTTAATCGATAAAGTTAAAGCTGTTCAAGCTACGAACCTGGAGCTGATGCGTATGAAGAAGAAAATACAAGAAGGTGCTATTCCAGAAGCAAGAATCGATGAAGATGGAATACTTCGAGTCCACTCCAGACTTTGTGTTCCTAACGATTCTGACTTGAAGCATAGAATCATGATGGACGCATACAACACACCGTTTGCAATCCATCCTGGGAATACCAAAATATATCATGATCTTTGACATACATTTTGGTGGAGCAATATGAAGAGAAAGATCGCGGAGTTTATACCGAGGTGTTTAACTTGTCAACGTGTAAAGGCAGAGCATCACGTGCCAAAGGGTTCATTACAACCACTTGAGATTCTGAAATAGAAGTGGAAACACATTACCATAGATTTCGTTACGGGTCTTCCCAAAGTTTCTCAAGACATAGATGTGATTTGGGTTATTATTGATAGATTAACCAAGTTTACTCATTTCTTGCCTATACGGGAGACTTATTTCCTTGAACGTCTTGCTCATATGTACGTGAATGAGATTGTGAGATTGCATGGCATGCTAATAACCATAGTTTCAAATCGTGACCCAAGATTCACTTCACGATTTTGGGTTAGCTTGCAGAAAGCTATGGGCACGGATTTACGATTCAGTTTAGCATACCATCCTCAAACGGACGGGCAATTAGAAAGAACTATTCAAACTCTTGAAGATCTATTAAGACTCTGTGTCCTAGTTTTCAAAGAGAGTTGGGATAAGTACCTACTATTGGTGGAATTCTCCTACAACAACAATTATCAAGCAAGTATAGGCATGGCTCCATTCAAGGCGTTGTATGGAAGAAAATGTCGTTCTCCAGTTTGCTGGGACGAGGTGGGTGAAGCAACGTTGTTGGGACCAGAATTGGTACGTATGACTAAAGAGAAAATCCAAATGATCCGACAACGTATACAAATGGCATAGGATCGACAAAAGAGTTATGCGGATCTTCATCGAAAAGACGTGGAATTTAATATTGGGGATCATGTATTGTTACATATTGCTCCATGGAAGGGAGTTACAAGATTTGGGAAAAGAGAAAAGCTCAATCCAAGATTTGTTGGTCCATTTGAGATTCTTGACCGAATATGAAATGTGGCCTATAGACTCGCATTACCTCTAAGCATGTCTCGTGTTCATAATATTTTTCACATATCTATGCTTCGTAAATATGTGAAAGACCCGAACCACATAATTGAGTTAGAACCAGACGAGATAGCTGAAGATTTAATATACGAGGAGGTACCTGTTAAGATCTTGGATTGGAAAGAGCATGTCCTACGCACCAAGGTTATACCAAAAGTTAAGATTTTGTGGAGGAACCATGCTATTGAGGAAATGACCTGGGAGTTAGAATCGAAAATAAAAGCGAGATACCTTTACCTTTTCAAAACACTAGGTACTTACATCAATTTCGAGGACAAAATTTCATAAGGAGGAGAGGTTGTAAGACCCCAACTTATTATAAATAAAATTAAATTTTCTCTACTCATTATCTTGAAATAATAAGGAGTTAATTTGATAGAATATTTTAGTTATGGGTAAAATGTGCAAATTTTGCAAAATAAGCAAATGGTTATAAAATATTCATTGTTGTCGGGGAATATTCGTTTGGTCGTGGAATATTCGTTTTGTCGGGAATATCCATACAACGGTGCAGTCATTTGTGGGCCCCATAACAGAATAACTGTCGAATGAAGAAAACGATAAGTTTGAATTTTTATAAATAACAGTGTAGTTGTTACCGTTAACACTGTTAGAATACTCGGCAGTTAAATACAGTAATACGCGTGGTTACACAATAGCACACGGTATTACACAGTATTGATGAATTATTGATCCTTACGTAAGAAGGCACTACTCAATAAATGTTACAGTAATTACTGTTTAATATTTTATTTTATTGATTCAATAATTGCTGCATTGATATTTTATTTTATTGTTGTTTCAATAATTGTCACTGCACAGTATCTCCATTATCAGATCAATAATTCATATTATTCAAATAATATTATTAGATAGCATTATTGATAATGTCTAAGGAAGTTCTGTCTAAGGAGAGGTTTGATCACCTAATTGCGCGCCAGTAAGGAGAAATCCTTATCAGAAATCCCCCTCTTTCCTGGGAACGACCTGGTTGTCATAATTGTGATTCTGTAATATTATCTATGAATAATTAATTATTAATTTATATGATAAGAAAATATTTGTTTTTATGTGGATATAAATGAAAGATTTAATTTTGAGGTGTTTTATCAGTATTTTGTCAGAATGGAGGTTTTAAAAATCAAAATAGTGTTCTTAAAGCTCTATTGTGTGAGTTATAATTTTAATCCGACAGTTGGATCGTTGTAATTTTTGGATATGTTATACATATATAAATTGAGTATATGTCCACAAATTTTGAACCGTTAAAAATTAACGTATGATTTGTTCTGAATTTTATGAGCTATTAAAAATCATCCGTTTGTGGATTTCGAATATTTTTGGTTTGGAATTTGGAAAAACTTATAGCTACAAAGTTGTAGAGAATTCGATTTCGTGTGGAATGGACATGAGATTCGAATTTTTCTGATAAAAGGGTTATTTTATATGAATTATTAATGTTACTGATTATTTAAAATATTTTAGAAATTTCTAAAATTGGTGGGCCCCACTTTTGGTTGGTGAGAAATGTACTAAAATTTTATTTCAAAAGTGGTGGGCGGGAATAGTAGCAAGTAAAGCCATCAGGTAGCAGGTTAAGTCTGCTTCGACGTTCTAACATTTTCCTGTAAATAGGGTGCTGAGTTAGAATTAAAAATCACACCAGAAATAAGTTTTCTCTCTCTCTCCCTATATATATATATATATATATATATATATATATATATATATATGTATTAGAGTGTATTTTGTGAGTATTTAGATACTTTGAGAGTTGTTATTCAGTGCAAGTATCCTTCAGCGTTATATTCGATATTTCGGTCAGAAATATTGTATTTTGAGGTAAGGGATGTTATTTTTTTGTAAATGGTATTATTTCTTTCAATATCATTATGTCAAAATATTGGTCTGAACTTTTTATCAAATTTGAAATATTTTGTGTCGGGGTTACTATTCACGTATACGGTACTATTCACGAATACTCATCGAAAAATAAAATTTTCTCTTCTTTGTCCCAAATGTCTATTATGGTTACTATCTTTGATTGTATCTATGTTTTGATCGTCATTCTTGAATTTTTCTCCATTATGTTTTATTATGGAGTATTTTTAAACTTGAATTATCTAAAGTACGAATCTTTAAACTTTGTCCTTTTATCGTACTGGATTCGTTCTCTAAAATTTTTTTCATCATCCTCAGTCATTAATGGTGATACTTGATGAATATCTTTGGCCTGTAGTGCAAAGATGAATGATTACCTGATGAATATCTTTGGCCGTAGTGCAAAGATGAACAGGTGTTGAGATGAACATGACCAACTGGTGATACAAATGAATATCTTTGGCCCGTAGTGCAAAGATGAATATTTAATTCAATATGTATATTGATTGATGTTATAGGGATAAAATATTGATGATGGACTTTTAAATTCATAGATGATAGTAGATTTCATTCTTTACTTAACTCTTCTAATGAATTATTGTTTCCGCAGCATTTGTTGATCTAAAACTTATTGTCTATTATATTCTATCAGATTTTTTTCTGTTGAAGACTAATGATAATTTGTTGTATATTATCTTAGTCATAATATTCTTTACTGGGCTAGTTGAGCTCACCCTTTTCCTTTTTGTTCCATTTTTCTTCTCAGGAGGTGAGAATATAGCAGGAACTAGCCGGGATATGGAGTGATGGTTCTAGAAAGTTGTGTTAGCAGTCCTCACTATTTTTATAAAATAGTGTATCAATAATTATAATGAGGACTCCTTTTGAGTTTTAATATTGTCTATTAGACAATATTTGTATTTAAACTCACAGTTTATGTGTTGTCGTATTTTGCAGGACAATTGTAGTAATGAAGTTGTATTTGTTTCTGTATCATGTATTTGGTGACTCAGAATGGGTGATGTATACCTATTTTGGGGGCGTCACACAAATGATATGGTAAAAGGTCTCATTGGCCCGTAGTGCACTGAGAGACAGTTGTTGGCATAATCATGACTATTGATGAAAACACGAATATCCTTGGCCCGTAGTGCATAGATAATTCGTGGTCGTGATACTAATCAATATCCTTAGCCTATAGTGCAGAGATGATTCGATGATGTGGTTTATTTATTAAGTTGAGTCTCAGCGATAAAATTTACGATAAACTCTACTTGACTCTTCTAATGGATTGTTTGTTCTGCTGCAGTTAAACTTGATGTTTATTATATTTTATCAGTTTAACACTGTTGAAGGGTAATGATAATTTATTCTGCATTATCTTAGTCATAATATTTCTTACTGGGCTAGTTGAGCTCACCCTTTTGCTTTCATTGTTCTCCTCAAGAAATGAGAACATAGCCAGGACTAGTCGAGGAACGGAGTGACGGTCCGAGATATTTATTTTACTAGTCCTCATCATTTAGTGTGATAATAAATGTAATGAGGATTGAATTTGAGTTTGGATATTATCTATGAGACAATATTCGTGTAAAAACTCTCAGCTCATGTTGTATAATTAAGTTTGTATTTATATTCAGTACCATGTATTTGACGACTCAAAATGAGTGATGTATACCTATTTAGGATGCGTCACAGTATATATATATATATATATATATATATATATATATATATATATATATATATATATATATATATACTGTGACGCATCCAAAATAGGTATACATCACCCATTTTGAATTGTCAATAACATGGTACAGAAACAACTACAACTTTATTAATACAACACATAAACTGTGAGTTTAAATATAAATATTGTCATCTAGACAATATTCACACCCAAATAAGTCCTCATAATAATTATTGATACATTATTTTATAAAAATGGTGAGGACTACTAAACAACTTTCTAAAACTATCATTCCATACCCCGACTAGTACTTGCTATATTCTCGCCTCCTGAGAAGAAAAATGGAACAAAATAAAAAAGGGTGAGCTCAACTAGCCCAGTAAAGAATATTTTGACTAAGATAATATAGAACAAATTATTGTTAGTCTTCAACAGTGAAAAAATCTGATAGAATACAATAGACAACAAGTTTTAAATCAATATTCGCAGCGGAAATAATAATTCATTAGAAGAGTTAAGTAGAGAATAAAATCTACTATCATCTATAAATTTAAAAGTTCATCATCAGTATTTTATCCCTGTAACATCAATCAATATATATCTTGAATCAAATATTCATCTTTGCACTACAGGCCAAAGATATTCATCAGTCGGTCATGTTCATCTAAACACCTGTTCATCTATGCACTACGGGCCAAAGATATTCATTAGAAAATTATTCATCTTTGTACTACAAGCCAAATGTATTCAGTAATATCATCATTTAGGACTGAGGATGATGAAAAATATTTTAAAGAAAAACGAATCTAGTGAAACAAAAAAAATAAATATTAAGGATTCGTACTTTAAACAATTTAAGTTCAAAAATACTCCATAATAAACTATTGTGGAGCAGAATTTAAAAATGAAGATCAAAACATAGATCTAATCAAAGATAGGAACCATAATAGACAATTTTGGACACAGAAAAGAAAATTTAATTTTTCTATGAATAGTGTCGTATTTGTGAATAGTACCGTATACGTGAATAGTAACATCAACACTAAAAGGTAGAAATTCCATAAAAAAACATCATACTTTGTGAATAGTACTCGTGAATAGTAACTCATAAATAGTAACTCATGAATAGTAACTCGTGAATAGTAACTCGCCCCAACATGAAAAGATAAGAATTTCATAAGAAAAATCTTACCAATATTTCGATATAATGATATTGAAATAAATAATATCATTTATAACAAATAACATCCCTTACCTCAGAAAGACAGTACTTCTGACTGGAATACTGGATATAGTGCTGAAGGGAACTTGCACCGTATAGCAACACTTAAAATATCAAAATACTCACAAGAATACACTCGATTATAGAGAGATAAATCTTTAGTTTCTTGTGTGATTTTCAATTCTAACCTAAGCATCCTATTTATAGGAAAATGCTTAGAACACCAAAACAGAAAATTTAATAAAATATAATAATTATTAACATTTGTCTACGTCAACCTTTGAATTCAGATTTTAGCATGCTTAACAACACATGAGCCCACCAACCAACCACAAAAACTTTTTTCTTTTAAAATAAATTTAAAACTTTTAAAAAATAATTATTTCGGAACTTTAGAACTTCAATAATTCATAATAAATAGCCCTTTTATCAGAAAAATTCGAACCTCGTGACCTTTACCTTTTCATAGAAAATTCAATTATCTACAACTTTGCTGAAAAAAGTTTTTCCAAATTCCAAATAGAAATTGACCGAAATCCACAAACGGACAATTTTACAGGCTATAATCAAATTTCAGTCAAGAAATAGGGTCCACAAACATGAAAAACATGTTTTAAATAACTTTTGCAATAAAAATACTCTTCCTCCTCATATATTCATATATCCCACATTCATTGTAAAAATATCACCATTATTATATTATTAAAATATAATAATATATTTAAATGAATTATTTTATCAAAAAAATAAAATAGATAAAATATCAATTTTTCAACAATTGTCACTTTAAAATTTTCTCCATCTATATCCACATAAAATGAATATTTTTCTTATCATATAAATCAATAATTAATTATTCACAAATAATATTATAGAATCACAATATCGACAACCAGGCCGTTCCCAAGAAAGAGGGGCTTTCCAATAAGGATCTCTCCTTACTGGCTCGCAATTAGGTGACCAAATCTCTCCTTAGACAGAACTTTCTAGACATTGCCAATAATGTTATCTAATAATATTATTCAGATAATATGAATTATTGCTCCGATAATAGAAAATACTGTGTAGTGACAATTATTGAAACAACAGTAATATAAAATATCAACGTAGCAATTATTGAATCAATAAAATAAAATATTAAACAGTAATTACTGAAACAATTAATGAGTAGTGCCTTTTTACGTAAGAATCAATAATTGGTGCAATACCGTGTGCTACTGTGTTTTAACCACCGAGTATTTCAACAGTATTAACGGTAAAAACTACACCGTTATTTATAAACAACTTATACTTGTCGTTTTCTTCATCCAATCACTTTCCGTTATGGGGCCCACACAAGGCTGTGCCGTCGTTCGAATATTTCCCGACAGTAAGAATATTCCCCGACAGTAAGAATATTCCCTGACAACAATGAATATTTTATAACCACTTGCTTACTTGAAATATTTGCGCATTTCACCCATAACTAACCACATTAATCAAATCAACTCTTACTATTTTAAAATAATAAATAGAGGAAATTAAATTTCATTTATAATAAGTTGGGGTCTTACAACTGTCATAATATCAAAGATCCAATTAAACATCTCGCATAAATAGGAAACAAGCGTCCCATAATAGAAAAAATAAATTCACCTGAAACCTAAGTATCGCTGTACCTTAGTCTTAACCACTAGGCTAAGACCTCATCGACCATTAATTACATTAGAGATACAATTTAACTTTTGAGATCAAACGAAAGACATACATTTATATGACTAATAAAAGTTTAGAATGAAATAAATTTTACGATTAATAGTTTTTACTATATACTCCCTCGTCCTCAAAATGATAACAAACGTATATTTTTCGCACAAATTAAAAAAAAAAGTAAAATAGGGAAAAGAGGGTAAAAAAAATTCTTATTTATCCTTAGTGACCTCACAAATTAAAAAAATTTAAAATAGAGAAATGTCATGTCATTTTTTTGTGCCAAATTTTTAGTAAAAATTCCACCTCTTACTTTTTTAACAATAGAATAGGGTTGACTTACCTTTGCTAATTTTTATTAGGAAAATGGAATCTCTCTCTTGAGCTAATAGTTTAAATTGGACAAAAAATAAAAGTGTTAAAGTAAATTTTAACATAGTCTCAATACTAGGGGTATAAGTGTTGATTTTTAAAGTTCAAGTGATGATGTGTAAATTTGTGTAAACCTTAAGTTGTCAAGTAAATTTTATGCTATTACTCTCCTTAAAATCCACTTCAAAAGTTATCAAACTTAAAATCGAATTCTTTAATTTTAATCACTATAGTAATTAATATTATAAATTATCTAAAAAGTACTACTATTGAAAGTTTTATTATTTCATTTTTTTTTACAATTCTTCTTAATTTTAAATTTAAAATATCTCAAATTGACTTTTAAAATTATAATTTAAAATAGATGTAATATTAATTAGAGATATATTTTAAAACGATAACTCTTCAGAATTTTTTTAATTTTTCCAAGCATGTCCTTAAAATTTATTAGAAAAATATAGTAATAATAACATTCTAATAAAATATAAATAATAACTTATTAAAAAATTCTTATTAGTTTATTAAAATTACCAGAGATAATTTTTGACTTAAATTTATTGACATATATATAGTAACACATTAATAAAAATAAATATACATGAAATCCCTCTTAAGGATAAAGTTTGTATACAAAATATCCATTTAATTTAAGAATACCTAGTTGAAAGTTATTTATGAATTGTTTGTTTTAGTCTTTTTTTTATATAAAAAATTTGCCAATTATTGTATAATGCATATAAAGGTAAACATTTAATATTTGTAATAATAGGGAACATTTTAAATTATTTAGACAACTAGGGTAAGCAATTTTTGATTAAATTTTTTTTTAGTAAAAGAAATTAATCAGTAATCTTGTACATCATTTGTCACAATTTTATCAAATACAGAAAAAATTGAAGTCTCATTAAATATGCACAATGTATAATCCATAAATTAGGAGTGCTACTACATTTTATTTTATAACTTTCTTATTTAAGTAAACTAGGCCAATATTAATTGCAACACCGATCCACCTACTCTCTTTATGATATATATATATATATATATATATATATATATATATATATATATATATATATATATATATATATATACGGTTCGGATCTTAAGCTCACCCCTTATTCAACTCACCCGAGCTCACCCCCCCCTTTAGCGACGGACCCGTCGACGGTTTGGTTATACAACCATCGTCTATACTTTTAGCGACGGACAACATATAGTGTCGCTAAAAGTATAGACGACGATTGTATGACCGAACCGTCGCCGGGTCCGTCGCTAAATGAGGGTGAACTCGGGTGAGTTAGATAAGGGGTGAGCTTAAGATCCGGACTATATATATATATATATATATATATATATATATATATATATATATATATATATATATGCATTTTCACCTCTCTTTTTTAATGCTATTTCTCTTCCAATTCTTAGAGAGCAATGGGTAGGGCTGTTCACCAAATTCGATAATTTCAATTTTTAAGGTGAGTCAAACCAATTCGAATCAGTCGATTCGGTACAAAAAAATTTGGTTCGGGACTGGTTCGGTACAAATCGATTTTCGTACCAATTCCAGTTACTAATTTCTAGGTCCAATACATACCAGATCGGTTGTACTCTATTTATAAAATAGAAATAACTTAGCTTTGTATAATTGGCTTAAAGTCTACTCTACTTATAAAATAGAAAAATAACATAAGAAAAGAGAATAGAATATTTAGGACTTGATGAAATTTGAATTTATAAAATAAAGGTAAGATAATAGAACACAAATTAGACAATGTGGAATGTTGGTAAGACAAGAGAACCAAGTGAAGATCAAGTCCCACATGACATTGGTTAATTGGTAAAAATCTAAGGAAGTTTTTCATATAAAATGAGTATCAAGGGAAGCCTTAATAGTTGGTGATTTACAAGTTTCATATTGATTAAATTGGTAAAAGTATAAAGAAATTAGATAAACAATTTTAATAAGAGATTTGTGATCAGCTCCAAAGGCTAGAATAGAAGTCATTTTTAGTGATGATTAAATAATTTTTTTCCTTACAAACAATACCATTTAGATGATCTTAAATGTATATATATTAATATGTATATATAGTTATATACTCTGTTAATTAATTAAATAGTTAATTAATTAATTAGATTTGTAAGTCATTAATTAAAATTTAAGAAAGTTTTTCTATAAAAAACTACAAAGTGAGATCTTAATAGCCAGGTCCGACATTGGTTAATTTATAAAAGTCTAAGAAAATTTTTCTTATAAAATGACTACCAAGTGCGACTTTAATAGCCAAGTCCCACATTTGTTAGTTGGTGTTTTTCTTATGAATAGAATTTTTACTTATATAAGGCTGGTACAAGTTTAAGGCTGGTACAAGTCCTGGGTTGCTTTACGTTGGGCTAAATTTTGGCTTAAAAGTAAGTCTTGGGCTACTCTTTTTTGGGCCGAATTTTGGTTAAAATTGGGCTAGCCTAAAGATGGGGTCGGTTCAAGCATGGTAAAAATCGGTACCGGACAATGTTTGATGATGATGGTCATCCAAAAGGAATTGGTATGTTTTATTTGTATATGGAAAAAATATATATACACAGTTGTGTTGAAAGACCTCGAATTTTTTTTTTTAATAAAATGGAATTTCCTTTATTTATTATTTTGAAATAGTAAGGATTTATTTGATTAATGTGGTTAGTTATGGGTAAAATGCGTAAATATTTTTAAATAAGCAAGTGGTTATAAAAAATTCATTGTTGTCGGGAAATATTCGTTTGGTCGTGGAATATTCTTACTGTCGAGAAATATTTGTACGACGGAGCAGCCTTGTGTGGACCCCATAACGGAAAGCGATTGGATGAAGAAAACGATAAGTATAGTTGTTTATAAATAACGGCGTAGTTGTTACCGTTAATACTGTTGGAATACCCGGTGGTTAAAACACAGTAGCACACGGTATTGCACCAATTATTGATTCTTACGTAAGAAGGTACTACTCAATAATTGTTACAGTAATTACTGTTCAGTATTGTATTTTATTGATTCAATAATTACTGCGTTGATATTTTATATTACTGTTATTTCAATAATTGTCACTACACAGTATTTTCCATTATCGGAGCAATAATTCATATTATCTGAATAATATTATTAGATAACATTATTGGCAATGTCTAGAAAGTTCTGTCTAAGGAGAGGTTTGGTCATCTAATTGCGCGCCAGTAAGGAGAGATCCTTATTAGAAAGCTCAATCTTTCTTGGGAACTGCCTGGTTGTCAGTATTGTGATTCTGTAATATTATTTGTGAATAATTAATTATTAATTTATATGTTGAGGAAAATATTAATTTTATATAGATATAGATGGAGAAAATTTTAAAGTGACAATTGTTGAAAAATTGATATTTTATCTTTTTTGATAAATAATTCATTTAAATATATTATTATATTTTAATAATGTAATAATAGTGATATTTTTACAATGAATGTGGGATATATGAGTATATAAGGAGGAAGAGTATTTTTGTTACTAAAAATATTTAAAACATGTTTTTCATGTTTGTGGACCCCATTTCTTGACTGAAATTTGATTATAGCCTGTAAAATCGCCCGTTTGTGAATTTCGATCAATTTCTGTTTGGAATTTAGAAAAAATTTCTTCTTCAAAGTTGTAGATAATGGATTTTCCTACAGAAAGGGCTTGAGGTTCAAATTTTTCTGATAAAAGGGCTATTTATTATGAATTATTAAAGTTCTGAAATTCTGAAATAATTGATTTTTGGAAGTTTTAATTGTTTTATTCAAGAAAAACGTTTTTTGCAATCTCACATGTGTGGTAAATGAGCTAAATTCAGATTCTTTGGTGGTGGGATTGAATATTTAATAAATAAAAATATTTTATTAAATTTTTTGCTTTGGTGTTCTAAGCATTTTCCTATAAATAGGGTGCTTAGGTTAGAATTGAAAATCACCCCAGAAACTGAAGTTTTCCCTCTCTTTCTCTCTCTATATTATCGAGCATATTCTTGTGAGTATTTTGATACTTTGAGTGTTGCTATACGGTGCAAGTTTCCTTCAGAACTATATCCAGTATTCCAGTCAGAAGTACTGTCTTTTCGAGGTAAGGGATGTTATTTTTTTTATAAATGATATTATTTCTTTCAATATCATTATACCGGAATATTGGTAAGATTTTTCTTGTGAAATTCTTATCTTTTCATGTCGGGATTACTATTCATGAGTTACTATTCACGAGTTACTATTCACGAGTTACTATTCACAAATTACTATTCACGAGTACTATTCACAAAACATGTTGATTTTTCTTGTAAAATTTCTACCTTTTGGTGTCGGAGTTACTATTCACATATACGAAACTATTCACGTATGCGGCACTATTCATGAATACGACACTATTCACACAAAAATTAAATTTTCTTTTCTGTGTTCAAGATTGTCTATTATGGTTCCTAGCTTTTATTGGATCTATGTTTTGATCTGTATTTTTGAATTCTGCTCCACAATAGTTTATTATGGAGTATTTTTGAACTTGGATTGTCTAAAGTACGAATCCTTAATATTTGTTCTTTTGTCTCACTGGATTCGTTTTCTTTAAAATATTTTTCATCATCCTTAGTCCTGAATGATGATATAACTGAATATCTTTGGCCTGTAGTGCAAAGATGAATGATTTCTTGATGAATATCTTTGGCCCGTAGTGCAAAGATGAACAGGTGTTGAGATGAACATGACCGACTGATTAATATCTTTGGCCTGTAGTGCAAAGATGACTATTTGATTCAAGATGTATATTGATTGATGTTACAGGGATAAAATATCGATGATGGACTTTTAAATTCATAGATGATAGTAGATTTTATTCTCTACTTAACTCTTCTAATGAATTGTTGTTTCCGCTGTTGTTGTTGATCTAAAACTTGTTGTCTATTGTATTCTATCAGATTTTTTTCTGTTGAAGACTAACGATAATTTGTTCTATATTATCTTAGTCATAATATTCTTTACTGGGCTAGTTGAGCTCACCCTTTTCTTTTTTGTTCCATTTTTCTTCTCAGGAGGCGAGAATGTAACAAGTACTAGTCGGGGTATGGAATGATGGTTCTAGAAAGTTGTTTAGTAGTCCTCACCATTTTTGTAAAATAATGTATCAATAATTGTAATATGAACTTATTTGGGTGTGAATATTGTCTAGATAACAATATTTGTATTTAAACTCACAGTTTATGTGTTGTATTAATAAAGTTGTAGTTATTTCTGTACCATGTATTTGGCAACTCAAAATGGGTTGGGTGGAATGAACCTATTTTGGGGGCGTCACAGTTGATATCAGAGCTTAAGGATATGGTCTCTGGCGAAGATCGAGGATTAGAACTAGGAGGGGAGAGACGAGTAAATCCTTCGCTAGTGTGTCCTACCTAAGCTTATTTATTGGTTGGTCAGAATATAGGGATATTATGTAATATGTTAATTTCTTAAATTAACCCTAATTTTATGGCAGTATTTGAGAATGGCAACTGAGAATGTTAACAGTGGAGTAAATGAGACCGTGGAGACACCTTTGCTCACCAATGAGGAGAACGTGCAACAGGCCGATAATGTTCCTCCTGTAAACAACACCACTGAGCAGATGATGAACAATGGAATGTTTAGAAGCTTTTTACAGTTCATGCAAAATCAGATGAGGGAGACTCGTGTACAAAATACTATTGGAAATGATAGCAACGCACGGTTTGTCACAGCCAAACAGTTCAAAGAGTTGGGACCACCAGAATTCTGGGGAAAGCCGGATCCGATTAAGGCGGAGACGTGGGTCAAGCAAATTACCAAGATATTCGATGTCTTGGGATGCACGGAGGAACAGAAGGTTCCATTCGCCACTTTTATGTTTCGTAACAAGGCAGATTACTGGTGGAAATCTGTGAAGCGTACCCAGCCAGCCGCACTCAGCATGTTTTGGGAAACGTTTCAGAAACTGTTTAATGACAAGTACTTTCCTGAAAGTATTCGTCATATGAAGGAAGTAGAGTTTATTAGACTAGAACAGAACAATATGACGGTGTCCCAGTACGAGGCGAAGTTCGCGGAGTTATCCAGGTTTACACCTCATTTGGTGGAGAATGAGGAACGTATGACGCGGATGTTTTTGAGAGGTTTGAAACCCGACATACGTCAATATCTCATTTCTCATAAATTTTCTCTATATTCAGATGTTGTGATTAGGGCTCAGTTATTGGAGCGCGATAATGAGTTAGCTCAATCGAGGAATAACGACCTACAACTCGATGATAATCGTACCGATGGCAACGGTCATCAGAACAAGGATAACCATCGTGGATGAAATTATCGTGCCAGAAATGGTAACCACTTCGGTGGTAATCATGGCCAAGATAATAGAAAAAATAACTCAAGTGAAAATTTCAAGAAGAGAAGATTTAACGATGATGGGAAGATGTCGGCAGCAACACCAGCATCAGCAACAAATTCTAGGGGAGGAGAACGACCGCCAGTTAGATGCTACAAATACATAGAGGAGGGACATATAAGTCCAAACTGCTCACAGTCTTCCAAGGTATGTTATAATTGTGAAAAATAAGGTCATATTGCTCGAGAATTTACGGTAGCGAAACCCAGTCCAGCGGGGATGGTCACTCAAAAGGCTGTCCCAGAAAAGTCAAAGTCAACGGTTCCTTGAAGAGCGTTTGTCGTGACTGGTCAGAATGCGAGGAACCCGAGCGAAGTTAGCACGGGTTAGTTAATTATAAATTCTTACGAAGTTTATACCTTATTAGATACCGGATCTACCCATTCATTTATCTCTCCTGCTTATACTCAACGTTTAAACTTGACTCCGGAGAAAATTAGACTTTGACTTATCTGTTGAAACTCCGTTAAGAGAAACTTTCGTTACATCCACTGTTTATAAATCTTGTTTGATCCAAGTTGCCACCATCACATTACCTGTTGACCTTATTTCTTTAAAGATACTTTCTTTTGATGTGATTTTAGGGATTGATTGATTAACTACTCATCATGCCAAAATTGATTGCTTTCGTAAGGTTGTTAGTTTTTATATTCCTAAGCAACCTGTTATTCAAATTCAAGCAACCAAACCATTGAAGTCAAATACTTTCATATCAAGCCATAAAGTCATTCGTTTATTGAAAAATGGATGTCAAATTTTCTTAGCCCATGTTATGGACTTGAACAAAAATACGTCAGATTTGAATGATATTTCTATTGTTAGTAAATTTCCTGATATATTTCCTGAAGAATTTCTTGGCTTACTCCCAAAGTGTGATATTGAATTTTGTATCGACTTTGAACCCGGTACAAAACCTATTTCTAAAATCTCATATCCAATGGCTCCTATTGAACTTTGGGAGTTAAAAATTCAACTATAGAATTTGGTACCCGAGCCTCTATCTGGTGACTTCCTTTGTGGAATGCACCGAAGCCAGACTCTCTGTAGGAGACGCCATATTTGTGTGGTAGTAAATTGATAGGTACCATTGTAGCGTGCTATCCAAGATTGGGATATGAGTCATAGTTGAGAGTAACCTAAGTCAGTAATCGAAATACGTAGCTTTCTAGGCTTAGTTGGTTATTATCAGAGATTCGTGAAAAGATTTTCTCGAATCGCTACTCCATTAACTCAGCTGACTCGTAGAGATACAAAATTCGAATGGAGCAAGGAATGTGGGAAGAGCTTCGGAAAACTCAAGAGGAAACTCATTTTAGCACCTGTTCTAATCATACCATCTTGGAAAAACGAACATGGTAGCTGACGTGTTGAGTAGAAAATCATATGTGGTTACGAGTACGATATTTTTAACAAAAAGATCCATTTCGTATGACTTACAAATGATAGAGATAGAGTTAAAGACTCTATGGATCACGTGATGATATACGAGTAAAAATCGACTTTAATCGATAAAGTTAAAACCGCTCAAGCTACACACCGGAGCTGATGAATATGAAGAAGGAGGTGCCAGAAGTTGTTATTCCAAAAGAATCGGCGATGGGAGGAAAGCTCAAACCTTCGATTTATTAGTCCATTTGAAATCCTCGATCGAATAAGAACGGTGGCCTATAGACTCGTTTTACCGCCAAGTATGTCGCGTGTTCATAACGTTTTTCATATATCGAAGTTACGAAATTATGTGGACGACCCGAACCATGTTATTGAGTTAGAACCAGACGAAATAGCCGAAGATTTAATGTACGAAGAGGTACCTGTCAAGATCTTGGATAGGAAGGAGCATGTCCTACGCACAAAGGTCATACCGCAAGTTAAGGTTTTGTGGAGAAACCATGCTATTGAAGAAATGACCTGGGAGTTGAAAACAGAAATGAAAGCGAGGTATCCTCACCTTTTCGAAACACCAAGTACGTACATCAATTTCGAGGACGAAATTTCACAAGGAGGGGAGGTTGTAAGACCCTGAATTTTTTTTTAATAAAATAGAATTTCCTTTATTTATTATTTTGAAATAGTAAGTATTTATTTGATTAATGTGGTTAGTTATAGGTAAAATATGCAAATATTTTTAAATAAGCAAGTGGTTATAAAATATTCATTGTTGTCGGGGAATATTCGTTTGGTCGTGGAATATTCTTACTGTCGGGGAATATTTGTACGACGGCGCAGCCTTGTGTGGGCCACATAACGGAAAGCGATTGGATGAAGAAAACGACAAGTATAAGTTGTTTATAAATAACGGCGTAGTTGTTACCGTTAATACTGTTGGAATACCCGGTGGTTAAAACACAGTAGCACGCGGTATTGCACCAATTATTGATTCTTACGTAAGAAGGCACTACTCAATAATTGTTACAGTAATTACTGTTCAGTATTGTATTTTATTAATTCAATAATTGCTGCGTTGATATTTTATATTACTGTTGTTTCAATAATTGTCACTACACATTATTTTCCATTATCGGAGCAATAATTCATATTATCTGAATAATATTATTAGATAACATTATTGGCAATGTCTAGAAAGTTCTGTCTAAAGAGAGGTTTGGTCATCTAATTGCGCGCCAGTAAGGAGAGATCCTTATTGGAAAGCCCAATCTTTCTTGGGAACTGCCTGGTTGTCAGTATTGTGATTCTGTAATATTATTTGTGAATAATTAATTATTAATTTATATGATGAGAAAAATATTTATTTTATATAGATATAGATGGAGAAAATTTTAAAGTGACAATTGTTGAAAAATTGATATTTTATCTTTTTTGATAAATAATTCATTTAAATATATTATTATATTTTAATAATGTAATAATAGTGATATTTTTACAATGAATGTGGGATATATGAGTATATGAGGAGGAAGAGTATTTTTGTTACTAAAAATATTTAAAACATATTTTTCATGTTTGTGGACCCCATTTCTTGACTGAAATTTGATTATAGCCTGTAAAATCGCCCGTTTGTGAATTTCGATCAATTTCTGTTTGGAATTTAGAAAAAATTTCTTCTTCAAAGTTGTAGATAATGGATTTTCCTACAGAAAGGGCTTGAGGTTCGAATTTTTCTGATAAAAGGGCTATTTATTATGAATTATTAAAGTTCTGAAGTTCCGAAATAATTGATTTTTGGAAGTTTTAATTGTTTTATTCAAGAAAAACGTTTTTTGCAATCTCACATGTGTGGTAAATGAGCTGAATTCAGATTCTTTGGTGGTGGAATTGAATATTTAATAAATAAAAATATTTTATTAAATTTTCTGCTTTGGTGTTCTAAGCATTTTCCTATAAATAGGGTGCTTAGGTTAGAATTGAAAATCACCCCAGAAACTGAAGTTTTCCCTCTCTTTCTCTCTCTATATTATCGAGCATATTCTTGTGAGTATTTTGATACTTTGAGTGTTGCTATACGGTGCAAGTTTCCTTCAGAACTATATCCAGTATTTCAGTCAGAAGTACTGTCTTTTCGAGGTAAGAGATGTTATTTTTTTTATAAATGATATTATTTCTTTCAATATCATTATACCGGAATATTGGTAAGATTTTTCTTGTGAAATTCTTATCTTTTCATGTCGGGATTACTATTCATGAGTTACTATTCACGAGTTACTATTCACAAATTACTATTCACGAGTACTATTCACAAAACATGTTGATTTTTCTTGTAAAATTTCTACCTTTTGGTGTCGGAGTTACTATTCACATATACGAAACTATTCACATATGCGGCACTATTCATGAATATGACACTATTCACACAAAAATTAAATTTTCTTTTCTGTGTTCAAGATTGTCTATTATGGTTCTTATCTTTTATTGGATCTATGTTTTGATCTTTATTTTTGAATTTTGCTCCACAATAGTTTATTATGGAGTATTTTTGAACTTGGATTGTCTAAAGTACGAATCCTTAATATTTGTTCTTTTGTCTCACTGGATTCGTTTTCTTTAAAATATTTTTTATCATCCTCAGTCCTGAATGATGATATAACTGAATATCTTTGGCCTGTAGTGCAAAGATGAATGATTTCTTGATGAATATCTTTGGCCCGTAGTGCAAAGATGAACAGGTGTTGAGATGAACATGACCGACTGATTAATATCTTTGGCCTGTAGTGTAAAGATGACTATTTGATTCAAGATGTATATTGATTGATGTTACAGGAATAAAATATCGATGATGGACTTTTAAATTCATAGATGATAGTAGATTTTATTCTCTACTTAACTCTTCTAATGAATTGTTGTTTCCGCTGCAGTTGTTGATCTAAAACTTGTTGTCTATTGTATTCTATCAGATTTTTTCCTGTTGAAGACTAAAGATAATTTGTTCTATATTATCTTAGTCTTAATATTCTTTATTGGGCTAGTTGAGCTCACAATTTTCTTTTTTGTTCCATTTTTCTTCTCAGAAGGCGAGAATGTAGCAAGTACTAGTCGGGGTATGGAATGATAGTTCTAGAAAGTTGTTTAGTAGTCCTCACCATTTTTATAAAATAATGTATCAATAATTGTAATGAGGACTTATTTGGGTGTGAATATTGTCTAGATGAAAATATTTATATTTAAACTCACAGTTTATGTGTGGTATTAATAAAGTTGTAGTTGTTTATATATGTACCATGTATTTGGCGACTCAAAATGGGTTGGGTGGAATGAACCTATTTTGGGGGCGTCACATGTGTAGTATACAGTTGTCTATGACGACGATTTTTTTGGGCTATGAACCGTCGTTATAAATATTCTCGTCTATAGCGACGGTTAAACAGTCACTATATCCCAAAAAAACCGTCGCCATATCTTAAATTGACTTTTAAAAATCAATAATAATCTTATAATTTAAAATAGGCATAATATTAATTAGAGATATACTTTAAAATGATAACTCTTCAAAAAAAATTTATTTTTCCAAGCATGTCCTTAAATTTTATTAGAAAATATAGATATAATAACATTCTAATAAAATATAAATAATAGCTTGTTAAGAAATTCATATTAGTTTATTAAAATTACCAGAGATAATTTTTGACTTAAATTTATCGACATATATATAGTAACACATTAATAAAAATAAATATACATGAAATCCCTTTTAAGGATAAAGTTTGGGCAAAACTATGTATTTCACCACTATACTTGGTAAGTTTTATTTAATACACTATTGAACTTTTAATTTTTTAAATTACCCCATTAAACAAATTAAAAGTTTTTAATTGGATCATTCTGTTAACTGTTCATCAGTTCTGTTAATATCAACGTTAGCTTTTTTCCATGTGGCTTTTAAAAAAGAAAAAGAAAAATGACAACCACCATTCAATTGACTAAACTTTTTCCTACGTGGCTTTTAAAAAAAAAAGAAAAATGACTCAGATGTGGCGTACCCAACATAGTCAACGGAACTAGTTCCATGAACTCCGGCAAGCCGCCGTCGACATTAAGATCGGATTCTTTAGCGGTGATCACGGTGACGGAGAGCCGTTTGAGATTTTGAAAACGTTAATCAATGGTTGTTGGCCCAATTCCCAGCAACAAAATCTGGTGAGCTACTTTTTCAACCGGTAAAATCACCGGATAGTCATTCAAATCAACCTATGAAGGAACTAGATTTTTCGACAAATTAAACGCCCCAAACTCAAAAAGGGGAAATCATATCAGATCAAATCGGAACGGATACCATCCATAAACATCCAAACATAACAGAAAAAGATAAGCTTCCAAAACCATGATCCATATTAATTAGAAACACACAGATAGAAATCATCTGCGAAAGCTATCGGAAAAGAAAAATCGGAACAAACGAGGATACACCAGATCTGAGAATGGACAAATAGCATTATACAATAAATACTCATGCACCCAAATCCGGACAAACACAAAAAGTCCCATCCAACAGTCGACGCCATATCCAAGAACAGATCTGAGATCCATCTTCCAAAAATCATCACCTGCAAATTAAAATCAACAAGATTTAACGGCGACGAGGATTGGGTAATTAACGATGAGATTTTGAGAGCGCCAACACTGTCGGCGGTGGATCTGGAATCAGTGGTGGTACATGAGATTGGACATTTGCTAGGGTTAGGGCATTCTTCAGTGGAAGATGCCATTATGTTTCTATCGATTACGTCTGGAACGAGGAAGGTTGAACTGACCCGAAACCGAGCTATTGTTCCCATCGCAAGCCCCTTACTTCGCAATCAGGACATGGATAAAACAGAAGGCGGTGACGATGATGGCGATGAGAATGAGGAGAGAGAAAGGCGACCTTAAGAACATGATTGAAGAACTTTCTTTTTTTGGGGAAAAAGAAAGATCTCGCCGTAATTTTGATAAGGGATTTTTGGGGGAAAAAGAAAGAGAAGCTGAGTTGTTATGCTGAGTCATTTTTTTTTTTTAAAAGCCATGTAAGAAAAAGCTAACGTTGATATTAACAAAATTGATGAACATTTAACAGAATGATCCAATTAAAAAATTTTAATTTGTTTAATGTGGTAATTCAAAAAATTAAAAGTTCAATGATGTATTAAACAAAACCTGCCAAGTATAGTGGTGCAATACATAGTTTTGCCATAAAGTTTGTATACAAAATTATAAGTTTGTCGAAAGTTAGTTATGAATTGTTTGTTTTAGTCTTCTTTTTATATAAAAAATTTGCCAATTATTGTATAATGCGTATAGAAGTAAACATTTAATATTTGCAGTAAAAGGGAACATTTTAAATTATTTGCAATTTTTGATTAATTTTTTTTAGTAAAAGAAATCAATCAGTAATCTTATACTCCCTCCGTTCCTTAATATATGTCGTTTTAGAGAAATATTTTTGTTCCTTAATATAAGTCGTTTTAGAATTTCAAGTAAGCATTAATTGCTTAGTTTTCAATATTACCCCAAATATTAAATGTAACTTTGGTCCTCTCACTATTTTCTGTCCAATAAATAACAATCTTTTATTCCAATACAAGGGTAATATAGACAATTGATATTATATTTAATGTTATACAATTATTATATTAATTTTTGTGTATAATCCTAAAACGACCTATATTAAAAAACGGAGAGAGTACATCATTTGTCACTATTTTATCAAATATAGAAAGAATGAATTAAAGTCTCATTAAATATGCACATTGTATAATCCATAAATTAGGAGTGCTACCATATTTTATTTTATAACTTTCTTATTTAAGTCAACTACGCCAATATTAATTGCAACACACATCTACCAACTCTCTTTATGATATACGGAGTAGTATATATATGTGCGCGCGCGCGCGCATTTTCACCTTTTTTTTTATTTTTTATACTCCTATTTCTCTTCCAATTCTGAGAGAGCAATGGGTTCTCATGTAGAAGCAGGAGATACTAATGCAATGTTTGATGATGATGGTCATCCAAAAAGAACTGGTATGTCTTATATATATATATTAGGAGTTCCATCTACCGTAAGCAATAGGTTGCTGTGGAACAATTCTTTTTGGCCTGTTGAAATTTCGGCCGGAGCAAAAAAATAAAATAAAAATTTAACAGGTCAAAAAAGGGGTTGCTTGGATGGCGTATGTTTATGTGTGTATATATATATATATATATATATATATATATATATATATATTAATTTTTTTTAATTTGATTTTGGAATTGTATATGCAGGAACACTGGTGACTGCAATTGCACATATAATAACAACAGTGATCGGGTCAGGAGTGTTGTCTTTGCCATGGGCCGTAGCCCAACTGGGGTGGATTGCTGGGCCTATTGCAGTTCTCCTATTCTCTCTCATCACTTGGTTTACATCTCTTCTGCTAGCTGATTGTTACAGATCTCCATACCCTGTCACTGGCCAGAGAAACTACCATTACATGGATGCTGTCAAGGCTACTTTAGGTATATTCAATTCAATTCAATTAAATTTTTTGTTTTTATTTTTAATTTATTACTACTATATAACTTTATCACTTCAATAAAGATTTCTCTTGATATTAATGATTATACGATGTTATATATTATGACAAAATTTATTTAATTGTCTTAATTAAATAAAAATATCTATAAATAATAAAGTCGTTTTGTATATTCATATTTAAGTGTCTACTTATAGTTGTATATAAAATTTTTGAAACTGAATCGAAATCATAATATTTATGTACGACTACTACATATGAATTAATAATTTACTCGTACATTATGACTAAATGGGCGAATTATTAATTTGCGTGAATTATTTTCCCTTAATTTTAATCTCAAATAATAGGGTGGTAGTTTTTTAATTTTTTATTTCAAAAAGGTTGATAAATTAACTAACCAAAATTTTCTGATTCTATTGCCTGCACACAGGAGGAGTTAAAGTTAAGCTTTGTGGAGTAGCTCAGTACGGGCTTCTTGTTGGAGTATCTACTGGATACACTATCATTACATCAATTAGCATGGGGTAAGCAATATATAACTTGGACAATTTTATTTTATTTTTTGGCAAAATAAAATTATTTTAATATTGATGCTTTGTCCACGTTGTTTGATGTGATTGGAGGTGCATGAGAGAGAAATAGCGGAAAGGGTAGAAGTTTTAATTAGGAAAAATTATACACACGTTGAAAATTCGGTGGGGTCAACTCCCTCGCCCCGGGCCTCATGCCTGAGGCGAGATTATATGTAAGAAATAAAAGACTTGTTCTAGATTTTTTTTGTCAGAAACTATTGAGTCCTTCTGTTATGAAGTATTGAGTCTTAATTATATGTCTTGATGAAATATGTCAGGGCCATTAAAAGATCGAATTGTTTTCACAAGCACGGCGTGCGTGAGGGGTGCCATACATCAAACAATGGCTTTATGTTAATCTTTGGGATGGTTGAAATTTTTTTAAGTCAAATACCAAACTTTCACAAGCTAACTCCTCTCTCCCTAATTGCTGCTGTCATGTCTTTTGCCTACTCTTTTATTGGCATCGGCCTCTCCTTAGCCAAATTAATTGAAGGTAATTAATTAATTTTCATGCAATTTAATTTTTTCTATTTTTAGCACTCCTATTAAATAGGTATGATTCACCCCGCTCAAATGCATCTGTATTTCCGTACCTCTTTTCTTCTATGGAACTCATATTTTTTAGAGTAAATAAAATAAAAATTTACTGGAATAAATTTTTATTTTTATTTAAATATGTGTTATTATATTGCATATATTATCATGTGCACTATAATATGTGATATGGTGAGATGACAAGTATAATAATTGATATTATTATATTTAATAAATTGTGAGAAGCAATTTATGATGAAAAAGAAATCAAATTATTAAAATATTTGATCTATTGTATCGCTTATATAAAATTGTTTGCGGTAAACAAAATATGGGAACAAGACGTGATAAATATATTTAAGTATATATGTTACGTGAATATGTGGGGTAAGTTAATTAAAAATACATTTGATGTATTTTGGTGAGTATTAGAGTAATTTATGATAAATAAATCACTTTAATATAATAAAAATTTATTTATTAAATAAAATATTTTTATTTAATAAATAATCTCTATTTTGATGGAAATGATTTACGGATATTTTATCCGAATTTTTGAAATGTATTTTAGTATATTTAAAATACGTTATATGTGATGCGATAAATACGGAGAGGGAATAAATGAGTTATATTTAAGTGATAGTCCAAACACAGCCTTAAGTAAGAATTTATCAGTCAAGTAAAGTAGCAGCATGAGCTGTGCGATAGATTGAACTTTGTAATAGGCATAGCTGGAGCTGGCAAGGAATGAATATCACTATTCTTGCAACTCAGCATTCCTAGTATGTAGGGAATGTATAGGTTCTGTATCTAGCTCGCGTTATTTCTTGTCTAAAAACAGAGAAGAACCACAGTTTTCCATATCACTCCTTTAAACACTGCTACTAGCTCTCTTCTCTCTGTTCAGTTCCGCCCGTTTCCTTCCACTTTGCAGTCAATTCATTTGGCTAGCATAATAGAACCGAAAGCTTCATTATATCCTTGAGCAGCTGGGATTAGGTCGCAGAATAGCAAGAAATTATAAGCATTCAAGTGGAAGGTATGTGAAGTATTTCACTAAGTTTTTGTTAGCTATGATGTTAGTATTGAGCAAAGTGGGTTATTGTGAATTAGAACAAAACAGTTGGTTATAAAAAAACAAAACAAAACAAAACAAAAACTGTTAGGGTGTATTCAATTAAGATTTTAAAAGATTTTAAAAGTTTCATGACAATTAAAGAGTTTATAAAAGTTTACTGGTATTTAATTACAACTTTTTTAATGTCTTTTAAAGTTAGGTGGTATTGAATTAAGATTTTTACAAAGTCTATAAAAGTATTTTGGTATTCAAAAAGTCATAGATTTTTTAGATTTTTATCAAATGATAGCGTTTGACAGACTTTAGAAGAAGAATTATAACTATCAACCCTTATTCTAAATATTAAACACAAATGTAGAAATTCAGATCACCAGTAAAGAGGGAACCCAGAAATTCGCGGTGTAAATATAAATTCGCGGTGTAATACCAAAAAAAAAAAAATAAAGAAATAAAATAAAATAAATAAATAACATTTAAATTTATATTTTAAATAATTTAATTGGATTTTGTCTTTTATTTGGTCAAACTAGTTATTTATTTTATATGGGCTATTAAGTATTAATATGTGAAGGATAAATTAATTTGGTAAAATTTGAGCCTTAAAACTAATTGAATTTAATTTATATGTGGATAAAATTAAATCATATTATAATTAAAAGAATTAACAAGATATATTAATAAGTAAACAAATAACTAAAGACCTAATCTGTTTCGCGGTACGTGTAATCGAGGAAAGAGAGAAAAGACACAGTAAATTGGTAAGTTCGAAAGCGGCAGTTCGAAAGCTTCCAATACAAAGACGATAGAAATTTGTTTAATAAAGATGAGATAAAATCATGAAACTCTCAGATCAATTGTGAAGATTATGTATGTATATATATTTAAAGCTTTTGTCTTATTATTAAATATACTGCATGATTTGGTAAAAGGAGGGATTATATATATATATATATATATATATATATATATATATATATATATATATATATATATACGGTCCGGATCAAGTGCATACCCCTTATCTTACTCACCCGTGCTCACCCCCCTTTAGGCGACGGTTTTGGTCATACAACCGTCGTCTATACTTTTAGCGACGGACAACATATAGCGTCGCTAAAAGTATAGACGACGGTTGTATGACCGAAACCGTCGTCTAAATGGGGTGAGCACAGGTGAGTAAGATAAGGGGTATGCACTTGATCCTTGCTCTCTCTCTCTCTCTCTATATATATATATATATATATATATATATATATATATATATATACGGTCCGAATCTTAAGCTCACCCCTTATCTAGCTCACCTTGCTCACCTCCCTTTAGCGATGGACCGAGCGACGATTCGGTCCGTCGCTATATGTTTGGTATGTCGCTATATATTGTCTGTCGCTATATGTCGTCCGTCGCTAAAAGCTAAGACGATGGTTCTATATATAGCGACGGCCCGAATCGTCGTCCGGTCCGTCGGTAAAGGGGGATGAGCAAGGTATGTTAGATAAGGGGTGAGCTTAAGATCCGGACCGAATATATAAATATAGAACTGTCGTCTTAGTTTTTAGCGATGGACAGCATATAGCGACGGACCGAATCGTCTCCCGGTCCGTCGCTAAAGGGGGGTGAGCAAGGTATATTAGATAAGAGGTGAGCTTAAGATATATATAGTAAAACAATAATATGTTACTGTGGATAGTAGTAAAGCAATCAATATGGTATTGAATCACACGCACACAAAGAGTGTGGATTTCGTTTTCTGCGAAGAAAAATAAATAAAATCATGGAGCCAATAATTGAATTATCAGAAGTCATGTAATAAATATATTATAATATATATGTATTCTAATGCTTAGATAAAATAATATTGTCAGAACTTGAAATTGTTGTATAATATGTTTTCTGAAAGTTGTTATCATAAATAGTGGATTATTATTTATAATATATGCACTAAAAAGTATAATAAATAATTTAACTGTGTAGCAAAATTTTAATCTTAAATCTAATAATCTTTCAATTTTATATATTAAAAGTATACAAAAGTTTATCACAGTCTTGATAAAAAATTTATAAAAGTCTGTTACTTATTTCATGGAGTCTATAAAAGTCATTTTAAAAAAGTCTTTAAAGTCTTTAAAAGTCATTAAAATTCACAAATTCTACAAAAATTTGTCACTTAAAAAAAGTCTTTAAAAATCTTAATTGAATACACCCCCTTAGTTTATTAGTTGTTTGAGCATTCATGTTTTGTTTGTGTAATTGACTGTTATGGACTAAATTTAGACACAAGGAGATAGGTTGGGTTGTGGAGTAATAAGGATGATAATATGGATTTATGATGTAAACCTATAGCTATGAATCTAGTAACACAAAACTGTGCACACCACATGTTCGTTAAAAGTCCCAAGTGGACTGTTTTGATTAAAAATCGTTTACCATACAGAATCAAGAGTTGGGACAAATTGGTATGCTATATGAGGTTATAATCAGATTAAATAAGCATGCTAGATTGAAACGAAACTCAACTATAAGCCAAAGAGAAAAGAAAAAAAATAGTTTGTCAATGCCACTATAAGGGCTGTTTTGTGCAGCCAATTGCAACTGAAATAGAGGAGTTATATATGCTCAAAATATTTCAATATACCATGTAAATTATACCTAGAGTTAGGTGTAAATTAACCTTTGAATCAAAGTTTAAAACAATGAGAGAAATAGAATTTTGGAAGCTAAGCGCAGCAGCAGCAGTGGTCGTTTATAAGTGAAATGGGGGGTTTTCCTTGAGTTTTCATTAAGCATGGTTAGACCTCTAGATTACCCAACTGTTAGCATTATACTATAAATGTATATGCCAGTTGGGTGATATCCAAAACATAATAAAAATGAGCTAAAATGAGGGGATTAAGGTGTATCAAAGTAAGGGCTAACAGAAAGGGCTGCTGCCCACTGACAGCAGCTAGAACAAGCAGTGGCGCACAGCAAATAGCTGCTACAGCAGCGAAAGAAAACATTTATGGTTTTGTTTTGTAATGTAATATAATACCCAAGATGTTTGGTTAATATATCCCCTAAAGACATGTGTGCACAACCTATATAGTATTAAAAAACTCAGCCTCAAATAACTTGATGGTGGGAATTTAACTACCCAAGGTAAGAGACTGCCGCTGAAGGGTAGCAACGATTAGTAGCAGCAGTTGATTGCTAGCTACCGTTAAAAAATATATATTAATAAGATATGATAAGTTTGTCTTGTAACATGAGAAGATACCTATAAAATCTGAGTTATTATCTCTATAAAAGCAAGAATATAAAATGTGTATAACCAACCAAGAAGGTTATAGAAATTGAATGCACATATGAAGAAATTAAGTTACCTAAAGTAAGGACTACTATTATGAGCAGCAGTAGTGGGCTGGAAACTGCAACATATAGCTGCTACTATAGCATTATGGAACCCTCTTTGGTTTCTGTTAACGCCAAGATCTTTGATGACGTCCCAATCACGTAAGACGCCCTAATCCTGCACAGAAAACACGATCAACACCAAAAGCTTGACGGCTGGACCGTCGGGGGATAGCTCCGGCGTGAGAGTCAATACAGGTGTTCAAGGTTTAACAATGGAGGGTGTAAAAGTGTCTAGTGTGCTTTCAGATAGAAAGTGTATGCGTACCTTTCGTTAGGAGACCCCCTTCCTTGGTTATACTCTCATACTCGGTTTTTTTGTGCCACCAACCACGATCTGACACAGCCCCCTACTTCTCTCTGGTCTTAGCCGTGTGCATGCAGGTTGTCACCTTTTTCCCACTGTTCCTGCCGCCGGCCGGATAAGATCCCATCCACATTAATGATCTGCAGGTGCTTGGTCAACTGCCCTCCTCCTTTCCATCATTACCGGTCAAAGTCTTAGATATTTAAAAGATCTTATGGGCCGGCCACTCGACCCAGCCCATTATTAATGGGATACAATAAAGGTAATATAAATGTTAGGCCCAATGACTATAAGACTTAGTGATAAAGGTCCACTAGGCTAATTAAACGGATGGGCCCAAATGGTCAGGCCCAATGGAAGAAATATCACGCCCCAACATTGCCCCCTAGTCTTTTATTAAACAGGATGTTTAGTGGAAGACTGACTATAAATAGCGCGAGTCCACAAGAAGGGAAAGCCTACCTTGGATAACCCACCAAAGCCAAAATCAGACGTTACCCTTTCCTCTCCCTCATCATTATCCCCAATTAATGCGCCGCCCTCGGCTCTCGTGCAAATTTTGAAAAAATCACTTGCTATAAAAGCCGCTGCCCATTCTCCTTGGAGGGTTCCCTGCCATTTCGAATTCATAAGAGCTTATTGTCTTCTCCTCCTCAAATTTCTTCATTTTCTCTGTAAGTTCTCAACAATGGCATCCCAGAACTCCGATACCAGTTCTCCCCTTCGTGTCGCCCCCATCTCCACCGTGACCCCTCACTCCAATCCTGACAAAGAGGTCCCGGGCTCAAACCCCCAAATCAATACCGCGAGTAAGGAAGCTCCGTCCATGGAACCACTCCCCAACCCATCTGATTTTTTCCAGAACGAGGAAGACTTTCCTCATGCCAACACCCCTTCCACTGTCAATGAAACTGAGCTCTGCAACATCAGAGCTCGCTATCAGATACCGGATACCCACAGGGTACGGATAGCGGCTCCTCACGAAAGGATGTATCAGCGTCCCGATGGCTGGATCGCCGTTCCGGCAACCTTTCTGGAGAAGGGGGTGAGGTTCCCTCTTCACGCCTTTTTGATCACCCTCTTAGGGTTTGTTGGAGTGGGGTTCGCCCAACTGGTGCCGAACTCGTACATCCACATACTGGCTTATATAGCCTTCTGCTACGAGATAGGAGTTCCTCCTGCTGTGGATTCCTTCTTCACCCTCTTCTCTGTGGGGAAATCACGGGAGAAAGGCTTCAAGGTGCTAAGTAAGATAGCCCCCAAGCCCAATGCCAGGATCGAGAAGCGGTCTCTAATGGACACTCCTTCGAGCAACCGAGGATGGCATAACAAATGGTTCTTCGTCAACGGGCCCGAAATCTCTTCTGTTCCTGACTGGACCACTTCTGATCGCGTCTCTGCAGACTTCGGAGACATATCCGAGGAGCGCATAAGAGAAATGACGCGCATCATAGAGAAGATACCCCTGAAGGAGTGGAGCTTCGGCCTCTTGGGCAAACAAGCCTGGTTGTATGACCACAAGTTGTCTCTCATCAAGCCGACTTCGACCGATCGGAGGGACTTGGATAGGTACCTTTCTGGCAAGCCTTCATCCCCTTCCACTGAAGTTCCCCAAGAAGAACTTCCGGCCTCGGAGGCCCAGGATGCAGAGGTCTTCCGCGGATCAGAACCTGCTGAGGAGCCCAGCCGACCTCGACAGAAGAAGAGGGCGGTTCGGAAAGTCCGGTCAAATCCTCAAGGAACTCAATCAACTTCTACAGCGAGTCTGATTGACTTGCCTGCGACCGAGCGAATGCAGGCTCTTCGGATTAAGAAAAGGAGGACTCACGTGACTCCTCTGTCTGCCGATGAGCTTCGAGTTCCTCGTTCTGCCGCGGTTGAGCCTCCCCCCGTCATCCCTGTGGAGATCCACGTTTCAGAAGATGAGCTCGAAAACCTGAATGAGTCTCCTCTTCTGTCTCGTAAAAGGAAGCAGTCCTCCGAGGATCAACCAGCACCGCCCCCTGAACCATCAGTGTCTTCTCCGCCGAGACCCTCTTCCTCCACCTTCCGGCGAGAAGCTGCGTCTTCTCCCACTGTATGGCCTGATTTTAACGAGAACTTTCCTTTTCAGCTGTTCGACTCCTTTGTTCGGGAGACCGATGACCATCGGTTCGGAAACAGTTCGATCAGGGATTTGATCGAAGAGGGCATGAGTTACCAGGCTAAGGTGAGTTGGTTCAATCGAAATATTTAGGAATCATCTGTTTCTTCTACTAATTCACTTTAAATGTCCGCAGGCAAATGCTGTCTTCGGGAGACTTCTTCCCCGATACAGAGAGTTTGAAGCCGAAGAAGATGCGGCCAGGCGAGAGATGGCTACTATGGCTTCTGCTCTGGAGAGGGAGAGAAGGGCTCATGGTATCACTATCTTCAATAAAGAAGGCCTTCAGAAGGACTTAAATAAGTTGAAAGAACAGTTGGAGACATCCGAGGCCACCCATCAGCTGACCGTTACTACGAACATAGACCTGGTTCGTCGGAATGAGGTTCTTGTTGGGAAGAACGAGACAATGGTGAAGACCAATAAGAGCTTGGCTATACAAGTACACGACCTTGAGGCCAGGGATCTGAGACATCTGAAGGAGCGGGCAAAACTCGAAGAGGAGCTCCGCGAACTTCGGGCTCTGAGAGACTTGGGTCCTCCTCTAACCGGAGATCTCCGGAGGGAAATCTAACAAGAATACCGAAAATCTGCTGAGTTGAACGAGGAGATCATCCAGATGTTCTCGGATGGGTACGACGAATGCCGAAGCAAAGACAAGGCAAGACTTGTCGCTGCCAAGGTTGAACCGACTATCCTGGACTCTTCGGAAGACGAAGCCGATCACTGAAGATGGTTTTCTTTCCCTTAGCTGTAGGATTTTTGTAAAGCTTCTATCGCTTTGTAAACATCATTATGTAAATAAAATATCAGTGTTATCAGTACCGTCCTTTATGACTTCGGTTTTTTCACTGTTTACCAACACTTCAATATGGATTTAATTTGAAAAATATACAAGCTCCTCCGTGGGCCTAACTTTAAACTGTTAATTAGCAACTAAGCAAGTCGTATAACAGGTAAGACGAAGCTAAATAACATGGCCTTCCGAACTCAACACTTAGAAAGATTTAGGCAATAATAATAAAGTAAAGGAATACTTATTCGTTACCGAAGTGTGAGGTAGATGTCGCGAGGGATCGGACGAAGTCTGAATGACGATGCTTGTCTACCCCGAAGGGCCTGATAAGGTTCTTAGGATCACCGGACGGTGCGGTTATCATCGAATGGTCGACAAGTCTGTCCGAACCTTTTAGCTTTGGTGGCCATTGATTTTACCACCCTTGGTAAAAAATAATATAGGATCCAGGATTTGACTACCACACGGGGTATCAAATAGATTGGCTGCCATCGAATGGCCAGCGAGTCCTACCATTCCTCCTTACTTCGGTGACCATTGATTTTACCACCCTTGGTAAAAAACAATATAGGATCCAGGATTTGACTACCACACGGGGTATCAAATAGATTGGCTGCCATCGAATGGCCAGCGAGTCCTACCATACCTCCTTACTTCGGTGACCATTGATTTTACCACCCTTGGTAAAAAACAATATAGGATCCAGGATTTGACTACCACACGGGGTATCAAATAGATTGGCTGCCATCGAATGGCCAGCGAGTTCTACCATACCTCCTTACTCCACTGTGACATTAGGACAGATGCGAAGATCAGTTGTGAAAAAAGTGACTTTTTATTGATGATGAACGGTTATGTACAGACTCCCAGTGGACTGACTTGGTTTCTATTGAAAGTACTTTCGGAGCCTGCCTGCGTGCCATGTGTTCTGAATTTCGGATCCATCCAAGGCCTTCAGTCGATATGTCCCGGGCTTTGGTACTTCGGCCACTTCATACGGTCCTTCCCAGTTCGGCATCAACTTCCCAGTGTTCTGCGGTGTAGATGCTTCGGCCTCTCTGAGAACGAGGTCTCCCACCTCAAATCTTCGGAGCTTTACCCCTTTGTTGTAGTGCTTGGCGACTCTTCTTTGGTAGGCTGCTAACTTGATCATAGCCACTTCTCTGACTTCCTCTAGCAGGTCCAAGTTGGCCTTTAATCCCTCGTCATTGTAGATCTCACTGAACTGACTAACTCGAAGGCTTGGAGATCCAATCTCAACTGGGACTAAGGCATCAGTGCCGTAGGCCAGTCTGAAAGGCGAGTCCCCTGTTGTTGTCCTCGACGTAGTCCTATAAGCCCACAATACGCTGAGCAGCTCTTCCGGCCATCTTCCTTTGGCTTCGTCCAATCTGCGCTTGATCCCGTTTAAGAGTGTTCTGTTAGTCACTTCGACCTGCCCGTTCGATTGCGGATGAGCCACTGACGTCTTCCTGTGCTGAACCCCCAGTTCCTTCAGAAAGCCTTCAAATTTTGATCCCACAAACTGACGTCCGTTGTCTGATATCACCACTTGAGGGATCTCGAAGCGAAACACTACGAATTCTTTTATAAATTTCAGACACTCCTGTTCCGTTATCAGCCGAAGTGGTTTCGCCTCGACCCATTTGGTCATATAATCAATGGCGACGATGACGAAGCTGACCTGCCCCTTAGCCTTCGGTAACGGACCCAGTATATCAACCCCCCAGATAGCGAAGGGTATAGGAGATAGAATCGAGTATAGCTCTTCCGGTGGCTGATGCGGGATCGGACTGTTGAGCTGACATTTATCACATTTTTTCACGTATTCCGTAGCCTCCTTGAAGATCGTTGGCCAGTAGTACCCCTGCCGAAGAACTTTGTATGCCAGCGACTTAGCCGCCATGTGATCACCGCAGATACCCTCATGAACTTCCCGAAGGGCGTACTCTGCTTCGGACGGGACCAGACATTTCAATAATGGTGACGAAAATGCCCTCCGATAAAGATCCCCGTCAATGAGAACGAAGTTGGCACTTTTGTATTTGACCTTTTTTGCTAACATCTGATCCGAAGGAAGGACGCCGTCTGCCAAATAATTGATGTAGGGAGTCATCCAGCAGTCAGGTCGCTCGATACACATCACTGAGTCATGTTGAACACTAGGCTGCTGTAAGACCTCCAGATAGACTGACCCGTTGAAAACGACAGCATCTGTAGTGGCCAACTTTGATAAGGCATCGGCAATAGAATTATCGTTACGCTCTATGCCTTGAAATTCGTGAAAAGCAAAGTATCGGAGTCTGTCTTTCAACTCTGCCAAGTACCTGATCATCCTCGTCCCCCGAGCTTCATATTCTCCTGATAACTGCTTGACGACCAACTGAGAGTCACTATAGATACTCAATTTCTGGACTTCTAGGCTCTTCGCCAGCCGAACCCCAGCTAGAACGGCTTCATACTCGGCCTCGTTGTTAGTCGCCTTAAACCCGAATCTAATGGCTTGTTGTACCTTGAACCCTTCCGGACTGGTCAGAATAATCCCTGCTCCACTGACATTTACTGTGGAAGACCCATCTACATACAGTGTCCATGCATTCTGACCGTGCTGAAGAAGTGTAACAGTTCGATCAGATGTCCTCGTTTCCGGCGACTCGGCATCTGCCTCGGTAAAGGAACATTCTACCACAAAGTCGGCCAAAGCTTGTCCCTTGATAGCGGTTCGGGGATGGTATTCGAGGAAAAACTGGGACAATTCCATGGTCCATGCTGCCAATCTCCCCGAAACCTCCGGCTTGCCCATTACCTTTTTCAGTGGTTGATCTGTGTAGACGATCAAGAGCCTACCCTGAAAGTATTGCCGAAGCTTTCGGCTAGCAATTACTAAAGCAAAGGCAATCTTTTCAATATTTGGATACCTGGTTTCAGCGTCTCGTAGGACGTGACTGACGTAATAGACCGGGTGCTGCTTTCCGCTGATCTCCCGAATCAACACCGCTCCAACGGCTAAGGGACTTGCTGCAAGGTATAGATATAAGGTTTCTTTCGGAGTGGGTTTTACCAATAGGGGAGCAGAGGACAGATAGGTCTTTATGCCTTGGAAGGCTTCTTCACAGGGCGAGGTCCATTGGAAAGTTTTAGCGTTCTTCGGCCCCTTCAGTGTGTCGAAGAACGGTAGACACCTCTCTGCGGATTTAGACATGAACCTCCTCAGAGCTGCAATTCTACCGGTCAGGCGTTGGACGTCTTTAAATGATTGAGGAGTCTTCATGTCAAGGACTGCTTGAATTTTCTCCGGATTAGCTTCGATGCCCCTCTGACTGACCAGATACCCCAAGAACTTTCCCGCACCGAGGCCGAAGGTACATTTTGCGGGATTAAGCCTCAATTTGTGCTGTCGGACAGTCTGGAAACATTCCTCCAGATCATCCAAATGTTTCTGAACCTGCCCGCTTTTAACGATCATGTCGTCCACATAAACCTCCATATTCTTTCCCAGCTGCTTGTGGAAGATAAAATTCATCATTCTTTGGTAGGTTGCTCCAGCATTTATAAGGCCAAAGGTCATCTTCTTATAGGCGTATACCGAACGGTGTGTAATGAATGCTGTCTTCGGAATATCTTCCCTACACATAGATATTTGATGATAACCTGAAAAAGCATCCATAAAGCTTAGTAGAGCATAACCTGAAGTTGCATCAATAAGTTGATCAATATGGGGTAAAGGATAAAAGTCCTTCGGGCAAGCTTTATTTAGGTCGGTGTAATCAATGCAAACTCGCCATTTTTGGTTCTGCTTCTGCACCAATACTACATTGGCCATCCACTGTGGGTAGTCGATCTCAAAAATAAAATCAGCAGCCAACAGCTTGGCGATCTCTTCGTCAATTATCTTCTGTCGCTCGGGTGCGAATATCCGCCTCTTTTGCCGAACAGGCTTCTTCGAGGGATCTACCTCCAATCGGTGCTCAGCAACCCTTCTGCTAATCCCAGGCATGTCCTTTGGTTCCCATGCAAAAATGTCCGCATAGCTGCGAAGGAGTTCCATAAGATTTGTCCGAAGAGGCTCTGGTAGACCCAAACCAATTTTTACTGTCTTGTCTGCTTTCCCGAGGACCAACTCGATCTCCTCCGTCTCCCCCGCAGGTGTTACCAATGGCTCGGAACTGCTTTCAGTGAAGGGCTCAATCTCGATTGCCATGGTTTGTTTCTGTTTGCTAACCCCTACTCCGGAAGAGATGCACGCATTCCGATAACAGCGTCGGGCTAGATCCAAATCCCCAGCCACCTCTCCGACTCCGTGCGCCGTGGGGAACTTAATCTTGAAATGGGGGATGGAAGTCACGGCTTGGAGAGCCGTCAGGGTAGGTCTTCCCAGTATAGCGTTGTAAGCCGAATCTACATGCACAACATAGAATTTACACATTATTTCCGCCTGCTGAGGGGCTGTGCCGAAGACCACTGGGAGTTCGATAGTGCCTGCAACTTTGACCGGATCGTTGCTGAAACCATATAGAGGAGCCTCCTGCCCAACTTCCATCTTTCGCCCTTCAAGATGCATTCTTTGATATGCGTGGGCGTACAGAATATCCACTGAAGACCCGTTATCTATCATCATACGCTTCATGTCTACCGAGCCCACTTGCGCGGTGATCACTAATGCTCCTTCATGTGGATCAATGGGCTCCAAAGGATAGTCCGTGTCTGTAAAAGATATAATAGTTCCGGGAAATGGTCTATCCATCTTTGGAGAGGCACCTGATATGGACATAACCGAATCCAGATACCCCCTTCTCTTTCTTCCTACCAATTTCCCCGACGTTCCCCCTGTTATTACGTCGATGACATGCCTTGGTGGCGGGTTCGGGACGGGTTGCACAGGAGGATCCGTTTGAACTGACTGAACGGTGCGGTCGGCACCTTGGTGACTCTTTTCGGCCACATATTGGACTAACAGACCGCTCTGGATCTTTCTTTCCACAAAATCCTTAAGATTACAACACTCATTGGTGCCATGGCCTGCGGCTTGATGATAGTTACAATATTTTCGAGGGTTGCCCTGCCCGGTCCTATAGTTGTCCCTCGGTGGCTCAAAGAACGGCTGGTTCCGGATTTGGTCTAGAATCACCGATCTGTCCGTGTTCAGTTTGGTATAAACCTTATTCACCTTCGGGGTCGAAACGGGCGGACGAGCATCTCCTTGTCGCCACGAGTTGTTGAACTTCTTGGAACGACTCTCCGATCTATCATTGTACCCCCCAGTCTTCTTCGGATCATCCCGGGTTCTAGGGGCATCTGCCTCCTTCATCTGTTCCGTAGAGGAACGCTTCAAGCTACTCATAGCCTCTTCCACAACGATATAACCTTCTGCCTTGTCGAATGCCTCTGCCAGGCTCTTCGGGTGATTGAACATCAACTTCTTCACCAGCTTCTCCGACTTTACTAGGTCCAGACCGTTCTGAAACAAACCCACGGCTTGGAGATCGTTCAAATCTGACACCTGGCCAACGGCTTCTCGGAACCTCTTCACATACTGACCCAAAGACTCATCGGTGTACTGCCTGACCTGTGCCAAAGAGCCCGTGGGCTTCCCTCTCCTTCGGTTACTCCCAAAACGAGCATGGAACTTATCGCAGAGTTCGGACCATGAGGAAATTGAATCTGCCGGTAAATTTCCCATCCACTGCCTCGCGTCCTTTCTCAACGTCGTAACAAACATATGGCACTTAGCAGCGTCAGCGAAATCGTAGTAGTCCATCAACCGATCAAATGCTTGGCTATGGTCGTAAGGATCTCCCGAACCATCGTAACTTTCCATGTGAGGCAACTTCTTAGAGGTGTCCGCCTTCTCCTTAAGAATGTCCGAGGAAAACGGAGATGCTTTCTTTCCCGGAGTATTCTTCACCTGCTGGACCTCGGCCAACTGCTTCTGGAGTGCCTTCAGTTCTTTTACGAGGTATTCTACTCCTTTCGGCTGCGACGACACTCCCTTCTCCGACGACTCTCTCTTTCTCGGAGTAGGTCGGTCGTTGATCATAATACCCCCAACCTCCGAAGGACTTTCGCGACGACGGTCTTCTGAGCGAAGTACCCGACTTTCGGGTGTACGGCCCCCGGATCTGCTTCGCCTCTGGGTCCGACGACTGTGGTGGGAGTGTGTGACAATGAGTGCCCTCTCCATGCTCTCTGGAGTTCGTTCTCTGGATCGGCCTTTCCTACCACTTCGGGTCTGCCCTGTAGGGACGTCACGACGGAGTGCTTCCTTCGATCTTCGAGGAGTAGGGCTCCTCGATCTTTCTCTCTCCCGATGTTGGCTTTGAAACCCACGTTCTGACTGAATCGGCTCCTTCCCGCTGCGATGCACACGCCTTTCAGACTGGACGTAACTCGATGCTTCATCCCTCAACTCCTCCATCCGGGACATCTGCTCGGCTATATCCTGCCTCTGCTTCATGAGTGACTCCATGGCCTTATCGGCCTCTTCCGCCATCTTAGCCAATCGGGAGGTCTTCTCGTCGTGGTCTAGCTGTTTCCGGCCGCGGCCGGATTCCTTATCCGTCGTGAAGATTAACTTTCTCTTAGCTTTGCCCACGGCTCTTGGACGAGAGTCTCCATGTGACCGCTTGGAGGCTGTGCTAGCATGAGCACTTAGTGTGGGCCTCAAACGATCTCTAACAGAAACTCGTGGCGGTGAGTCACCAACAGTCATCGGTTGTCCTTCAGGCGTGTCTGCTCTGCTCTTCCCCATCCTGAGAGCGTGGAACAAATAAATGTTTGTGATTGAAAGCTCTGAAACACTAGAACTCAGCCCTCCTTCTAGCGCCAATGTTAACGCCAAGATCTTTGATGACGTCCCAATCACGTAAGACGCCCTAATCCTGCACAGAAAACACGATCAACACCAAAAGCTTGACGGCTGGACCGTCGGGGGATAGCTCCGGCGTGAGAGTCAATACAGGTGTTCAAGGTTTAACAATGGAGGGTGTAAAAGTGTCTAGTGTGTTTTCAGATAGAAAGTGTATGCGTACCTTTCGTTAGGAGACCCCCTTCCTTGGTTATACTCTCATACTCGGTTTTTTGTGCCACCAACCACGATCTGACACAGCCCCCTACTTCTCTCTGGTCTTAGCCGTGTGCATGCAGGTTGTCACCTTTTTCCCACTGTTCCTGCCGCCGGCCGGATAAGATCCCATCCACATTAATGATCTGCAGGTGCTTGGTCAACTGCCCTCCTCCTTTCCATCATTACCGGTCAAAGTCTTAGATATTTAAAAGATCTTATGGGCCGGCCACTCGACCCAGCCCATTATTAATGGGATACAATAAAGGTAATATAAATGTTAGGCCCAATGACTATAAGACTTAGTGATAAAGGTCCACTAGGCTAATTAAACGGATGGGCCCAAATGGTCAGGCCCAATGGAAGAAATATCACGCCCCAACAGTTTCCAAAGTTAATCTAATAGCTTACCTTTAAAAAAGAAAGAAAAAGAAATAGTAAACATGGAACTATTAAACTAAGTGATCCATTAGAGCCTATTAAGGGGTTGTTGGAGCGGATGGGCTGGGCTTGGGGCCGCGAGGCCACACGAGGCCACGCCAAGCTTAGCCAAGCCTCATGGGGCCAAGCCAAGCTTGGCTGTCGGCATGGTCAGCTATTGGGGGGTTGTTAAGCCAAAATAGGTAGTGCTAGGAAACTGTTAGTGCAACAAAGAAGGTAACTAGACACACTTGGTCAATAAAGAGACTGTTTTGGGTATAATCTTAAAACATGTTAGCCTTAGCACACTAGTTAATACGAATGAATCTTCAAAATACTCAAAAGTTGTATAAATGAGTTAGCAAAATAAAGCTAGCATGAATGGGTATCTTATGTTGGTTTTATTAGACCAAATTGGGATTAATAAAACATCAGAGGGCTGCCTTGGGTATCACTAAGAGAATCAAGACTGGTTAAAGCAATAGTGTCTTGAAATGAATCTATAAGACAAGAAAAGTAAAGATATAGAGAATCAAAGCAAATTGGAAACTAAAGTTTTACCCTTAAGATAATCAATCATATTTAATACATGAAATACCTTACGTATTCACCTTGAATACCTAAGTTATAAAGAAGATTGCAACGTATACTTATGGCAAGAAAGAAGTAAAAGGAATATGAACGAAAATCATGAAAAGTTCATGAACATAAATTATGTCAGGCCCTATAAAAGAAAGAAATGGCTATTGTAAGAACATGAATGAGATATTTGAAAAATGTATAAAAATAACTCAAATATAGAACATGAACTAAAAACATGATCACTGTTATTATGTGATATGTGAACATACAAGCTATATGACTTGGCTATTTGGCTAATATGTTTGTAAATGCAAATAATTGTGTAGGATCTGTGAGAATACACAAGTTAAACTAAAATTGTACCAATAGTCTACAAACAAGGCAAGTATCTAAATCTTACTCTTTATTGAACAAGTATTCTGAGATTATTCATATATGGACAGGTTCTCTAAATTCTGAACTGTCTTTTATTATTTATGAATATTGTAAGGTTGAATAACCTTTTTATTTCAATCAGCTTCAAAAGATTGGGTGATGTATTTTCATGTATATCAAATGAAATTCAATATGCATGAGCAGATCGCAAAGAAGTCTGAGCTATTCCTTCTGGTCAGACACAGATGTAAAATATTTTAATTTCTTTATAATAAGTCTTGAAATATTATTGTGTCATGATTTAAGTTATCCAACTATATTGTTGTAGTTTGGATTCTAAACTGAGAATGAACATACCCTGAAATGAGATATTTTTATTGTACTCTGGGAGTGGTGACGTTGAACATGAAAATTATTCTGGATAAGATAGTATTGATCAATACAGGGCATAAAGGGCTGATCACCTTCCGTGCTCGTAAGATAAGTCGGTTCACAGATAAAAATTTCTGATTGAACCTTTTAAAGAAAAGAAAATTATGTTCATAGTCTTATGACCTCTCAGTTATTCAATATTGTTATGATATTCCAGAAATGTGAATGATTCAAGAATTATTGCTTTACAGTTTTTATTCACTGTCAAAGCATGCCTCAAAGAAAACATTTATTGCTTGTTGAACCCTTAAAGAATGCTATTACTTGCTGAGCAATTGAATGCCCATACTTGTTTTGTTATAAATGTTTTTAGCTGAGCAGACTCAGGCAGAAGGGTCTAGAAGGGATAAGGGGAAAGGAAAAGTAACAGAATAGCTGAGATTTGTTGTAATAGATAGTTTACATGCATGTCTGTAAATATTAAACTATCATGTAACGAACACTTAAAGGTCGATTAAAAGAACTTTGATGTAATATCTTTATTAAGTTAAGTTTATACTATGTTGAATGTTTGATATCGTGAAGCACTGAATAAGGGTTTCAAGTACCCGAATTTGGGGGGCGTCACAACAGTCACGATTTAAAAATGTCTTTCGTCATGTATTCTTAAAAAGCGAATAGATTATTAAAGAGAACTGATAATTCCACATGATCCATGTCACATGAATAGTGAGTGGGTCCCACCTCTATGTGAGATAGACTCGTGCAAAAAATATTAGTTTAACATATGAAAATATTAGTTTCATTATTAAATCGTGATAGTTTTGATATCGAAAGATGGACAGCCACAGAGACGCAGGCTAGAACTAATTCATATCTAGCCATTGTTGATCGATTTCTCTTTCTCTCTCTATATGGTTTGATTGATTAACTTGGTTTCTATATAACATGAAGGAAATGGACATGTTGAGAAAAGCCTAACTGGAATACCTGTTGGGAGTGGCCTAACACAAGAAGATAAAATGTGGAACATTTTCTCCGCCCTTGGAGACATTGGTTTTGCATATGCTTTCTCCATTGTTCTTACTAATATTCAGGCAAGTTTAATCTTTTTTTTTAATCGACTATTCTCTCCGTTCTAAAATTACATACATACTGACTTTTGGTATGACTCATAAAAGTTTAGAATGAAATAAATTTTGTGATTAATAGTTTTTGTTATATACTGTACAATTATAATAATTGGATCAACTAAAATTAAATAAATTCACATCAATTTAAAGTTTAATAGGCCGTCGTTTGAACACAAAAGTTAAATTGTATCTCTAATTTTGGAACGGATGGAGTATATTTTAAATCAAATTGAATAATTAAAAAAAATAAATTTTTGATTTTTTTCCTTTTTCAGGATACACTAAAATCAAGTCCACCTGAAAATAAAGTGATGAAAAGGGCTTCATCTATTGCAATATTGATAACTACCATGTTCTACATGCTATGTGGGCTGACTGGGTATGCTGCATTTGGAAGCAAAGCACCAGGAAACATGTTAACTGGATTTGGTTTCTTTGAGCCTTTTTGGCTGGTGGATTTTGCTAACATTTGCATTATAATTCATCTTATTGGAGCTTATCAGGTAATTAATTAAGCTTCTTTGGATTCACTTTTGACTTATGCTTATTATTATTATTTTGTTTATTGTGATTGTATAGGATTCAGTTACTTGAAACTGGAAAAAGATTAAAATTGTTTGGATTCAATTATTTATGTCACTTTTGTACTAAAAAGGTGAAATGAAACCAAATAATCGAATCCAAAATTCTATATTTAATTAATTTTCTTCTTAAAAGAAGCAAAAATCAAATTTAAAAATGCAAATCCTATCAAGATCATAACTATTAATTTGGAGGAATAGTCATGTGCGTGCACAGTATTAATACATCCCACACAGAAGTGGAATGATATAATTGACCTAGGGAGAAATTAACTAATTAAGTTCCTATACAGAAATGTATATAGTTCTGCTACACATATATCTGAGCTCTTGTATGTAATTCATGCATAACTAAGCAGGTATTATGCCAGCCATTATTCGCATTTGTCGAAAGTTGGAGCAACAAAAAATGGCCAGGAAGTAAATTCATCACATGCGAATACTATGCTACAAACTTGCCATTTTTGGGCAGTTTGAACATCAATTTTTTCAGGCTGGTATGGAGAACATTATACGTAATTTTTACAGTCGTATTCGCGATGTTATTCCCATTTTTCAATGATTTTGTTGGCCTTCTTGGTGCCGTAGTATTTTGGCCACTGACAGTGTATTTCCCCATAGAAATGTACATTGCACAAAGAAAAGTTGGCAGGTTTTCTCTTGCATGGAATTGCATGCAGATTTTGAGCTTTTTTTGCTTGATAGTTTCCCTTCTTGCTGCTGCTGGATCTATTCGAGGCCTTGTCAAGTCTGTTCAGACATTTAAGATTTTTCATTCTGTATCTTGATTTAGGGGCTAGCTGTTTTGTTCTTCTTTTTTTCTTCTTTGGTTAATTGTATTAGATGATCATGGATTACATTTAATGGAAAAGGGTTTGTTGTTAATAGTAAATATTTGTCTTTTTCAGTAATTTAATTAATTTCTCTGCAAATTAATTATCAATATATACACCATCCTCAATGAGTATTAGTTAAGATTTACACTAAATGGACTATGTGCAAATGGGTAAGATTAAAGGTTAAAGAGTCTTGTTATATATTGTAAAAAAAAATTAATCGAAATATAATTGTGACGTGTGTTTATTAATGTAATAATTAAGAAAAGTCTCACTTTAATTTATTCTATCTTATCACATATATTTTCACGTTAGTCGCAATTCAATTTTGTCAAATATTTATCGACATGTATATCTTTTTCCAAGGTTAAAATAGTGTTTAATTAGCGCAAAGATAAATTCGTTCTCATATCATATTAAATTATAAAATGGGATATAAACATCAAACTTTCTAATTAAAATTAATTTTTAGTGGCAAGAGTTGATCTTAATCATTATATTTTAGATATAGTTTCTCAAATTATTTAATGTACAATTAAAATGTGGCTTTTTCGCGAAAGGGATCAGAAAATATATTATAGCAAATGGTATCCAAAAAAATATATAGTATTCAGTATAGAATGTCAATTTAAAAAGTATTATTTCTCCAAAAAAATAATTTGTAGCTGGATATAACTTAAATAAAAGAAAAAAAAAATATCCGAGTGAAAACTTAGCTTTATGTGTCTACCTATTAATTAAAGTTGTAATCAAAATGTTTGGCAAATAAGAGGCAGAAGAGGAATATCAAATGTACATTCTTATCCAACCAGAAAGTAAATTAATAGTTCATTCTTTAATTGTTAAGACATTGCCAGCACGAAAATTCTTATTTGATTATTTAATGTTTTAAAATAAAACTGATATTTTTATAAGTTAAATTTAATACTTTTATAAATTCTTTTTTATATGAGTGTGAAATCTATTCATATTTAGAGGTTGTTTGATTAGCACTGAATGGTTGACCGATTCAGCCATTCAGTGCATTTGTTTCGAATAAAAATTGTCTGAATGGTTGAATCGGTTAGCCATTCAGACGATTTGGACAGAATGGCTAAATCCCATTTTTTTGGCTGAATGGACTCAATGACGGCTGAATGAATTTTTTTATATATAATACTAAGTATTATATAAAGTAATATTAAATAAATTTACAACAATTTTGAATTTTTCAAAGGGGTAAAATAATAAAAATTTGTTATTTAAATGTTTCAGATTCATTTAATTTTTATCAAACACTCCCTTAATGTGAGATAAAATTTATAAAATTATTATTTTTATTTGTAAAAATATAAATCTCGTTTTAGAATCTTTAATTAACTCAAAAGCAAGACTAAACGAATATTAGATTTAGGAAAATTAAGCTGAGCCAGAAACCAATAAATAAGTGTTCTATGACATAAATTCATGTTTCCAAGAATAGCACAGCCTTTTCCAGTAGATGCATGCTTCCATTCTCTTCTAAAGACCAAAAGATTTAACGGCTCAAATTTCAAGATATATATATATATATATATATATATATATATATATATATATATATATATATATATATATATATATATAAAGTATGATTTGAGTTCAATTGGGATAACTGTCTTCTAATATTATTTTGTTTTAAAATATTTTTTTTTAACACAAACTAGTTTTAATATAAATATGTTATTTAAGAGATATATTTTAGATTCGTACTCTCTCCCTATATATATATATATATATATATATATATATATATAGGGGACCAATTCATAACAAACGTTGTAAAAAAGAATTTAGCCTTACCACACAACGCGACTCTCTATTCGAAGATCGAACGGATTAATAGAACTCTCGTCCGCAATTTAGTTTTCAGTATTCCGCAGTCAATTGCGGAACTAGAATATTTTTAGAGGGGTAAAAATACATCAGTAAAAAAAATTATTTATTAACACTTGAAGTGCTTCTTTCAAATTTATTTTGTCCAATCATAGTATTTCACAACATCCTATTCTAACCATTGTCAACCTTTGAATCGTGAGTTTAATTACTTTAAAAACATATACATATACATATACATATACATATATATATATATATATATATATATATATATATGTGTGTGTGTGTGTGTGTGTGTGTGTGTGTATACAGTTCGCTTCTTCAACGAATTGGAAGGAACGAAGAACGAACCGGCTATAGCAACAGTTTTTTCCGTTGCCATTGTATAGAAAGCCGGTTTTTATGCTATAATGACGGTTGAAAAAATCGTCACTATAACCGATTCGTTCTTAGTTCGCTCCCTCCAGTTCGCTGAAAATATCCAAGCTATGTGTGTGTGTGTCTATATATATATATATATATATATATATATATATATACATTTTAATTTTTTCGAAACTATGAGACTATTAATCAGACTTTGAAGTTTTTAGTCAACTGATTAGCTACTTTTATAGATAAATTATAAATTATAATATTATATATTCAAAACCTTATATTGTTGTTCATGGGATTAATTAGCTTGAAAGAAGGAATTCTAGTAACAACAAAAAAATAAAAGAAGAGAGATTTAATAATATTGATAGGATAGAACTATGGTGAACTTATGGTCATTATAGTGGAATTCAAAAAAAATTTATTTTATTTCTTTAGCTTTTTATTTTTAATTAGTTTACAATGAGAATCGCTACCACCTTTTTTGCCTAACTTTGATGATAAACTAAAAGCAAGAGAAAAGAAAATACATAAAAGAAAAAGGAAGGACAAAAAAAACAAATAACCCCCGGAGATTCCAGGGTGGGGGGTCATATAACCCCTCGGACCCCTTGGTTCCGCTTCTGTTCGCAGTTTAATACTGCGGACGGGATAGAAGACCAAAATACCCCTCCTTATTAAAATCAAACGACATCCACAGTATTAAGCAGTATTAAACTGCGGAGCCTTTCCATTTTCAAATTCATTGCAGTTTTTTCTCTCTCCACTACCATATCTTTTGCAGTATATCTTCTTCAACCAATCTTTTTGATTAAAAATACTTTTAATCATGTTATTTAAGAGATATATTTTAGATATGTCCTCTCTCTCTCTCTCTCTCTCTCTATATATATATATATATATATATATATATATATATATATATATATATATAATATAGGGGACCGATCCATAATAAACAATGTAAAAAAGAGTTTTGTCTTACTATACATCGTGAGCCTCCATCCGAAGATCGAACGGATTAATAGAACTCCCGTCCGCAATTTAGTTTTCAGTATTCCACAGTCAATTGCGGAACTAGAATATTTTTAGATGGGAGGTCAAAATACATAAGTAAAAAAAATTATTTATTAACGGTTGGGGTGTTTCTTTCAAATTCATTTTGTCAATTATAATATTTCACAACATCCTATTCCAACCCTTTTCAACTTTTGAGATGTGAGTCTAATAATTTTAAATATATATATATATATATATATATATATATATTAATATTTCTCGAACTATGGGACTATTATTCAGACTTTAAAATTTTTAGTCAACTGATTAACTACTTTTATAGATAAATTACATATTATAATACTATATATTCAAAACCTTATATTGTGGTTCATGGGATTAATTAACTTTGAAGAAAGAATTCCAACAACAAAAAAATATATATAAGAAGAGAGATTTAATAATCTTGATAGGATAGAACTATGGTGAACTTATGGTTATTATAGTGGGATTCCAAATTTAATTTTTTTTATTTCTTTAGCTTTTTATTTTTAATTAGTTTACAATGAGAATTGCTACCACTTTTTTTTTTGCCTCACTTTGATGATTAAGCAAAAGCAAGAGAAAAGCAAAGGAGAAAAGAAAATACATAAAAGAAAAGGGAAGGGAAAGTAAAGCAAATAACCCTCGGAGATTCCAAGGTGGGGGGGTCATATGACCCTCCTGGACCCCCTGGTTTCGCCTGTCCGCAGTTTAATAATGCGGACAGGACAGAAGACCAAAATGACCCTCTTTATAAAAATTAAATGACATCCGCAGTATTAAACTGCGGAGCCTTTCCATTTTCAAATTCACTACAGTTTTTTCTCTCTCCTCTACCATATCTTCTGCAGTATATCTTTTTCAACCAATCCTTTTGATTAAAAATACTTTTAATCAGGAACAAAATAAAAAATAAAAAATAAATTGCCAAGGGATAAGGATCTCATCATCTAATCTTATGCTGAGTCAAGTGAGAGCTAGAGGTTTAGCGATGATGTCCCACCCTTATTGCTTTTGCTGTCGAGTTTGTGTGTATATTAAAGGCTTTTCAAGATTTTCATCAAATCATATCTCAAGTGCAGCCATATCCTTTTTCATACATTATCCATAAAGCAAACAAAGATTGAAATTTTTTGTTAACTTCAGGAATTGGGATTCAGGTTCGAGCGACAATAACGGATGTCTTCGGGACTTGGCTTAAGGATCGAGTTCATACGGTTCAGCTTCGGGATGGCGGATGGCTCTTTCCTATCCAAAATCTTTACAGATACCTCCTCGTATGTTAAATCTTCGGCTATCTCGTCTGATTCTAGCTCAATAATGTGGTTCGGGTCTTTCACATATTTACGAAGCATAGATATGTAAAAAATATTATGAACACGAGACATGCTTGGAGGTAGTGCAAGTCTATAGGCCACATTTCCTATTCGGTCAAGAATCTCAAATGGACCAACAAATCCGTGGATTGAGCTTTCATCTCTTCTCAAATCTTGAAACTCCTTTCCATGGAGCAATACGTAATAATACATGATCCCCAATATTAAATTCTATGTCATTTCGATGAAGATCCGCATAACTCTTTTGTCGATCTTGTGCCGTTTGTATACATTGTCGGATCATTTGGATCTTTTCTCTAGTCATGCGTACCAATTTTGGTCCCAACAACGTTGCTTAATAAATAATCTACATCATCGAATCACCCCTGCACTACGGCCAAGGATATTCTATAGTATCATGACCACAAATTATCCATGCACTACAGGCCAAGGATATTCGTGTATTCATCAATGGTCATGATCATGCCAACAACTGTCCATCAATGCATTACGGGCCAATGAGGACTTTTACCACATCATTTGTAACATTACGGTCATGATTATATCGAATAATCTCTGGTCATAATCATACCAAGTTCATCTATGCACTACGGGCCACAGATGACTTTCAACATAATATAAGCATGAGGATGATGACAATGATATAAGAATTCAATTAAAAGAAAGCAAATGATAAATATTAAAGATTTATAATTTAATATATCCAGAATTCAATAATGTCAAAATTGTCAACATGATATTACTTTATGGAGTAAAATTCAAGAATAATATTGTACCAAAAATAATTTAGACAGAAAACGAATCAATTTTTGTCATGAATAGTGTCCCGGGTGAATAGTACCCTAGTGAATAGTATCCCGTGATCAATAGTAATTCGAGAATAGTATCGCGTGAATAGTACTCCAGCATGAAAAAGTTAAAACTTATCAAAATTGCTTAGAATAATATTTTCATAAAAAGATACTGGATGAACGCAAATATAAAGGATATTCTACTAATTTTATGGAGTATAGAAGCCTAAATTTTAACAAAATGAGTATAAAATTCGGAATCTGAAACGAAATAATATTACTTACATACTACAACAGAGTATAGAAGAAAATATTATTTCATATGAATACTGAACAAAAATAATATCCCTTACATTAAAAAGAAGAGCATTCCGACTAGTATAGCGGGGATATTCTTGAAGAAAACTTTCACTGTTTTCTACGCTCAAAGCTTTCTAAAACTCGAAAGAAATACGCTTAATATTATAGAAGAAGAATTCTCTGATTCTGGTGTGATTTTCAATTCTAACTAAGCATCCTATTTATAGGAGAATGGAAGGATACTATTTGAATTTTTATTTCACGGACCAACAATGAAAATAAATCACGGGCTGAATTTTGCAACACACCGACGCCAGTTTTTTAAACAAATATTTAATAACCAAATAAAACAAAAATTATATATATATATATATATATATATATATATATATATATATATATATAACATTACCTTCCATATACGTAAATTCCACACCCCCTAATTTCCATTTTTCTTCCACATGTGGCCCCACCTTTATTATATTAAATAATTTTCTACCGATTATTTTAAAAAATGGGTAAATAGGAGTCCATAAAATAAGCAAAATTTATATCAAATACTTCATAAAAAAGTCTCCCTCAATATTTTTTACAATATTTATTCAGCATTATTATTATTCACAATATTTAACAACCAGATCGTTCCCAGGAAAGAGGGGGCTTTCCAATAAGGATTTCTCCCTATTGGCGCGCAATTAGGTGATCAAACCTCTCCTCGACAGAACTTTCTAGACATCGTCAATATTGTAAATAATAATATGAATAATTGTATCGTCTCAATTATTGATTTAATAATATATAAAATATCGACAATAATTGAATAAAAAAATGTGAAATACTATGCAACAATTACTGTAGCAATAATTGAACAAAACTGAGTGACTTCTCACGTAAACATCAATAATCAATACCGTGTGCTACTATGCAACCACGCATATTACTGTACTTTTAACACTGGGTATTTCAACAGTTTAACGGTAAAATTTCTGCCGTTATTTTTATAAAAAGATATTTTTGTCATTTTCTCGTTTCGACAATAATTACGTTGTGGGGTTCACCAATGATTGTGTCGTCGTACGAATATTCCCTGTTAAAACGAATATTCTTCGACCACTCGAATAATATATAACAACTTGCTTACTTTGTAAAATTTATAAATATTACCCACAACTATAATATTATAACAAATTCACATCTTAATATTCAAAAATGATATTTATAAAAAAATTCACATTTATTCATAAAAGTTGGGGTCTTACAACCTCCCCTTCTTATGAAATTTCGCTCTCGAAATTAGGGTACATACCTGGTATGACGAAGAGGCGAGGATACCTTAATTTCATTTCAGATTCTAACTCCCAGGTCATTTCCTCAACATCTTGGTTTCTCCACAAAACTTTGACTTGAGGTATAACCTTGGAGCGTAGGATATGTTCCTTCTTATCCAAGATTTTAACATGAACCTCTTCATACGTTAAATCTTCCGTTATTTCGTCCGGTTCTAACTCAATAATGCGGTTCGGGTCTTCCACATACTTACGTTGTAACGATCAAGAAATTTGTAATTTAATTTAAATATTTATTTAATTAAATAAATATTTTAAATAATTTATTTATTGAGGAAATTACAGAATTGATGAATTGTGGTGAATTAAATTAATTAATGTTAATTAAATTGATTATTGATAATTAAATTAAATCAATTGCTTAATATTTAAGGAAATAATTAAATTAAGTGAATGGTTTAATATTAAATGAATAAATTAAATAAAGTAATGTGCCTAATTTATTAGTTAAATTGGATATATAATTATTTATTAATTATAAGTATAAGGATAATAAGAATTTTATTATTATTATAAGCTAAAACTAAAGTTACTTAATTAACTAAATTAATGGTGTGACATAAAGTAACTATATAATATAAATAATATAATAATAATTTAGTTTGGGAGAATTGTGGTTAGCCAAACATGGCCTTGTGGCCTTTGGTCTTGTGTAACTGACGCGAGCCTTTTTGTTTTGTTAACCTTACGTACGTGGGAGAGGCCAGTTATATTGCATATACGTCTTATTTTTTTCCTAAGTCTAATTATCAGTAAAGAGATTAGTGAGAGCTTGGAAGAGAGAATCACAGTGATAGTAAGTGGAACAGAAGGGTTTGCTAATCAAGGTATAAACTATATCCATTCTAACTCTTAGTTTCGATATATATATATATATATATATATATATATATATATATATATATATATATATATATATATATATATGTTATGTGGTTGGAAATGTGAGTTGTGGTATGTATATATGTTCATGTAGGGTTGCAAAACTCTATTAATCATCATGTATACTTGTTATTTGTTACCAAATTCGTAAGAATTGGGTTGTAGCAGAAGATTATATATATCAGTATTTATGTTCATATGCTGTGGCCTTAGAAAGTACAAAATTTGATACTTTATATGAGTTGTAATCTGTGGTTTGTTATTGGATTATGCTAGTCTATTAAGAAACGCACATAACGTAATTTGAACGAAGTAATTTGGACAAGAATCGAAGTCACAGTGTTCAATTTTGTGAAGAAGTTCAAAAATGGAGTTTTATATGAAAAATATGAATTTTGAGAAATTAAACTAGATTTAGTTGATGTTAGATTGTGTTAATTAGTTGTAAATGTTAACAAACATGTTTGTAATAGTTTGTACCAATTATAGGTGTTAATTTCACTGTTTTATGGGTGAAATTCATGTTTATTAGGCTAAAGTCGGCTACTGTTCACTACCGTTTCTGCCTCTGTCTGTGCACCAGCGCAACTGCGCCGGTTCCAAGCTTATGTATGGCGCAGCTGCACCATACCCTGAACTGTGGTAGTGCAGTCTGCTTAATTACAGATCATGTGTAACGGACTAGTATCGGTTTAGCATGCATGTTAATAATGTTAAGGCGCAATATAAACTATAATAACAGATTGTAAGATGTTGTAATTCAAAGTGTGAAGATTTTAAGTAATTATTTAAATAAGTTATAAAATGAAACTAAAAGTGATGTTTTCAAAAGTTGTAGATAAACGATAAGGTTTATGTTGATTAATGTGTGATTTCAGAGGCGTTAAGTATGTTAACCAACATGGTTAGATGCTAAGTTAAGGTTATGACCTAAATGATGGGTTAAACCCATAAAGCTAATATTCATACAATTAATTATTGTTGCGATTTCAATGATATGCAAGTTTCCATTCCTATATTATTATTGTACAAGTTTTTAAAATTGAGCAAGCCTAATCTATCTTGAATATGTTTGTGCAAGCTCTTGCAACCTAATTCGTTACATCGAGCAAGCTTTATTTTCCTTATTGTCATTCGAAGCATATATTGTTCTAACACATTGATTCTTAGGAAATTGTTCTAAACTCCTTTGAATATAGCACTTGGCATGTATATCATGTTATTCAGTTATATATATTGTTGATATCCGATTTTTGACTTTAATAACCTTGTTCAGTTATACATTCTCGTATTAAACCTTTATTGACGGAATTTGAATAAGTGTTCTAAAATTCTAGAAACACTGATAAGCTAGTTCCAAACTAAACTTTCTTTAGTGCGGAAATTCTAAATTCAAACCTAACATAGGGGATTTTGTATGTGTAACACTTATATGTTTGTGCACAATACATGGTACAAAGGGCTGATCCCCCTAATTATGTTAAGAAGAATCTGTATAATCTAAATAACTGTTAAAGTTAAGGTAATAATACCTAAACACCGTGGACATAGTTCGTGGTCATAAGACAATGATATAAGAATTCAATTAAAAGAAAACAAAGGATAAATATTAAAGATTTATAATTTAATTTATCCAGAATTCAATAATGTCCAAATTGTCAACATGATACTGTTTTGTGGAGTAAAATTCAAGAATAATATTGTACCAAAAATAATTTGGACCGAAAACGAATCAATTTTTATCATGAATAGTATGTAAGACCCCAGATTTTATAAAATAAAAGTATTCAATTTTTCCTATTTAGTAAATGGTTAAATTGATAAAAAGTTAAAGTTAATGGTGATATATATAAAATTTTTAAAATACGCAAGTGGTTATAAAATACTCATTTCTGTCGGGAAATATTCGTTTAGTCATGGAATATTCTTTCTGTCGGAGAATATTCGTACGACGGCACAGCCATTTGTGGGCCCCATAACAGAATAACTGTCGGATGAAGAAAACGACAAATTTAAGTTTTTATAAATAACGGCGTAGTTGTTACCGTTAACACTGTTGGAATACCTGGTGGTTAAAATATAGTAATACGCGTAGTTGCACAGTAGCACACGGTATTGTACAGTATTTTTTTAATTATTGATTCTTACGTGAGAAGGCACTACTCAATAATTGTTACAGTAGTTACTGTTCAATATTTTATTTTATTGATTCAATAATTGCTGCGTTGATATTTTATATTATTGTTGTTTCAATAATTATTGTTGCACAGTATTTTCCATTATCAGATCAATAATTCATATTATTTGAATAATATTACTAGATATCATTATTGGCAATGTCTAGAAAGTTCTCTCTAAGGAGAGGTTTGGTCATCTAATTGCGCGCCAGTAAGGAGAAATCCTTATTAAAAAGCCCCCTCTTTCTTGGGAACGGCCTGGTTGTCATAATTGTGATTCTATAATATTATTTGTGAATAATTAATTATTGATCTATATGATAATGAAATATTTATTTGATGTGGATATAAATGATGGATTTATTTATGTGGTTATAAATGAAGGAATTAATGTTGAGGTATTTTATCAGTATTTTGTCGGATTGGAGGTATTAAAAGATCAAATCACTGTTCTTACAGCTTTATTGTGTGAGTTATAATTTTTAATCTAACCGTTGGATCGTTGTGATTTTTGGATATGTTATACATATATAAGTCGAGTATATGTTCACAAATTTTGAACCGTTAAAAATGAACGAATGATTTGTTATGAATTTTAAGAGGTGACTGATTCGGAAATTAGGTTTATAAATAATTTTGGTAGAAAATTTTAGAAATGGGTGGGGCCCACTTTTGGTTGTTGGGGAAGATGGCTGATTTTTGGTGGGTGGAATAGTAGCAGGTAAAGCCATCAGGTAGCAGGTCAAGTCTGTTTCGGCGTGCTAACATTTTCCTATAAATAGAGGGCTAAGTTAGAATTGAAAACCACACCAGAATTCATAAGTTTTCTCTCTTTTTCTCTCTAGATTATCGAGTGTATTTTGTGAGTATTTAAATACTTGGTGAGTTGTTATTCATCAGTGTAAGTTTCCTTCAACGTCATATCCGATATCCAGTCAGAAGTGCTGCTCTTTTGAGGTAGGGGATTGTAAGAGATAGTAAGGAATAGTAAGGGATATTAAGGGATGCTATATTCTTCATAATGATGTTATTCTTTCAATATCATTATACTGAAATATTGGTATGGATTTTATTGTGGAATTTTTACCTTTTTGAGTCGGGATTACTATTCACGTATACGACACTATTCATGTATATGACACTATTTACATATATGACATTATTTACGTATACAGTACTATGTACGAATACGGAGTACTATTCACGAGTTATTATTCACGAGTTACTATTTACGGGTACTATTCACGATAAAAATTGGTTTCTTTTTCTGACCAAATTATCGTTGATTTATGATTGTTGCTCTTGAAAATAAATATAGTTGTTGATCATATTGTTTTTATTATCATATATAACATTTTTATAACCCTGATGTTAAATTTCTCTTTCACTTGAGTGTAAAGATGGGTAAATTATTGGTATTGTGACGAACGAGATTTTCGTAAATTAATTTTAATATTTATTAAATTAAATAAATATTTTTCAATGATTTAATTATTGGATTAAATAATTATTTGATGCAATTGTGGTAGATTAATTTAATTATGTGTTACATTTATTAAATTAATGTAGAGAATAATTATTATTCAAATATGTAATTATGTGAGCTTATCGAATTAAATAAAATATTTAATTAAGCATGATGTTATTTAATTAATTTAATTATTAATTAGAGAGTTAATAATTTGACATTATTTATTAATGAGAAAATTAATAATGTGACTATGTGAAATTATGAGAAATTATTATATTTTATTTAAAATAAATTAAATAAGATATTAATTTATTTTATGAAGGAGTGTGACATTAATTAAACTATATGATAAAGCTTTATTAAATTAAATAGTTTTTAAATCTATTTTGCTAACCAAACAAGGCCCTATGGGGAGTTGGAGCAGTTACCCATTATTGGGTTAACTGACCACTTAGTGCGTCAGTTCTCTTATTATATCATACGTCTTCTTTTCTTTCTTCATTTTTCCTAAGTCTAGAAAAGTAGAAATAGAGAGAGTTTCAGAGAGAGATTGAGAAGTGTTGAGAAAGAATTTTGATTGAAGAAGAGTTGAGAAGAAATTATTCCCTACTAATCTATACTTATTCTCAGGGTAATCTCCTCTTTCCAAATTCTAAATTTCGCGTCATTAGTTTTTATAAAAATGGCTTTCATGCATTTTGTAAAATCTCTATAATTGAGAAAGGGTTTGATTATGAGTTTATATATGGGTTAAGATGTATCAAATTATATTTGATTATATATATATTATGTGAATTATCATGTCATCAGTTTCATAATACTATGAATTGTTATTTCAAAAATTTACAGAGTATGGGTTTTGGCCTTATGGCTTTATACGTGATATTTTATGTATTGATCGTATGTTATCCCTAAATTTTGCACTCGTATATTATTATGCATGTTGATACGAAGAGACCAAAGTTTAAATAAACAGATTCGGTGTTATAACGAATCCGTAGTGACAATTTTCATGTTTTATTTTCAAAACCTTCAAGAACATCAAGAACAATGAAAGTAAATGTGTTGATTTTGCAAATTATGTGTTGTAACTTGTTAAAAATCATGCTAGATGGGTTAAGTAATGATTATATATGTATTACAATGATTGGGTAAGTCTAAATTCGTATAAAATTACTAATTGGAAGTTATGGCCATATTCATGTATAATTTTACGTGTGATTGATTTTTGGCCTAATTTGGCCTTGTTATGTTCGCGAACTGCAGAACTACAGAAACTGCAGAAAATGAGCCTCGGTAACCCCGCCCCCGGAGGGCATTACCAAACTAAATTATCCCGCCCCGGTGGTCAAAAAAATAAATAACTAAATAAAAAAAATAAAAAATAAATAAATAAATAAATAAAAATAAATTAAAAAAATAAATATTTGATGAAAATTATTATTAAAATATTTATAAAATAAATTAAATATTTTAATTGAGATATTTATGGAATAAAATAAATATTCGATGAAAATTATTATTAAAATATTTATAAAATAAATTAAATATTTTAATTGAGATATAATGGAATAAAATAAATATTCGATGAAAATTATAATTAAAATATTTATAAAATAAAGTAAATATTTTAATTGAGATATTTATGGAATAAAATAAATATTCGATGAAAATTATTATTAAAATATTTATAAAATAAATTAAATATTTTAATTGAGATATTATGGAATAAAATAAATATTCGATGAAAATTATTATTAAAATATTTATAAAATAAAGTAAATATTTTAATTGAGATATTTATGGAATAAAATAAATATTCGATAGAAATTATTATGAAATAATTTATTCGAGTGTAATAATAGTAAGAGAATGAAAATATTCTAATTTAATTAAGTAATTAAATTAAAAGGGTAATGATTTGTTAAATAAAGTAGAGTTTATATTAAATAATTAAGTGAAAATGTAACTAATGAATGTCGTGAATACATATGGTATGTGTGTAGGATTTGTGGTGAACGGAAGTAGTAATCGTTTAGCCTACGCACGATGCAAGTTTCCTAACCCTACTTGTCATTATTGTTCAAGATTATTATTTACCTCGAGTAAATTATCATTACTATTATTCAAGTTCAAATGTTATATTATGTTTTTTCAAAGCATGATTCAGTTATACAATAATTATCCTATTGTATACTTCTTCAGATTATTATTCAAATTGAATATCATTATTGTTGAACCTTATTAGACTAGTGAACTTTATTGATTCAACTAGTCCTTAGTTGATGAACGTTCTAAATTTTAGAACCCTTATTGAATTATCCAAACCAAACTTCCTTTGGTGCGGACTCGAATGTCAAACTAAGATGAACAACCCTTCAAAGGGATTTACTTATGCGTTAGCGTTAAGATATTGTGCACAGTATGGTATTAAGGGCTGATCCCCCTAAGTACAAGAAGAAAGGTCCATAGTCTTATGACTGTTAAAAGTTTCAAGTATAACCCTTGATAACCTAGGACATAGTTCAAGGTCTTATGACCCTCAGAAATCTTTTGATTCTTGTTATTCATTCTTGATTCAAAAGTTGAGCTTTTATTTCAGATATCTTTGATTCACTTGCATGTTATTATATTGTTATTTCATTTTTATACTTGCGGGCAATCATACTCTACACTTAACAAGGCAATGAATGAGACTCAAGATCGAGTTTTGAGGTACTCAATCCAGTTCGAAGGACTACCATTGTACATGATGGATTGCAGGACGATGTATCGCATCTTAGAAGAGGAGCGTAACAAGGCTATTCAGCACCTTAACCGGCAGTGATATGATTTACTTAATTATTTGAAGAACTTAATTAGTTTTTAGATGTAAATTCTGACGTGTTTATGAACGAAATAATATTTTAATGTTTTAAATCCTGTGGATTCTTTATTCCAGGATAGTTGATGTAAATAGCAGTGATGCTATAGTTTGATGTTAAAACTTTTGATTTGAATGAAAATATATCAAATTGTTTGAGATGATGTGTTAAATGAGTATGTTAAATTGTTGAGTAATGCCTTAACTATTTAGAGAAATAAATAAAATTCTAATAAACGTTTATTTAACAGAAAAATGCCTCCAAGGAGAAGACAACAGCGTCAACCGGCTCAGGAAGAGTCTACCAATAATAACAATAACGCCAATACTAATTCCGTTTAGCAGTTGGTGAATTTACTGACTGGAGCCATGAATAATCAACCTCAAGCTCCACCAAATACTACGTTTAAAGATTTTAAGGCGGTGGGACCGCCAGAGTTTAAAGGTTCCAGGAACCCGATCGAGGCTCAAACGTGGGTTATGGAGATGGAGAAGGTTTTTGACGTTGCTAGGGTTAGAGAAGACCAGAAGACCGCTTTTGCAACGTTTATGCTGAAGTCTGAGGCTAGCTACTGGTGGCAAGCAAACAAAGTACGAGGAGGTAAAGGTGTAATTACGTGAGAGAGATTTAAAGAGATGTTCTTCGAAATGTATTTCCCGACCAGTTCACAGAACCAGATGGAGGTTCAATTTCTAGAGTTGAAGCAGGGAAATATGATCGTACCTAACTATGCGGCTAAATTCGACGAGTTGGCAAGGTTTGCCCCTTATCAAGTACATACGGACGAGAGAACAGCCAGAAGATTCGAACAAGGACTAAAGCCTTGGGTATACAGTAAAGTTTTAATGTTTCAGATAAACACATTTGTCGAAGTACTGGAAAAGGCCATCCTCGCTGAAGGAGGAAGCGATGCGGTGACCAAGTATAATCAAGAATAGAAGAAGAAGAAGAGTGAGAATGAAGGTAATAACAAGACTGGTGGGAGTAGCACTGGGAATAATAATAATCAGAAGAGGAAGTGGACAGATAACTCGTCAGCTGGAAGTTAACAAGGAGGGCAGAAAAAGAAGATCGAAGTGTGTTCAAACTGCGGAAAAGCTCATCTGGGAGTTTGCATGAAAGGGAAGCGAGTGTGCTACAATTGTGGTCAGGAAGGCCACATAGCACCAAACCGTCCAAACCCAAAGAAGGGTGCTTGTTTCAACTGTGGTTCGAAGGATCATCTAGCAAGAGACTACCCTAAGAAGGGATCAGGAGGAGCAGTATCAGGAGGTAACCGTGGAAATACCTTAACCATCACCGGACCACCTGCAACAAACTGACCGACCGCCAAAACTTTTAATATGACGGTGCAGGATGCAATCCAGTCTCGTGGTATCATTCCGATCAATGAAATTAATGCTTATGTTTTATTTGATTCGGGTGCTACTTGTTCCTTTATATCCGAGGACTTTGCTAATAGTTTAGATTTGCTTATGGATGAATTGGAATATCCAATGAATATAGAAATTGCGAATAGAGAGATAATTCTTGTTAAGTACGTGTATAAGAACTGTAGAGTGGATATTAAGGGTAATATCATGAATGTAGATCTTATCCCTATTCGACTTGGGGAATTTGATGTTATTTTGGGAATGGATTGGTTATTCAATTACGGGGCTGTAATTGATTGCCAAAAGAAGCGTATTAACCTTATGACTCCGTCAAAGGTGGTGTTTTATGGTAGCAAGTCGCCTAGACAAGCGAGTTGTCTAACGATGATGCAGGCCAGGAAGTTATTAAGACAAGGTTGTGTAGGATACTTAGCTTACATAGTCGACAGTCGAAAAGAGAATCCGAAAGTAGAAGAAATACCGATTGTGAGGGACTTCGTCGACGTATGTCCAGACGATTTGTCAGGACTTCCACCAGATAGAGAGGTAGATTTCGTGATCGATTTAGCACCCAGAACTGCTCCAATATCGAAGGCACCATACAGAATGGCACCAGTAGAGATGAAAGAATTAATGGTACAATTACAAGAATTACTGGACAAGAAGTACATTCAACCAAGCGTATCGCCGTAGGGAGCGCCGGTGTTGTTTGTGAAAACGAAGGACGGATCGATGCGGCTCTGCATTGACTACAGAGAAATGAACAATGTAAGACCCCAAATTATTAATAAATGAAATTTAAATTCCCTCTATTTATTAATAGTAAGTGTTAAATTAATTAATGAGGTTAGTTATGGGTAAAATGCGTAAATATTTTAAATAAGCAAGTGGTTATAAAATATTCATTGTTGTCGGGGAATATTTGTTTGGTCGTGGAATATTCTTCCTGTCGGGGAATATTCGTACGACGGCGCAGTCTTTTGTGGGCCCCATAACGGAAAGCGATTGGATGAAGAAAACGACAAGTATATGTTTTTATTAATAACGGCGTAGTTGTTACCGTTAATACTGTTGGAATACCCGGTAGTTAAAACACAGTAATACGCGTTGTTACACAGTAGCACACTGTATTGCACCAATTATTGATTCTTACGTAAGAAGGCACTACTCAATAATGGTTACAGTAATTACTGTTCAGTATTTTATTTTATTGATTCAATAATTGCTGCGTTGATATTTTATATTACTGTTGTTTCAATAATTGTCACTACACAGTATTTCCCATTATCAGATCAATAATTCATATTATTTGAATAATATTATTAGATAACATTATTGGCAATGTCTAGAAAGTTCTGTCTAAGGAGAGGTTTGGTCATCTAATTGCGCGCCAGTAAGGAGAAATCCTTATTGGAAAGCCCCCTCTTTCCTGGGAACGGCCTGGTTGTCATAAATGTGATTCTGTAATATTATTTATAAATAATTAATTATTGATTCATATGATAAGGAAATATTTATTTTTGTGGATATAAATGAGGGATATATTTTTGTGGTTAAAAATGAAGGAGTTAATGTTGAGGTTTTTATCAGTATTTTTGTCGGAATGGAGGTATTAAAAATCAGGGTTTTTGAGATATTTTGCGGGAGTTATAATTTTTAATCCGACCGTTGGATCGTGGTAATTTTTGGATATGTTATACATATATAAGTTGAGTATATGTCCACAAATTTTGAACCGTTAAAAATGAACGTATGATTTATTATGAATTTTACGCGATGACTGGTTCAGAAATTGTTGAATTTTCGGAGTTAATCATTTTGGTAGAAAATTCTAGAATTGGTGGGCCCCACTCTTGATTGGTGAAGAAATGTGCTGAGATTTTTATTCAAATGTGGTGGGTGGGAATAGTAGCAGGTAAAGCCATCAGGTTGCAGGTTAAGTCTGTTTCGGCGTGCTAACATTTTCCTATAAATAGAGGGCTAAGTTAGAATTGAAAATCACACCAGAAACAAGTTTTCTCTCTTTCTCTCTCTAGATTATTGAGTGTATTTTGTGAGTATTTAGATACTTTGAGAGTTTCTATTCATCAGAGCAAGTGTCTTTCAGCCTTATACCGGTATTCCGACCAGAAGTACTGTCTGTACGAGGTAAGGGATGTTATTTTATTCAAAAATGATATTATTTCTTCAATATCATTATGCCGAAATATTGGTTGGAAATTTTTATCAAATTTGGAACTTTTCACGTCGGGGTTACTATTCATGAGTTACTATTTACGAGTTACTATTCACGAGTTACTATTCACCGAAAAATAAAATTTTCTTCTTTTCGTCCAAAATATCTATTCTGGGTACTAGCTTTGATTGTATCCATGTTTTGATCATTCTTGAATTCTACTTCACTATGAATAATTATAAGGTATTTTTGGACATGAATAAATCGAAATACGAATCCTTAATATTTGTTATTTTGTTTCACTGGATTCGTTTTCTTTAATATATTTTTCATCATCCTCAGTCCTAAATGATGATATTACTGAATATCTTTGGCCGTAGTGCAAAGATGAATGATTAACTGATGAATATCTTTGGCCCGTAGTGCAAAGATGAACAGGTGTTGAGATGAACATGACCGACTGGTGATACAAATGAATATCTTTGGCCTGTAGTGCAAAGATGAATATTTGATTAAAGATGGTTATTGATTGTTGTTACAGGGATAAAATATTGATGATGGACTTTTAAATCTTAGAAGATAGTAGAACTCATTCTCTACTTGACTCTTCTAATGGTTTGCTGTTTCCGCTGCAGTTATTGATTTAAAACTTGTTGTCTATTGTATTCTATTAGATTTTTCCCTGTTGAAGACTAACGATAATTTGTTCTGTATTATCTTAGTCATAATGTTCTTTACTGGGCTAGTTGAGCTCACCCTTTTCCTTTTTGTTCCATTTTTCTCAGGAGGCGAGAATGTAGCGAGTACTAGTCGGGGTATGGAATGATGGTTCTAGAAGTTACTTTAGTAGTCCTCACTATTTTTGTGAAATAATGTATCAATAATTGTAATGAGGGCTTATTTGAGTGTGGATATTGTCTAAATGACAATATTCGTATTTAAACTCACAGTTCTTGTGTTGTAATAATAAAGATGTAGTTGTTTCTGTACCATATATTTTGGCGACTCAGAATGGGTGTTGTATACCTATTTTGGGGGCGTCACAAACAAGGTCACAATTAAGAATAGATATCCATCACCGAGAATCAACGATCTGTTTGATCAATTAAAGGGAGTAAGATACTTTTCCAAGATAGACTTGAGGAGTGGTTATCACCAACTGAAGGTGAGGCCAGAGGATGTACCGAAGACAGCGTTCAGAACGCGATACGGTCACTACGAATTTTTAGTAATGCTGTTTGGTCTAACGAATGCTCCTGCAACATTTATGGGACTAATGAATGGTTGTTCAAGCCGTTTTTGGATAAATTCGTGGTGGTATTTATAGACGATATTTTGGTATATTCGAAAACCAAGGAAGAACACGAAGAGCATTTGAGATTAACGTTGGAGGTATTGAGAAGGGAGAAGTTGTACGCTAAATTTTCGAAATGCGAATTCTGGATAAAGCGAGTACAATTTCTTGGTCACGTGACTGATAAAAATGGAATTTCGGTAGATCCATCCAAAGTAGAAGCCGTGATTAACTGGGATCAGCCGAGGACACCATTGAAAGTAAGAAGTTTCCTTGGATTAGCAGGATATTATAGAAGATTCATTCAAGATTTTTCCAAGATCGCAACTCCGTTAACAAATTTAACTCGAAAAGCTGTGAAATTTGTTTGGACGGAGAAGTGTGAGGAGAGCTTTCAAGAATTAAAGAAGAGGTTGAGTACGGCACCTGTGTTATCTCTTCCAGATGATACAGGCAATTTTGTGGTTTTTAGTGATGCGTCGCATAAAGGACTTGGCTGTGTGCTGATGCAAAACGGCAAAGTCATTGCGTATGCATCACGACAATTGAAGGATTACGAGAAGGGGTATCCGACTCATGACTTGGAGTTAGCTGCAGTTGTTTTTGCTTTGAAAATTTGGAGGCACTATCTCTACGGGGAGAAGTGTGAAATATATACAGACCACAAGAGTCTGAATTATATTTTCAAACAGAAGGATTTGAATATGCGTCAAAGAAGATGGTTGGAATTAATTAAGGATTACGACTGTGAGATTTTATACCATCCGGGTAAAGCGAATGTAGTTGCCAACGCTTTAAATAGAAATGGTCGTGAGAAATTAACGATGTTAACTGCTCAGGAAGAGCTAATTGTGGAAATGGAGAAACTAGAATTGGAAGTGAAGTATCCAATAGAGATTGATGAGTAACTATTTTAGATGAAACCTGGTACAACTCTACTAGATTAAGTGAAGGAGGCTCAACTTCAGGATGATGAATGCAAAAAGGTGACAAAGAAGATATCTGAAGGAACCGAACCGAGATTTAAGATGGGTAAGGAAGGAATACTGAGATTTGAGAGTAGAATTTGGGTACCGCCAGTACAAGAGATTAAGGAAGATATTTTGAGCGAGGCTCATAGTTCACGATATTCAATTCACCCTGGTAGTACCAAGATGTACCAAGATCTTAGACAACATTTCTGGTGGCCGAATTTGAAACGTGATGTTGCAGAATGTGTTGCCAAGTGTCTGACCTGTCAGAAAGTGAAAGCGGAACATCAGAGACCAAGTGGATTGCTACAACCGTTAGAGATCCCAGAATGGAAATGGGAACATATTACAATGGACTTCGTGGTTGGCCTTCCGACGACTCAGAAAGGCTACGACGCAGTATGGGTTATCGTTGACCGACTGACGAAATCCGAACACTTCCTTCTGATCAAAATCAGATTCAACTTAGATCAGTTGGCGAGGTTATACGTAAAATAAATCGTTTCAAGACACGGAGTGCCGGTGTCAATTATTTTTGATAGAGATCCGCGCTTCACATCGAATTTTTGGAAACGTCTTCAGGAATGCATGGGTACGCAATTACGAATGAGTACAGCATACCACCCTCAAACAGACGGACAGAGCAAGAGAACGATTCAAACATTAGAAGATATGCTAAGAGCCTGTGTGATGGACTTTAAAGAAAATTGGGATGATCATCTACCGTTAGTAGAGTTTGGCTACAACAACAGTTACCACGCTAGTTTTGGCATGCCGCCTTACGAAGCGTTATACGGCAGAAAGTGCAGAACTTCGCTTTGCTGGGATGAAGTTGGTGAAAGACAATTGATAGGGCCAGAATTGGTACAGTAGACGGCAGAAATAGTCAAAGTGATCCGAGCACGACTGGTAGCAGCTCAAGATCGACAGAAGAAATACGCTGATCCATATCGTAAAAATATCGAATTTGAATCAAGTAGTTATGTTTTCTTGAAGGTCTCTCCCTGGAAGGGGAAGATCAGGTTCGGAAAGAAAGGGAAATTGAGCCCAAGATTCATTGGACCATTTGAAGTATTACGAAGAATCGGAGAAGTCACGTATGAGGTAGCTTTACCTCCAGCACTCGAAAATGTCCACAACGTCTTCCATGTTTCTGTGTTACGACCCTACAAAGCCGATTACAAGCATGTAATTGAATACGAACCCCTGCATTTTGAGAAATACTTATCTTACGAAGAAATTCCTGTCCAAATTGTCGACCGTAAAGAACAAGTTCTCAGAAATAAAGTTAAACCTTCTGTTAAGGTAATTTGGAGGAACCACAACGCTGAAGAAGCTATGTGGGAACTCGAAGAGAATATGATGAAGAATTAACCTCATTTATTTACTTAAATTATGTGTAAGCGATTCTGGGGACAGAATCTTTGTAAAGAGGGGAGAATGTAACGGGTCGAATTTATTGAGTCGTGATTCTGGGGACAGAATCGTTTTAAGGGGGAAAGATGTGACGAACGAGATTTTTGTAAATTAGTTTTAATATTTATTAAATTAAATAAATATTTTTTGATGATTTAATTATTGGATTAAATAATTATTTGATGCAATTGTGGTAGATTAATTTAATTATGTGTTACATTTATTAAATTAATGTAGAGAATAATTATTATTCAAATATGTAATTATGTAAGCTTATCGAATTAAATAAAATATATAATTAAGCATGATGTTATTTAATTAATTTAATTATTAATTAGAGAGTTAATAATTTGACATTATTTATTAATGAGAAAATTAATAATGTGACTATGTGAAATTATGAGAAATTATTATATTTTATTTAAAATAAATTAAATAAGATATTAATTTATTTTATGAAGGAGTGTGACATTAATTAAACTATATGATAAAGCTTTATTAAATTAAATAGTTTTTAAATCTATTTTGCTAACCAAACAAGGCCCTATGGGGAGTTGGAGCAGTTACCCATTATTGGGTTAACTGACCACTAATCTATACTTATTCTGATTGAAGAAGAGTTGAGAAGAAATTATTCCCTACTAATCTATACTTATTCTCAGGGTAATCTCCTCTTTCCAAATTCTAAATTTCGCGTCATTAATTTTTATAAAAATGGCTTTCATACATTTTGTAAAATCTCTGTAATTGAGAAAAGGGTTTGATTATGAGTTTATATATGGGTTAAGATGTATCAAATTGTATTTGATTATATATATTATGTGAATTATCATGTCATCAGTTTCATAATACTATGAATTGCTATTTCAAAATTTTACAGAGTAAGGGTTTTGGCCTTATGGCTTTATACGTGATATTTTATGTATTGATCGTATGTTATCCCTAAATTTTACATTCGTATATTATTATATATGTTGATACGAAGAGACCAAAGTTTAAATAAACGGATTCGGTGTTATAACGAATCCGTAGTGATAATTTTCATATTTTATTTTCAAAACCTTCAAGAACATCAAGAACAGTGAAAGTAAATGTGTTGATTTTACAAATTATGTGTTGTAACTTGTTAAAAATTATGCTAGATGGGTTAAGTAATGATTTTATATGTATTACAATGATTGGGTAAGTCTAAATTCGTATAAAATTACTAATTGGAAGTTATAGCCATATTCATGTATAATTTTACGTGTGATTGATTTTTAGCATAATTTGGTCTTGTTATGTTCGCGAACTGCAGAACTTTAAAAACTGCAAAAAATGAGCCTGGGTAACCCCGCCCCCGGTGGGCGTTACCAAACTAAATTACCCCGCCCCGGCGGTCAAAAAAATTAAAAAATAAATAAAATAAATAAAAAATAAATAAAAAAGTAAAAAAAAAATAAATATTTGATGAAAATTATTATTAAAATATTTATAAAATAAATTAAATATTTTAATTGAGATATTTATGGAATAAAATAAATATTCGATGAAATTTTTTATTAAAATATTTATAAAATAAATTAAATATTTTAATTGAGATATTATGAAATAAAATAAATATTCGATAAAAATTATTATTAAAATATTTATAAAATAAAGTAAATATTTTAATTGAGATATTTATGGAATAAAATAAATATTCGATGAAAATTATTATTAAAATATTTATAAAATAAAGTAAATATTTTAATTGAGATATTTATGGAATAAAATAAATATTCGATGGAAATTATTATGAAATAATTTATTCGAGTGTAATAATAGTAAGAGAATGAAAATTATTATGGCAGTAATTAAGAATGGCAACTGAGAATGTTAACAGTGGAGTAAATGAGACCGTGGAGACACCTTTGCTCACCAATGAGGAGAACGTACAACAGGCCGATAATGTTCCTCCTATAAACAACACCACTGAGCAGATGATGAACGATGGAATGTTTAGAAGCTTTTTGCAATACATGCAAAATCAGACGAAGGAGACTCGTGTACAAAATACCGGTGAAAATGATAGCAACGCACGGTTTGTCACAGCCAAACAGTTCAAAGAGTTGGGACCACCAGAATTCTGGGGAAAGCCGGATCCGATTAAGGCGGAGACGTGGGTCAAGCAAATTATTAAGATATTCGATGTCTTGGGATGCACGGAGGAACAGAAGGTTTCATTCGCCACTTTTATGTTTCGTAACGAGGCAGATTACTGGTGGGAATCTGTGAAGCGTACCCAGCCAGCCGCACTCAGCATGTCTTGGGAAACGTTTCAGAAACTGTTTAATGACAAGTACTTTCCTGAAAGTATTCGTCATATGAAGGAGGTAGAGTTTATTAGACTAGAACAGAACAACATGACGGTGTCCCAGTACGAGGAAAAGTTCGCGGAGTTATCCAGGTTTGCACCTCATTTAGTGGAGAATGAGGAACGTATGACGCGGATGCTTTTGAGAGGTTTGAAACCCGACATACATCAATATCTCACTTCTCATAAATTTTCTCTATATTCAGATGTTGTGAATAGGGCTCAGTTATTGGAGCGCGATAATGAGTCAGCTCAATCGAAGAATATCGACCTACAACTCGATGATAATCGTACCGATGGCAACGATCATCAGAACAAGGATAACCATCGTGGAGAAAATTATCGTGCCAGAAATGGTAACCACTTCGGTGGTAATCATGGCCAAGATAATAGAAGAAATAACTCAAGTGGAAATTTCAAGAAGAGAAGATTTAACGATGACGGGAAGATGTCGGCAGCTGCACCAGCACCAGCAACAAATTCTAGGGGAGGAGAACGACCGCCAGTTAGATGCTACAAATGTGGAGAGGAGGGACATATAAGTCCAAACTGTTCACAGCCTTCCAAGATATGTTATAATTATGGAAAAGAAGGTCATATCGCTCGAGATTGTACGGTAGAGAAACCCAGTCCAGTGGGGATGGTGACTCAAAAGGCTGTCCCAGAAAAGTTAAAGTCAACGGTTCCTGGAAGAGCGTTTGTCGTGACTGGTCAAAATGCGAGGAACCCGAACGAAGTTAGCACGGGTTAGTTAATTATAAATTCTTACGAAATTTATACCTTATTAGATACCGGTTCTACCCATTCATTTATCTCTCCTGCTTGTGCTTAACATTTAAACTTGACTCCGGAGAAATTAGACTTTGACTTATATGTGAAAACTCTATTAGGAGAAACTTTCATTACATCCACTATTTATAAATCTTGTTTGATCCAAGTTGGCACCATCACATTACCTGTTGATCTTATCTCTTTAAAGATACTTGCATTTGATGAGATTTTAAGGATTGATTGATTAACTACTCATCATGCCAAAATTGATTGCTTTCGTAAGGTTGTTAGTTTTTATATTCCTAAGTAACCTGTTATAAGAATTCAAGCAACCAAACCATTGAAGTCAAACACTTTCATATCAAGCCATAAAGTCATTCGTTTATTGAAAAATAGATGTCAAGTTTTCTTAGCCCATGTTATGGACTTGAACAAAAATACGTCAGATTTGAATGATATTTCTATTGTTAGTAAATTTCCTGATGTATTTCCTGAAGAATTTCTTGGCTTACTCCCAAAGTGTGATATTGAATTTTGTATCGACTTTGAACCAGGTACAAAACCTATTTCTAAAATCTCATTTCGAATGGCTCCTATTGAACTTCAGGAGTTAAAAATTTAACTATAGAATTTGGTACCCGAGCCTCTATCTGGTGACTTCCTTTATGAAATACACTGAAGCCAGACTCTCCGTAGGGGATGCCATATTTGTGTGGTAGTAAACTTATAGGTACCATTATGGCGTGCTATCTAAGATTGGGATATGAGTCACAGTTGAGAGCAACCTAAGTCAGTAATCGAAATAAGTAGCTTTCTAGGCTTAGCTGGTTACTATCGGAGATTCGTGGAAGGATTTTATCGAATCGATACTCCATTAACTCAGCTGACTTGAAAAGATACAAAATACGAATGGAGCGAGGAATGTGAGAAGAGCTTCCAAGAACTCAACATGCGGCAATGACGTTGGCTCGAGCTGCTGAAGATTACGACCATACCATTCAATACCATCCTGAAAAAAAGTGAACGTGGTAGCTAACGCGTTAAGTAGAAGATCGTATGTGGATACGAGTGCGATATTGTCGAACACAAAGACCCATTTTGCATGACTTACAAATGATAGAGATAGAGTTAAAGACTCTATGGATCACGTGATGATATACGAGTAAAATCGACTTTAATCGATAAAGGTAAAACCGCTCAAGCTACACACCGGAGCTGATGAATATGAAGAAGAAGGTGCAAGAAGTTATTATTCCAAAAGCGAGAATCGGCGATGTGAGGAAAGCTCAAACCTTCGATTTATTAGTCCATTTGAAATTCTCGATCGAATAGAAACTGTGGCCTATAGACTCGTTTTACAGCCAAGTATGTCGCGCGTTCATAAAGTTTTTTACGTATCGATGTTACATAAATATGTGGACGACCCAAACCACATTATTGAGTTAGAACCAGACGAGATAGCCGAAGATTTAACGTACGAGGATATACCTGTCAAGATCTTGGATAGGAAGGAGCATGTCCTACGCACAAAGGTCATACCGTAAGTTAAGGTTTTGTGGAGGAACCATGCTATTGAAGAAATGACCTGGGAGTTGAAAACAGAAATGAAAGCGAGGTATCCTCACCTTTTCAAAATACCAGGTACGTACGTCAATTTCGAGGATGAAATTTCACAAGGAGGGGAGGTTGTAAGACCCCAATTTTTTTTTTAATAAAATGGAATTTCCTTTATTTATTATTTTGAAATAGTAAGGGTTTATTTGATTAATATGGTTAGTTATGGGTAAAATACGCAAATATTTTTAAATAAGTAAGTGGTTATAAAATATTCATTGTTGTCGGAGAATATTCCTTTGGTCGTGGAATATTCTTACTGTCGGGGAATATTCATACGACGGCGCAGCCTTTTGTGGGTCCCATAACGGAAAGCGATTGGATGAAGAAAACGACAAGTATAAGTTGTTTATAAATAATGGCGTAGTTGTTACCGTTAATACTGTTGAAATACTCGGTGGTGAAAACACAGTAGCACACAGTATTGCACCAATTATTGATTTTTACGTAAGAAGGCACTACTCAATAATTATTACAGTAATTACTGTTCAATATTTTATTTTATTGATTCAATAATTGTTGCGTTGATATTTTATATTACTGTTGTTTCAATAATTGTCACTACACAGTATTTTCCATTATCGAAGCAATATTTCATATTATCTGAATAATATTATTAGATAACATTATTGGAAATGTCTAGAAAGTTCTGTCTAAGGAGAGGTTTGGTCACCTAATTGCGTGTCAGTAAGGAGAAATCCTTATTGAAAAGCCCCCTCTTTCTTGGGAACTGCCTGGTTGTCAGTATTGTGATTCTGTAATATTATTTATGAATAATTAATTATTAATTTATATGATGAGAAAAATATTGATTTTATATGGATATAGATGGAGAAAATTTTTAATGTGACAATTGTTGAAAATTATTATTTTATCTTTTTCTGATAAAATAATTTATTTAAATATATTATTATATTTTAATAATATAATAATGATGATATTTTTATAATGAATGTGGGATATATGAATAAATGAGGAGGAAGAGTATTTTTGTTATTAAAAATATTTAAAACATGTTTTTCATGTTTGTGGACTCCATTTCTTTACTGAAATTTGATTATAACCTTTTAAATCGTCCGTTTGTAGATTTCAGTCAATTTCTGTTTAGAATTTAAAAAAATGTAAACTTACAAAGTTGTAAAAAATGAAATTTCCTATAAAAAAGACATAAGGTTCGAATTTTTCTAATAAAAGGGCTATTTATTATGAATTATTAAAGTTCCGAAGTTCCAGAATAATTAATTTTTGGAAGTTTTAATTATGTTTATTAAGAAAAACGTTTTTTGCAATTAAGTTGGCCTCACATGTGATTTAAATGAGCTGAAATCAGATTTCAAAGGTGTGCTTGAATTTTGTTAATTATAATATTATTATATTAAATTTTCTGCTTTGGTGTTCTAAGCATTTTTCTATAAATAGGGTGCTTAGGTTAGAATTGAAAATCATACCAGAAACTAAAATCTTCTATACTGTCTAGATGATAATATTTGTATTTAAACTCACAATATATGTGTTGTCGTATTTTGCACGACAATTGTAATAATAAAGTTGTAGTTATTTATGTACTATGTATTTGGCGACTCAGAATAGGTTGGGTGGAATGGACCTATTTTGGGGGCGTCACAACTATGGTTGAAAAGTTTTATCATCTACCATATGTTCTAAATCTCTGATTTATTACTGATGAAGGCTATTGATAATTTAATTATCTTTAGTCATGATATTCTTTACTGAGCTAGTTGTGCTCACCCTTCTGTTTCAAAATTCCTTTCAGGTAATACGAGTGTAGCTGGGTCGAGCGGGGGTAACAAGAGAATAGAACGGTAGTCATCATTTAGTAGTTATATTTGATGAATCCAATAGGGTGAGGCGAACCCAACGTTGGAAGGGTGTTTTGCCACTATCATACAAGATGTCTAATGTTATACAACCTCGTGTCATTATAAGACAGGGTTGTGCACATCCACTTGCTGAGTATATCTACGAGCACTACCTATATAATCTTGGTGTTTGTTTGAAGTATAATTCTCAATTAGAGACAGTAGAGATAATGATATGTTAAGAGAAGACTCACCATCAGAAAAAATATGATAGTAATCTTCTTATTTTTCTTTGGGGTTTATTGGGTCAACCAAGGATAATTCTGTGGACATATGATATCTATCATAACCTAGACGCATGGCCTCTCATGTACGAAGGTTTTCTTGAGCACTTCCCAAAGATTCTAATTTCTAAAATAGTTTTTGACTATATCTTTATGTAAGGTGTCATTGTGAGGTGATGTCCACGGTTGGACATGAGTCACATTTGGTATATATTTGTATCCAAACTCACAGCATATGTGTTGTTGTATTTTGCACGACAATTGTTGTAATAATGTTGTAGTTATTTTCTATACCATGTATTTGGCGACTCAGTATAGGTTGGATGGAATGGACCTATTTTGGGGTTATCACATTTGGTATCAGAGCTTAAGGATATGATCTCTGGCGGAGATCGGGGAATAGAACTAGGAGGGGAGAGATGAGTAAATCCTTCGTTAGTGTGTCCTACCTAAGCTTATTTGTTGGTCAGTCATAATATCGGGATATTATGTGATATGTTAATTTGTTCAATTAACCCTTGTTTTGAAGCTGTATTCTAGAATAATATCTGAAATACAGGAGATGAACAATGAAGAAATGATGATGACAGGGAAGATGGAATCTAAAATAAAAGCAAGGTATTCTCAACTCTTTGAATTATCAGGTACGTAAATTTTGGGGACGAAATTCATAAGGAGGGGAGATTGTAAGACCCCAGATTTTATGAAATAAAAGTATTCAATTTTTTCTATTTAGTAAATGGTTAAATTGATAAAAAGTTAAAGTTAATGGTGATATATATAAAATTTTCAAAATACGCAAGTCGTTATAAAATACTCATTTCTGTTGGGGAATATTCGTTTAGTCGTGGAATATTCTTTCTGTCGGGAAATATTCGTACGACGGTGCAGCCATTTGTGGGCCCCATAACAGAATAACTGTCGGATGAAGAAAACGATAAATTTGAGTTTTTATAAATAACGGCGTAGTTGTTACCGTTAACACTGTTGGAATACCTGGTGGTTAAAATACAGTAATACGTGTAGTTGTACAGTAGCACACGGTATTGCACAATATTTTTTTAATTATTGATTCTTACATGAGAAGGCACTACTCAATAAATGTTACAGTAGTTACTGTTCAATATTTTATTTTATTGATTCAATAATTGCCGCGTTGATATTTTATATTATTGTTGTTTTAATAATTATTGTTGCACAGTATTTTCCATTATCAGATCAATAATTCATATTATTTGAATAATATTATTAGATAGTATTATTGACAATGTCTAGAAAGTTCTGTCTAAGGAGAGGTTTTGTCATCTAATTGCGCGCAAGTAAGGAGAAATTCTTATTGAAAAACCCCCTCTTTCCTGGGAACGGTCTGGTTGTCATAATTGTGATTCTATAATATTATTTGTGAATAATTAATTATTGATCTATATGATAATGAAATATTTAATTGATGTGGATATAAATGATAGATTTATTTATGTGGTTATAAATAAAGGAATTAATGTTGAGGTAATTTATCAGTATTTTGTCGGATTGGAGGTATTAAAAGATCAAATCAGTGTTCTTACAGCTTTATTGTGTGAGTTATAATTTTTAGTCTTATCGTTGGATCGTTGTGATTTTTGGATATGTTATATATATATAAGTTGAGTATATGTTCACAAATTTTGAACCGTTAAAAATGAACGAATGATTTGTTATGAATTTTAAGAGGTGACTGATTCGAAAATTAAGTTTATAAATGATTTTGGTGGAAAATTCTAGAAATGGGTGGGCCCCACTTTTGGTTGTTGGAGAAGATGGCTAATTTTTGGTGGGTGAAATAGTAGCAGGTAAAGCCATCAGGTAGCAGGTCAAGTCTGCTTCGGCGTGCTAACATTTTCCTATAAATAGAGGGCTAAGTTAGAATTGAAAATCACACCAGAATTCATAAGTTTTCTCTCTAGATTATCGAGTGTATTTTGTGAGTATTTAGATACTTGGTGAGTTGCTATTCATCAGTGCAAGTTTCCTTCAGCGTCATATCTGATATCCAGTTAGAAGTGTCACTCTTTTGAGGTAAGGGATTGTAAGGGATAGTAAGGGATATTAGGGGATGCTATATTCTTCATAATGATGTTAATCTTTCAATATCATTATACTGAAATATTGGTATGCATTTTATTGTAGAATTTTTACCTTTTTGAGTCAGGATTACTATTCACGTATACGACACTATTCACGTATACGATACTATTCACGTATACGGCACTATTCATGTATATGACACTATTTATGTATATGACATTATTTACGTATATGGTACTATGTACGAATACGGAGTACTGTTCACGAGTTACTATTCATGAGTTATTATTCACGAGTTACTATTCACGACAAAAATTAGTTTCTTTTTCTGACCAAATTATCGTTGATTTATGATTGTTGCTCTTGAAAATAAATATAGGTGTTGATCATATTGTTTTTATTATCATATATAACATTTTTATAACCCTGATGTTGAATTTCTCTTTCACTTGAGTGTAAAGATGGGTAAATTATTGGTATGATCGTGACTGAGGAATATCTTTGGCCTGTAGTACAAAGATGAATTGTTAACTGGTATGATCATGACCATTGAATTTATAATTGAATATCTTTAGCTTAAGTGTAAAGATGAATTGATTAACATGGTTATAATTATTGTTTATATAAATTCTGAAATGATTATATATTTCTTTGATATATGAATATATTTGGCCTGTAGTGCAAATATGAACTGTTGAGGAATATCTTTGGCCTGTAGTGCAAAGATGAATTATTGATGAATATCTTTGGCCCGTAGTGCAAAGATGACATGTTGTTGAATATCGTTGGCCTGTAGTGCAAAGCTGATATGTTGATGAATATCTTTAGCCGTAGTACAAAGATGAAATTGTTAGTATGATTATAAACATGAACTGTGATTTGGTATGACCATGATCTTTGATGTTTCAGGTAAAGACATGTGATAAAAATTATCTTCGTCCTGGATGCGAAGAGGAATTTTGAATTACAATTATGATTATGAGTTATTCATGTAATTGTGAAAAGGAACTGTTGATTAATGTTACAGAGATAAAATATTGTTGGTGGACTTTTAATGTGGAGAAGATAATAGACTTTATGGTCTATTTGACTCTTCTAATGGATTGCTCGTTCCGCTGCAACTATGGTTGAAAAGTTTTATCATCTACCATATGTTCTAAATCTCTGATTTATTACTAATGAAGGCTATTGATAATTTAATTATCTTTAGTCATGATATTCGTTACTGAGCTAGTTGTGTTCACCCTTCTGTTTCAAAATTCCTTTCAGGTAATACGAGTATAGCTGGGTCGAGCGGGGGTAACAGGGGAATAGAACGGTGGTTATCATTTAGTAGTTATATTTGATGAATCCAATAGGGTGAGGCGAACCCAACGTTGGAAGGGTGTTTTGCCACTATCATACAAGATGTCTAATGTCATACAACCTCATGTCATTATAAGACAGGGTTGTGCACATCCACTTGCTGAGTATATCTACGAGCACTACCTATATAATCTTGGTGTTTGTTTGAAGTATAATTCTCAATTAGAGACAGTGGAGATAATTATATATCAAGAGAAGACTCACAATTGGAAAGATTATGATAGTAATCTTCTTATTTTTCTTTGGGGTCTATTGGGTCAACCAAGGATAATTCTGTGGACATATGATATCTATCATAACCTAGACCCATGGCCTCCCATGTACGAAGGTTTCCTTGAGCACTTCCCAAATATTCTAATTTCTAAAACAGTTTTTGACTATACCTTTATGTAAGGTGTCATTGTGAGGTGTTGTCCACGGTTGGGACATGAGTCACATTTGGTATATATTTGTATCCAAACTCACAGCATATGTGTTGTTGTATTTTGCACGACAATTGTTGTAATAAAGTTATAGTTGTTTTCTGTACCATGTATTTGGCGACTCAGAATAGGTTGGATGGAATGGACCTATTTTGGGGTTGTCACATAGTGCCCCTGGTAAATAGTACCCGAGTGAATATATAGTATCCCGTGAATAGTAATTTGGGAATAGTACCCCGTGGATAGTACTCCGGCATGAAAAAGTTAAAACTTATCAAAAATACTCAGAATAATATTTTCATGAAAAGATACTGGATGAAACACAAATATAAAGGATATTCTACTAATTTCATAGAGTATAGAAGCCAAAACTTTAACAAAATGAGTATAGAATTCGGAATCTGAAACGAAATAATATTACTTACGTACTACAGAGTATGTAGAAAAATATTATTTCATATGAATACTGAACAAAAATAATATCCCTTACCTTAAAAAAAGAGTATTCCGACTGGTATAGCGGGGATATTCTTGAAGAAAACTTTCACCGTTTTCTACGCTCAAAACTTTCTAAAACTCGAAAGAAATACGCTTCATATTATAGAAGAAGAATTCTCTAATTCTGGTGTGATTTTCAGTTCTAACTAAGCATCAAATTTATAGGAGAATGGAAGGATACTATTTGAATTTTTATTTCACGGACCAACAATGAAAATAAATCACGGGCTAAATTTTGCAACACACCGACGCCAGTTTTTCAAACAAATATTTAATAACCAAACAAAATAAATATTATATATATATATATATATATATATATATATATATATATATATATATATATATATAACATTACCTTCCATATACGTACATTCCACCCCCACCCCCCTCATTTCCATTTTTCTTCCACATGTGGCCCTACCTTTATTATATTAAATAATTTTCTATCGATTATTTTGAAAAATGGGTAAATTGAGGTCTATAAAATAAGTAAAATTTACATCAAATACTTAATAAAAAAGTTTCCCTCAATATTTTTAACAATATTTATTCATCATTATTATTATTCACAATATTTAACAACCAGATCGTTCCCAGGAAAGAGGGGGCTTTTCAATAAGGATTTCTCTCTATTGGCGCGCAATTAGATGACCAAACCTCTCCTCAACAGAACTTTTTAGACATCGTCAATATTACAAATAATAATATGAATAACTGCATCGTCTCAATTATTGATTTAATAATATATAAAATATCGACAATAATTGAATCAAATAACGTGAGATACTATACAGTAATTACTGTAGCAATAATTGAACAAAACTGAGTGACTTCTCACGTAAGCATCAATAATCAATATCGTGTGCTACTATGCAACCACGCGTATTACTGTACTTTTAACACCGGGTATTTCAGCATTTTAACGGTAAAACTTCTGCCGTTATTTTTATAAAAAGATATTTTTGTCGTTTTCTCATTCCGACAATAATTATGTTATGGGATCCACCAATGATTGTACCGTCGTACGAATATTCCCTGTTAAAATGAATATTCTCCGACCACTCGAATATTATATAACAATTTACTTACTTTGCAAAATTTATAAATATTACCCACAACTATAATATTATAACAAATTCACACCTTAATATTCAAAAATGATATTTATAGAAAAAATCATTTTTATTCATAAAAGTTGAGGTCTTACAGCTCTGGATCAGATTTTGAATTTCTTCGACTTCGAATGTCTTCGGCCTCGGATTCGGATGGCGGAAAGTTTCGCGGTCAGATGGTCGGAAGGCTTCAGGATTAGATGTCTTTGTTCCTTGATTTTGAATTTTTTAGGCTTGCTCTGTGCTCAATTAGATTTCTTCCTCTCATAATACTAGTTTCAATTCCATCAGATTTAGGTCTCAGAATCCCCACTAAATATTCTCAAGGAAAGTGGGATTTTTTGAACTGGGTTCTTGCTAATCTCCCATTTATTTGAAGAATTATTGGTTTTCTTGAAGTGATTTTGGTCAGTTTTTGTGTCTTTGGATGTAAAGATGTAATTTTGCAATTGAAATTTTGGGTTGTGATGATTTCGTTGGTTTATGTATTGGTTCTTTTTCTATGTTATTGAATTTGAAGTAGAGAGGGGGAGGGATTATTTTTCTGTTGAAGAGAAAAGCTCAACCCAGCTGGGTTGATTAATGGGGCACTTTACGATAACATTCTCTACTTTGTATTAAATTCATATTCCATTATTCGTACTTTGTATTAATTCATAAATTCAATCTTTCAGAATTCAATCATTCATAATTCTACCCAAAAAAATTACTTTTGCCATTTCCAAATCGAGCTGTCTGCTTTGTCAAATAGAGGAGAGAGAAAAAATGCAGTGAATTTGAAATTGGAAAGGCTTTGCAGTGTAATACTGCATATGTCGTTTGATTTTTATAAGGTGAGGCATTTTAGTCTTATGTCTCGTCCGCAGTATTAACTTGCGGAATACTAAAAACTAAACTGCGCATGGGAGTTCTATTAATCCCTTCGATCTTCAGATGGAGGGTCGCGATGTATTGTAAGGCTAGACTCTTTTTTACAACGTTTGCTATAGATGGAAAAAATGTATATACACAACTGTGTAGTACACAGTCGCCTATGACAACGGTTTTTTGGGCTATAGTGACGATTCACCCGTCGCTATAATTATTTTGGTCTATGGCGACGGTTGTGACGCCCTAAAATCCGGGTTCCCTAACCTCGGGTTTGGTGCTCACGATCCATCATACATATCACATCTAACTACCCATTCATTATGAATTACATCATTCATTACATAAATATAACATTATCCCAGGTTAACTAATCTTAACATTACATGCCCTATAATACAAAAGGCTTAAACCAAAGTATAATATAATAATCATTACACAAATTATCATTCTTAGATCCTTTGGCTACCTCGACTTTAGCTAAAATATTTTATTTAAGAAACACTACAAAAAAAAGGCCTATCAGCAACTGACATCAGTTGCTGATAGTCGTCGTATAAAATTTTACTTAAAAACATTTTAGAAATATATCTCTAATTTGTAGAATTGTTGGTTCTTGTGTGATCATATACTGTTTGATAAATTTACCCATGTATATCTCTATTTGCCCATGAAAAGGATTTTCTTTTATGAGGTTAACGATTGTGGAAGCAAACTGCGATTTCAATCATTTGTTAACAGATTTGCCAAAAGATGTAAGGGAATTGCATCCCCTTGTGCCAGATTTTCACAGTCATTACATTATTCATTTCATGATATGTAATTACATTACCCATAAAGTTGAAAAGCTCTCTTGTTTTACATTAATTGAAAACCTAGAAGGATTCTAAGCTAATTTATTTGATTATGCAATTTAATAATATTTGATTCTCCAAGCCTCCTCCTACTGATGAACTACAAAGTAGACTCCTCCTGTATTGCAACATCTAGTATGAAATTACTACTAGTTTTTCAAAATTACATAACCACTAACTACACATGCCCACACCAAATCAAATAATGAAGAACAATATCCAAGTGCTAACAAATTAAACTTGCACTCACAAACAATGAAGAACAATATCCAAGTGCTAACATCTAGTATGAAATTACTACTAGTTTTTCAAAATTACATAACCACTAACTGCACATGCCCACACCAAATCAAACAATGAAGATCAATATCCAAGTGCTAACAAAGATACCTGTGAACGCGGCGCTGGCGGCGGCGGAGGTGGCAGTCGCAGCGGCAACGTTCCCCCCTTCTCCCTCTTCTCCCTCTTCTCTTTTCCCTCTTTTTCTTTCCTTTGTTGTGTCGCAAATGAAGGCCTTATACTAGTTAATTGAAATAGATCAGCGACCGCTATTAGCAACAGCATGCGGCCACTGATTTTTAATGATGTGGACTTATTAGCGACCTCCAACCGATCGCTAATTGTTACTGGACGCAGACCGCCTACGCACCAATATTCCGCACCAATTTCTGGGCGGTAAATTTATACCAGTGACGGCTCAGCGATCGCAGGCGATCGTTGATATGATCTAGCGACTGAATTCAGACACGGTCGCTGATATCGGTCGCAATTACTAATAGTAGCTACTGAAAACTGCGGTCGTTGTTAGACCAGTTTCTTGTAGTGCAAGGGTGAGCAACAAGTTTGCTCAGCAAGTTAAAGCGTACAATAAAATATATATATCATGAACAATAGAGTCTAACTTTTATAAAACTTCAACAATATTCAAAAGATTTTGAAGTAGCTGAATAATAAATTATTTTCAATAGCGACGGTTTCTGTCACTATAGACTTACAGCGACAGTTTTAAATAAAATTAATTTAAATAAATAGAAAAATATTAAATAATTATTAATAATTAATAATTAAGTTTTAAAAAATATTTTAAGTTATAATAAATAACTTTTAATATTTTGACATGAAAGTCATTAAAATTTTAATATTAATGATAATTATTTTAAATTATTTTAAATATTTTAAAAATCATTTAAAGGTGATATTAAGGTTTTAAAAATATTTTTGAGTTATTATAAATAACTTTTAATATTTTGACATCGATTTCATTAATATTTTAAATTATTTAAATATTTATGATAATGAATTTATTTAGTAATTAAATCATTTAAAAATGATATTAATGTTTGAAAAATCATTATAAATGATAATAATTATTTAAAAATTATTATGAGCTTATGAAAAATATTATAAATGATAATTAAATTATCTAAAATAATATTGAAGTTTTTAAATAGAGTTTTATTAAAAAATAAACTCGATAATTATCCGAGAACATATTTGGGACGCTGAATTAATACCAAAATCAAACCAGATTGAAATAGTTTAACTTGATAATTGTTTTTATATGTTCTAATGACTGTTATGAATATGTGATAAAGTGTTTAAGTTGTATGATGACTGTAAATAGCAGTATTATTGGTTATGATGTATTATTCTAATTGAAAGAATAATCTTATTAATGATAGGTCTTTGTATAAAAGCTAAAACAAAATTGCGTAGTAGTAAGTAGATATCAAGGCAACTATCCTACCCTTTGCATTTACTTTATGCAATGGATATTTTTAAGCGAGTTTCTTAACTCTATCTTTTATTGAGCAAGTATTTAAACTTTATGCACTACTTTTATCTTATACAAACAAGTATATGTTGTAGACACTCGAAATTTTCTGCACACCTATTACTGACATTGAAGGAGGGCATATTCGTCTTTCAGATATAACCCTGAAAGACAGCTCACATCCAGTCTGGATACTACTGGAAGCTCAGTCTCAATCCCGGAACACACACCGGGAACATCAGTTTCAACCTCGGCGATAACCCCGAGGCCTGTATTTTCAATACCGAAAATTCCACCGGAAAAGACCGATTCATCCCGGAGATAACCCCGAGATATTCAGTCTCAATCCCAACACTGGGAGTGACAGATTCCAACCTTAGAGATAATCCCAAGGAAGGCAGTTGTAGTTCCGGAGATAACCCCAGAAATGCTTGTTTTAAATGCATGCAATCAACTTCAACCTCGGAGCTTACACAGAGGCACTCAGTACAAGACCTGGTAATAACACCAGGAAGACAGGCACACTTCAGAGATGACACTGAGGACCTTCAACACTTGTAGCAGTCCAATCTCAGAGATAACCCTGAGCAACGTCAGCTTTATCAACCAAAATCGGAGATAACCCCGGTGAGGGGCAAAGTCGTCATCTTACCACCTTGATGCCACATCACGCCGTCTCAACATTTCAGACATACATTTCTACACAAAAAATGTCCCACAAGAACCAAGGAAGTCCAATCCCGAGTGACTATTACGCATGGTAACGGATAGAATTTGAATCATGAAGACCGAAGGGCATGGTCCCATCTTCCTGACTTCGTACAACCTCTAATCCCATGTCATTGCATAACTCTTGACAACGGCGGTCCGAAATAGGTCTTACATACCTCAGTCGGATGCCTGGATTGCAATTCTGAAAGTTCGAGCGGACATCACGTTGCACGCGTGCACGTACTTTGAGACGACGGGACCCGCAAAGCCCGGGGCACCCCGGGCAGTCGTAACTATAAATAGAGGGCTTGGGGTGGCCATTTTATAAGAGAAAAAGGCGAGAAAATCCTGTCTAATTTGCTCTGTACATACCCCAAACTGAGTGCTTTCTCATATTAAACACTTGTAAGCTCATATATAGCTACTTTTTATCTGCCAGAACCGAGTGTTCATCCATTTCAAGTTATTGAAGTCTTCTTTGGCAGCCCACTGTAAGCCTTCTTACATATTTTTAAGACTTTCTCTTCATATTTGCACACATTGTTCTTCACGTTGAGAGTTGTGTTACGTGTGTATGCCCGGACTTCGGTCCGTGATTTTATTTTAGTTTGTATATATATATATATATATATATATATATGCCTCGATTGAGCCTAGACTTATGTCTGGAGCGTTTAACTGCTTTCGTATATATATATATATATATTTATGAACTGTGTGTTAAACTCTGTTCGATGAGCCTAGACTTACGTCTGGTGCGTTTAAATGCTTTCGTGTATATATATATATATATATATATATATATATATATATGAACTGTTGTCGGACTTGGTTCGATGAGCCTGAATTTTACATCCGGTGCGTTTACTGCTTTAATATATATATTTATATATATGAACTGTTGTCGGACTTTGTTCGATGGGCCTGGATTTTATATCCGTTGCATTTACATATTTATATATATATATATATATATATATATATACATTTCGTCCCGCCTGGAGTTTACTTCGTGGCGGTTGACCGTTTTTACAGCTTTCTGTACATTTCGTCCTGCCTAGAGTTTCCTCCATGGCAGTTGATCGCTTTTACAGTTTTATCTACATTTTCGATCCCCCATGGAGGTGCTTCGTGGTTGTTGATCATGTCTGTATATATATATTTATAGCTTTTATATATATATAACTGTTTACTGCATTCATACCAACTGCGGCATCATGTGAGCCTAGGAATCATGTAATCACAGATTCAGTCTGCTGAATCTAGATTCGGTTCCCGTGATGGACATTTTCAGCTGTAAGCAGCTTGTAAATTTATTCACGGTGTTCGAATTTCCTCCGATGATTTTCATACCCATGAGGAGTTCGGAACTGCTTTGTACATTATTATCTCGTAGATGTTTCGCATCTCGAAAATAAAAACAATCAAGCCGAACATTTAATAATAAAATAGAAATGTAAAAGGTCTCAATTACTATTGAGCACAGGGTTTGAAAAAACCTCTTTTAAAACATCACTGCTATATCTTGCTTAAAACTAAATTTTTATATAAATTCAAACCCTTTGTATATAGGTGCGAACGAGGCCTCGCACTACTTTCAAATAAACAGCACATTGACCCACACACACACACACATTCATATAATAGTTTCTTGAAAAGTGGCGGTCACCGTGGTAACACGGATGTCGAGGGGGTGCCTAACACCTTTCCTCTGCATAAGCAAGTCCCCGGACCCTATTGAATCTCGATTTCACCTACCCGTTTAGCAGTGTCACATCATTAAGTCAATGTGCAAACATTTTCTCGGTTGTGTTGGTACGACCATATAAAAAACCAACTGGCGACTCTTAACAGTCCATCGTTGACATTATACATGTCGGAACTTTTTCACTTGATTTTTCAAATAAATCTCACCTAAAATGAGAACACCAAAAAACAGGAAAAGAAAAGGGACAAATAAAAATCCCGACGTCGACAGGTGGCAACTTTGCTGGGGACACTAGTAAGAGGACTTAATCCGCTATTACAAGCTTTTCAAAACGGTTATATGCTTGTGTGTAGATGTTGCATTTACATTTATAATGAATGTGTATGAATGCATTTTTGTACTGCACTGCAATATATCTATCTATGATATTAGTGCTTCGCACATGTCATCATTTTCATAAAAGGTGAGACACGTTGTATGTGAATGTATGTTGTGTGGTTCCTCCACCTGGAGGTTATCCTGTCGGTGTTTGATTACTGGACTCGTAGGAAGACTAATTCAAACGAGGCTCAGGAAAGGCACCACCCAAATTCACTCCAGTTGAAAGACATGATTAACTTCTCGTTGAGTAAATTGCGATGATTTGGGAACCTTCATGCCAAAAAAACCACGAGAGAAACCTAAGATAGGTCAGCCTTTGATAAACCAAACGCGGAGGAAAGTCTCTTCATGCTTTCTTATTACTTGTAAAGTCAATTACTTATAATTTACGTTCCATATTCATCTCCATGTAATGAGAAATATGAAGAAATATATGCATATACATATTTTAAAATGCTATCCTGTATTACAAACAGCTAACATCCGTTTTGCAGGATCATAATCCTAAAACGAATACATCACATAGCATGTAAATATTTACACAATCCCTAAAACTAAACTATACAAGTTTTGTCGCAAGGAAGCATTCGGACCTATTACCCAGCCAAAGTTCAAAAAGGCCGCAGGCCTACAACCAATTATGTCTTTATCTGACCAGTCTAGTCCAGTTTCTCGAGAAGAATTTGACGGATTAAGTAAACAAGTTACAGATTTGGCTGTTCTGCTTAAAGAACTACATCAATCTACTCACGGTCCAAAGATACCCATACATGCTGAATCCTCTGCACAAGGAGGAACTCAAGGTTCTGATAAAGCCATTATAGTACCTGAACTGCAGTTGGATACAACTAACAAAAGTCATGATGCCACCTATCTCACAGGAGATCCAGACACCGGTGACATCAGAAAGAAAGTCCTTCAAATGGCAGAAACCCTTCATGCTATCAAAGGAATTGGAGCACACGGGAGTGTTTCATATTCTGATCTTTGTATATTCCCTGGAGTGCATTATCCAAAGAAGTTTAAAACTCCGGAATTCAAAAAGTATGATGGCTTAGGAGATCCTTACACCTATTTGAAGGTGTTCATTGGAGAACTTGGATCTTATGCAGAGGACGAGAAGCTCAGAATGCAGCTGTTCCAAAAGAGTCTGACTGGAGAAGCCCGTTCATGGTATACCAGATTAGAAAACTCAAAGATCCATAGCTGGGAAGAGCTAGCTCACGCCTTCCTTTCTCAATACAATTTCCAGTCTCAGCTGGCTCCTGACCGGTACCAGATTATCAAGGTCAAGAAACAGTCCAATGTGTCTTTTAGAGAATATGCTTAAAGGTGGAGGCGCCTTACTACTCAAGTGATTCCTTCTATGACAGAGTCAGAGATGGTCATGACCTTTATCGACATACAAGAAGCTCCTTTCTATGAAAGAGTCTTAGCTGGTATTGGTAAACCATTTCTGAAATGATCAAGCATGGAGAAATGGCTGAGATGGGATTGAAGTCAGGAAAGATTCAAGACCTAGCCGCTCTTAAAGTTGTTGCTGAGCACGTCCAATTCGGAAATTATGAAAACAACCCCCGGAGGGTCCATAAAAAGAAAGAGGAGGATGTTTCCTTAATACTCCAAGCTCAAAAAGGTAATCAAAATATGCCTATTCAACAGAGAAATTACACTCCTTTTCAAGCACAACCTTCAAACCCTCCAATGCCTAAAGGTGGAGAAGTCAAACGCCCTCGAGTATTCACACCCCTAGGGGATTCACTCGAGAAAATTTTCAATCTTCTGACCACTCATAAAAAAATCACGCATCTTCTTCCACCAGCCAACCCTAATGGGAGGGGTTTTAATGCTACTCAGAAATGTGCTTATCATGCCGGGGCACCTGGACATGATACTCAAGATTGTTGGGCCTTGAAACACAAGATCCAAGATTTGATAGATAACGGTGAGATAGTGGTCACCAAACCAGATCAACCTCACGTACAAGACAACCCTCTTCCTCCACACAAAGATGAAGAGGTCAACATGATTAATTGGAGCAGTGGACAAAGTTCCAATTTTAACTGTGAAGCATCCTAGATCATCAAAGACGGTGTTGACAAATGGGATTATGCAAAGTTCCAATTTACTATGGAACAGAAGATGAAATTTCTGTGCAAACAAATTGAGTAATTGGCCGAATTGGTGACTTATCAACATCAAGTCATACGCCAATTAATTAGCCAAGAGCATGCTAGTCTACTTCCCTTGGTTCTAAATACTCCATCGTCACCTTCAAAATATGAAACATCGGAAGATAAAGTGACGAAGAGAGCAACTGCTAAAGCCCGTCGGGATTTTACCAATAGAAGGAAATTTACATACCTGGGCCAACCTATGGAGGAGATACTTCAGATGCTAATTAACGAAGGAAGAATCACTTCCCTTCTACCTCCAATTAATCCCCATTCAGGACGGTTCAATCCTGATGGAGTATGTCAGTATCACTCCCATTCTCGCGGTCACAGCACGAAAGAATGCTGGGCAATCCGCCACCTTATTCAGAACTTAATCGATAGCGGTGTCCTACAACTGGCAGCCAATGATACTGTGCTATTCGAAAGTGAAAATACTTGTCCCACTAAATGGAAGGGACTGGTAGCAGTTATATCTTCTGAGGCTGATAAAACTGTTAAACCACTCACAATTCAACTCAAAGGAATTAACAATCCTTTGAAAGTGGCTGCTCCAGAGCCAATTAACCTACCATTCCGACCACAATATCCTGTTGTCAGCTTACAAAAAGTCCCTTGGAATTATGGAGAAGCTAAAGGATCCACCTCTTATACAACTGCTGTAGTGTCGAAGGAAAATCCGCTATTTCTTCCCCAACGGGTGAGAAAGCCTGCTATCAAATCAAAGGGGAAAATTCCCATGGAGAAGATTGAGAAATTCCTCTGTACTATAGGTCATAACGAAGCCAAGGTGGTTTTAAGCTTAAGAGAAGCTCCACATCAAATTTTAATATTAGACTTGATTTTAACTTCCGAAGATCACAGGAAGATTCTGCTAAAGGTTTTGGAAGAAGCCTACTTGCCGAAATCAGTGGATGTGGAAAAAATTTAACATCTGGTTGATCACATTTTCAACAACAATGTGATCTCTTTCACTGATGATGACATACCGCCCGAAGGGACCGGTCATTGCAAGCCATTACACATTGCGATTTTGTCCTCCGGATATATGTTAGTTGGAGTCTTGGTAGATGGAGGTTCGTCTTTGAATATATGTCCTTATGCTACGTTGCTGAAGATGAATGTCAATCTCAAACGGATCCGAAGTAGCCATACGATCATCAAAGCTTTTGATGGATCCCACCGAAATTCAGTTGGAGAGATTGAGCTGCCAAATGAGATTGGTCCCCATACATTTTGTGTATCTTTTCATGTGCTCAAAATAGATACAGGATACAACCTGCTTCTGGGGAGCCCGTGGATTCATATGGCCGGGGCAGTCCCCTCCACTCTTCATCAGCAACTTAAATACATTATCAACAATAGCCTAGTCACAGTCAACGCTGAATAGGAATGCCCTCAACAGGGTGACCTTCCACTCATCAGTTTCAATTCCGATGTTGAGCCGGTCAGTTTCCACGCTTTGGAAGTAAGCGACACTCAATATCATTCCATTGGGACGCCATTTCCCATACCCAAGATTTCTGTCGAAGTCATGACAGCTACTCAAGAAATGATGTCATAGGGGCACCAGCCAGGACAAGGGCTGGGTAGAAATCATCAGGGTATTATACACCCGATTCAAGTGTCCACTCAAGTTGGTACAACTGGACTAGGCTATTCTGTCAGTTCTAGTCACAGGAATCCACATAAGTATAAACAGATTCCTTCAACGTTAGTCACACGACGATTATCTCCACCTGTAAATACAGAGTCTGCACAAACTCCAGTAAAGGTGCCAGCCCATGTAATGGCAATGTTATTTCCTAAGCCGATACCGGTAAAGAATAAGGAAGTCTTTGTTCCAGATCCCAAGGTGGAAGAAGAGGAATGGAGAATTAAATAAGACATCGTCCGAATGATGTCAGGCATACGCATCATTGTTCATGATGAACATACCAACAGATACACCCCAGACGATAATTGTCCAGACGTAATGGTCATCATTCGGGAAAAGGTGGACGATGACAACCCCTCCATCATTGCAGTCCCCCAGGACTTTGCCCTTGCCAATTGGAGCAGCACTCCTTGCATTGGTCGACAAGGGTAAAATGGGCAAGACTTCATTCTGCCCTGTAGATATCATAACTGCTTACTTTTCTGTACAGTATTAGTAGTTATTTTGTCTGTACATGCTAATACTTTGTATGATTAAACAGTTTCATATATATTAACTGAAAGCATATTTTGTTTCAGGACTCTGAACTTAGATGTGCCTGTACTTGCTGATAAGATGCCTCTTCTCCACAAGGATTGTAACTTTGATGAAAAGTTAGACTCAGACTTAGTGGAAATACAAGAGGATATTGAGGTGCCTCGGGAGATCAAAGAATGGGTCGAAGATAAACCTAAACCTAACCTTAATCAAACTACCTCTTTCAATCTCGGAACCTTAAAAATCCTAAGTTAATCTAGATTGGTTCAGACCTTACCCCAAACCAAAGGAATGACATGGTTACACTACTAACCCAGTTCCAGGATGTGTTTGCATGGTCTCATGAAGACATGGTGGGTTTGTCCACTGACATTTTCCTTCATCGCCTTCCTATCAAAGAGGGATTCAAGCCAATCAAGCAGAAACTCAGGCTATTAAAACCTGAGTGGAGTTTAAAGGTGAAAGAAGAAATTATGAAGCAATTTTAAGTTGGTATTATCATGGTGTCCACCTATCCTGAATGGATATCCAATATCGTTCCCATGCCTAAGCCTGGAGGAAAGGTGCGAGTTTGCGTGGATTATAGGGATCTGAATAAAGCTTGCCTTAAAGATAGCTTTCCCGTGCCCTTCATCCACATTCTCATTGACAATACTGCTCAATACGGCATGTACTCCTTCGCTGATTGCTTCGCAGGGTACCATCAGATCATGGTTGCTAAGGAGGATCGTGAGAAAACTACTTTCATCACACCTTGGGGAACCTTTTGCTATAGACGATTGTCTTTCGGCCTCATCAATGCCGGAGCTACCTATCAGAGAGCTATGATGGCTCTTTTCCACGACTTAATGCACAAAGAGATAGAGATCTATGTGGATGACATCATTGTTAAATCCCGGAGGGAGCAAGACACAAAGCTTTTTAATATGTTGTGTAAGTACAACCTGAAGTTGAATCCAGCCAAGTGCGCCTTTGGCGTTAAATCAGGCAAGTTGCTAGGATTTCTATTCAGCCATAAAGGGATTGAGCTAGATCCCACCAAAATCCAGGCCATTACGAAAATGCCCATTCCTCAGACAGAGAAAGAAATACGGGGGTTTTTGGGAAAAGTCAACTTCATTAGTAGGTTCCTTTCTCAACTCACAGCAACCTGTGAGCCTATCTTCAAGCTGTTAAGGAAGAACTCCTCCATGAAATGGAATGATAAGTGTCAGAAGGCCTTCCTTACCATCAAAGATCAGCTAGTCAAAGCTCCTATTTTGGTACCACCCAGGGATGATGTTCCCCTGTTCATGTACCTGTCCATAAGTCACAATGTTAGGGTCTGCATGTTGGGTCAGAAGGACAATAGAGGCCGAGAATGAGCTATCTATTACCTCAGCAAAAGATTCAGCAGCAGTGAACACAAGTACACTCTGATTGAGAAGATTTGTTGTGCTTTAGCATGGGCTGCCATGAGGTTACATCATTACCTCTATGGGCACACAACCCATCCCATATCCCGCGTGGATCCTCTCAAGTATATGTTCAGCAAGCCCATACTGAATTGTCGGTTGTCCAGATGGTAGTTAATTCTGCAACAATTTAACATTGTTTACGTGACGTAAAAGTTCATTAAAGGTCAAGGAATTGCAGATCAACTGGTCGCCGCACCTTCAAGGGATTTCAAACCCTTGGAAACATACTTTCCCGATGAAGGGGTAATGACAATTTAGAAACACCATCAGTACGATACACATCAAACATGGAACATGTATTTTGATGGAGCTGTTAATATGGAAGGTTCTGGAGTTGGAGCAATTCTAGAATCTGGTACGGGGGAGCAGTATCCTGTCGCCGTTAAATTGTAGTTTGTCAGCACCAACAACACAGCGGAGCATGAAGGCTGTATCATGGGGCTAAAAATTGCCCGTTTAATGGGCATCAGGCGGTTAACTGTCTTTGGAGATTCAGAGTTGGTAGTCAAACAATCCACAGGAATCTATCAAACCAAAGAGCTATATTTGCTGCCTTACCATCGACAAGTTTTACAGATGGCTTCGGAGTTCGAAGAGATCTCCTTTCTACACATTCCTCGTAATAGGAATGACTTCGCAGACGCATTAGCAAATTTGGCCTCCTTGATTCATATACCCGACAAGGAACACATGCCAAGCATCACATTATCCCTGCAAAATGCTCCATCCTATGGTAACTATGTTAGAGAAGTATCGGATGAGCTACCTCCCATCCAACAACCTTGGTATCAGCATATCAAGGAATACTTGCGAGATGGATCTACACCAGCTGAGGTGAGCCTGACTGAGCAAAGGCGGATTCATCGATTAGCTATGAAATTTTACCTGAGCGGAGATGCACTCTACAAGAGAGATGCAGGACTAGGTCTCCTCAGATTCCTGGACAAAGATCATCAGAGACTCATGGATGACTAGGTCTCCTCAGACGCTTGGCTCTCTCTCAAGGCTGACTGCAATGACCACGTCAAGAGATGTTATCAGTGCCAAATTCATGAGAATGCTATCCACGCCCCTCCATAGGAGCTCCACAACATGAGTTTGCCTTGGCCCTTCTCAATGTGGGGAATGGACGTGATCGGGCCCATCGAGCCTAAAGCCAGTAATGGGCATCTCTTTATATTCACCATGATCGATTACTTTACCAAGTGGGTAGAAGCAACCTCCTTCTCCAGGATCACCAAAGAAGTCATCATTGCTTTCATCAGAAGCAATGGCATTTGTCGGTATGGACAACCAGAGGTAATTATATCAGACAATGCTAAGAACCTCAACAACAAAATGATGGAGGAGTTATACAATAAATTCCACATCAAACACCTTAACTCCGTCATCTACCGTCCAAAGATGAATGGTGCTGTTGAAGCGGCTAACAAAAACATCAAGAAGATCATGAAAAAAATGTCCGCCAACCACAAAGGATGGCCTGACCTATTGCCTCTTACTCTGTTAGCCTACAGAACGTCAATGCGCACTTCAACTGGGGCAACCCCCTATGCATTAACCTATGGAATGGAAGCAGTACTCCCCATAGAAGTAGAAATGGAATCCCTCAGAGTGTTGATGGATGCTCAGCTGGATAAAGATCAATGGGTACAAGACAGGTATCACCAATTGTCTCTAATAGACGAAAGGAGAATCGCGACTATCTTCCATGGTCAATTATATCAACAAAGGATCGCCCGATCCTATAAATAAAAAGTCCGGCTACGGCAGTTTAAACAATATGATTTGGTTTTGAAGAAGATTATCGACAACCAAGATCAGTCTAAGGGAAAATTCGCTCCTAACTGGGAAGGCCCGTTTATTGTCAAGGAGGTATTGACGGGAGGTGCTCTCAGATTGCAGGAAATAGACGGTGATGAATTTCCACAACTTATCAACTCAGACACCATGAAACGGTACTATATCTAAAGTTACCATCAAGCAAACATCCTGGTGTTGGATCATCAGATCACCAGTCATTTCGGTTCTTTAACCCTTCCTTACATGCAACTTTTCTACACAACTGCACCCCACAGGGAAATACACTTTTCAAGCCAGCAGCCTGGTTTTCGGATCATCAGATCCTTTCCTCTTCACCTGGTTTGTAACCCTTACTCAACTTCGGTTATCCTACTAAGGATTGAACCTTTCACACTTGCAGTTTGTCCCCAAACATGGGATCAAACTTTTCACCCCTACAGTTTATCCTGAACTTAGGATTAAACTTTCTTTCCCCGTAGTCTGACCTGCACATGGGATCAAGCTTTTCCACTCGTCCTGAGGGGTGAACTACGTCGACCTGATCTCCCTGATACACGGGAGTACGTAGGCAGGCATTTTATATAGCCCGGTCGCAACAAAATAAAAATAACAAAAACATTCCTACACCCTTCTCCTTACAAAAACAAAAACAACAAAAACATTTTCTACATCCTTTCTGCCATAAACAGGTTTGAACCTCTTACACCAGGTTCGAACTACGCAGACCTGATCTCCTCTTCAACAGGAGTACGTAGGCAGCCATTCATAGTTCGGTCTAACCCCCTACCAAAAAAAATACTTGTCAACGGTACTGGGATCAAACTTCAATCCACCACATTTCATTTGGCTTCAAACCAAAGGGGTGGAATTACCTGAACTCCTCCTAAATAGGAGATTCGGCGACCATCTAAGATGCGGTTGTATGCCAAAGAGCAACACCAATACATAAGAGATGGAATTAACTAGGCTCCTCCTAAATAGGAGTACTGGCAACCATCTGTGGTGCAGTCAATCTCTGAGAGGAAAGCAACACTCCTCTCCATATTTCTATACAGAAAACCAGTCCCAAGACACCCAGAAATGGTAGGGACACACATAGATCCATGATCCATTCTGAACTATCCAGAGACAACTCAATGTCCATCCTGCCAAGAGGAAGTCAGAATACATCAAGATCATAAGCCCTGAAGAAACAGGCAAATATCAAGCAAGTATTCAAGCATATCTAAAAGGGAAGTGATCAAAAATATAGTTCCCTGTTATATATAATATTGTTTGATATACCCAATGTAAACTGTACATGATAAAATGGCTAAGCTAGTCTGTGCAGAAAAATACAAGACTATATACAGTTCAGTATGTATACGAGCTAGCAGATCTAACATAGCATCTCTCTCAAGAGAAGGAGGTAACGTTGTGGTCTCCTATACAAGGATATCCACACGAGCCAGCAAATCTGAGGCCATCTGCATGGTGATGCGATGCTCATCAATATATGCACTCATCTCAGAAAGCATGCCAGTGGTAAGGGACCTCACTGTAGTACTTTCTGTGACGGCTACATCCCGGGCAGATATAGCGCTATCCCGCTCAACTATCACTACATCTCTGGCTGATCTGGTCTCATCCCGCTCAACAACCGACATCTCTACGAGCTAATGCCTCATCTCTCTCTAACAGAGCTGCGTCTCTCCCATCAAGAGCTGTCAACATCAGGGCTCTAGCCTGATCCCTCTCGAAGGTCATCAGATGAAGACTCTGCTCAAAGTACTGTGTTGAATGTTGAATCCCGACAGTGCTAGTACTGGGAGAATCTAAGTGAGCTGCTGGCAACCCAGTAAACTACTCCTCCTCGGTGTGAGAATCAATGTCCTCCATGGGCTCTCCATCATCCAAAGCAGTTCTCGGCACTGTGGATACTACCGCAGCCGATGAAGTCTCTGTCTCCATCCACGCATAATACTCTAGCGAACAACCCGGATGGCTGAAAGAAAAAGCAGCTATCTCACGCTGATTCCAACAAGCATACACACGGGTTCGGTCCTCTGCTGATAGATGGCGAGAAGCTAAGCGCTGACCTAATGCCCCATCAAAAGGATGAAAGTCCTGGAACTGGTCAAACTGCGACATCACGGCCAGTGGGTGGTAGGTAGTCATGCCCCTCAAATCAGCTAGAGGGAGATAATCCATACCAGGAGCATGAGTGATGAAACTGTATGGCAAATTGAGCCCTGAACACGACAAGATAGCAAATGGATCTAGGAAAATAGACCAAGATGCAGGATCTGTACACTCCGTAGGCTAAAAGGAATACGACATAGCTATCTCATGGGTAAAATAATACCCGTGTCGTCTAAATGTGTCAATCGGTCTCAAGTGTGACATAAACCACACGTATAGCATGCCTGAACTGCCTGTGAATACCCCTACAGGGTAAGTAAAGCAAAACATAGCCGACCTCAGTGTCTCTGCCACAATCATCGAAATAATGGTACGACCCTCCCTGAGAGCTCTCACTACCATAATAACGTCGATGTCCAACTCATCCATGTATCGTGGCATGTACACATATGATAATACACACAGTATCATTGCATCCACTCTGGCCAAATGTCACTGGTCCTCTGGTATGGTGAAATCCCCAGAATACCGAGCATAGCTGTCCTTATAGCCAAATCTGTCAATCAGAAAATGTTGGGATATCACATGGCCAGATGTGATCTCATCCTGTACAACTCTACGCCTCAGCCCGGTGAGAGTCATAAATTGACGGCTCATGTCACCAATGGACATATGCACGCAAGGTCTGTCAAGTGGTAGCATCGTCAAACGTGCATACTCCTCTAAAGTCGGAGTTAACTCCTGGGTCCCAAACTGGAAAACCTGCCTCTCCGATACCCAGTGCTCCAGCATGCCCTCCACAAATTCTGCTGGAACCTGAAACATCAAAAGGGTCATGGTATGCTGCAACAGCTCATCTACGGTCACCCTATCTAGGGGTGACATACTATCATACCAATATCTCAGACGGGATGCTACCAATAATGGTGGGGTATGATCTATGCGACTGACTGTCGAAGAAAACATCTGTGAGGGCCGTATCATAATACCATCCAGGGGTCAATACTGAATATCTCTGGACATACATACATATGCATAACATGATACATGCATAGCAATATGATATAGGGAATGGAAAACTATACATACATTCCTAAATATATCATCTAATAAATCATCTCTGTACAACTAAAAATACAGGGAAATGGGGACACAGACGCCCTACTACTAATAGAGGCCTATCAAAAGATATAGCGAGAATGGAGCACAGCCACCCAATAGCTAACAGAGGCCTATCAAAAGAAATAACGAGAATACACATCAGAAGAAGACAATGGTGTCAATGTCTACATCATCAATCCTGTCCTCCTGATGTAACTCCTCCTGAGTCACTGGATCTCTATCAACAGGGATGTCAAGCCTATACAGAGGAGGATCTGCATCGACAAAGCCAAATGGGTCATCTGAGGGGCCAGCTCCTGCGCTGGAAGGATCAAACAAATCTGCCTCTGCCAGATTTCTGCCCAAATTATGAATAAAGAAATGTGCCCGGTCCAATCGCTGGGTCAAGCTATCAATCTGTGTCATATGAGTCGAATCTCGGATACAGGCTAGCTAATTCATCATCATCACGAATCTTGGAGCCATATCCCCCATGAACTGAGTGGCGCGAATCTGGGCTCCAATGGTACGAGGGATCCACCAATGCTGGAATACATCCTGAGTGCAAGGACCCTCTGACAATGTAAAACTGTCAACACCCAACAAGGGGATGTCAATGACGGGTGACTGCAACACAGGCCAATAACGCCTGGCAGGAGGCAGGATCAGAATGTGGATCTCTCCTGTGGTGCTCCTAATAGCACGCTCTCCTAAATAGAGCTCTCATCCTCCATCTGTGAAGAGGGGAACCCTACGGGTGGAAATCACGTACTCGACACCAGTCGGGTACCCATCCTCAAATCCAATGGCCAAATGCTCCCCAGAATATGGAATCCATGTGATGACATCCGCTGTCAATAACTCCAACTGTAGGCGACAATGAGTGAAACCCTTAGCTATGGGGACCTCCACCAGTATGGAATGATGCCATCGTCTTCCTCGCGGGTAGGTATCCAATCCTAATACACTCACTGGACGTAAACATGGGAGCCTCTCATAGGCCCAAAACTGCCAACACAAAGGCAAACATCTGCTGTCAGTTAATACTCTTAACATGTACATGGTAAATGATAAGAGAAATACTTACCAGCAGAAATGGGTAAAATCCTAACCAAGCCTCGGTCAAGCCCTGCGAGCGCATACGCATATCGCGTGGCGCTGATCAAAGCGAACGACACCGTAAAAGAGTTATCTGCTATGAAGCAGCCCCTAATGATTATCAAGAACAATCGCCGAAGAATGCGATCCCTGACTCTGACATCAGCTGGTATGGGCCCACTCAATAGCTCACTCATAGTATCTACGCTCAAAGAACCCGTACGGACAGTCCTACCCTTGAGCACCTCCGTCGAAACTCCTAACAAGGATCTGACGGTAGTCGGGATAATATCAGTCGTGCAAGGCACTGGCGCCCCTCCAAACTCTATACCTGTGATAAACCGCCAATCTATCGGCGTCATCATCACCTCACAGTCTAGTAAATGGAGAGACTGAGTCTGGTGAAACCAGCGCTCAGACAATGCCCTGAGGTAACCCCATGGACATCGATGGGGAAGGATGGAAAAGAATGCTCCAAATCCCCAGTCATGCACAATTGCTCTATAGTCAGGATGCAGAGCCTGGTACATGGAGTGAATACTGAACCAATTCCCTCGAGGCTGTGTAAAGTCGAGAACCTACAAAATACAGATCGACATCAGAATTCTTTACTCCTTGTCAATAGGAAAGAAGGAATATTAAAATCTAACTTTATACCTCGTTAGCATGCAGATACATTGAGGGATGTCGACTCAAGTCACCCAAAAACTCTGGGTTTGCCACCTGAATACTCGGGAGGTCCCTACAAGGAACATGCGTAGTAGGAACGGGGTCCGTAACCGAAACATCCTCTTCCTCGTCCTCAAAGTCCGGTACATCAACCCGGACTGGACGTATCACTGCCTCCACCAACCGACGAGGCTGTCTAACGAAATGGGGTCGAGGCACTTCAGAAGCCCTCCTCCGTACACCAGAAGTGGTCCTGCGGGAACTACTCGGCTGATCCGGATCCATAATATCTGGACAACAAATTTCCAAATCACCTCAGAAAGGGTGTGATATTTTCTAACCTGAAGCTTTTCAAAATGCATTTAATGACTACATGCATGCATGCATTACTTTAACGTACGTCTATAGTAGAGTTAAAAATGTATGACTACTTAATGCCTACATTTTGAAAAATTTTTGCCATAGTTTCCTCTATAAATAGGACTATCCACATGCACATAGGCATGACTAGGTGGTCATTCAGTAGAACACCTGCCCACAGTCATATACATACTATTTGCATTTAAAAATTAAAGTCATCAATCCATAAGGGTAGCCTAATTACCAGGATTACTTTGCTTTTTCACCTTTACTCATTTGTCCTCAAATAGAAAAAGAAATAACAGCAAAAAGGTGTCAATTTGACTGTTTCAAAAGTGAAATTTTTTCACATCATTATGTACAGCATGGTTTAATACTAACATTTACTATGTTGAATATTTTTTATCAAATCATTTGAGCATGCATAATCACTACTATGTGCTTAGATGCATTTCATGTGATAAGTCATTTTCCAACGGATAAAAACTGGAAAAGAGTACATGCATATGTTACCAGGACAGTGTAGAACACTTGTACGGTGGCAGAATTTGCAGAAAGACGTCCGAACTCAGCAGATCTGAAGAAGAGCTCTCGGATTTCCTTCGCGGCGCAACTTGAAAATGACTTATGAAAGCAACCTGCAGGATTTTAACATCCACGGTTGGCCGCAGGTCCATCTGTAGCTGCAGCAGGTGTACCTGCGGCACCCCTATATGGGTCACACCCCTCCGGCTCGGTCCAGTTCGAGTTACAAAGGAGTTCTCACAAGCTGAAAAGGCCAAATCAGGGATAAAAACGCTACGCAAGTGAGCGGAATAGCCTGAAATCCTGGTTTTTCTTGGGTCCGACTATGGCTTTCATATCCTTCATTGGTATTCGCCCGAACACAAGGTATACTATACCGATGATCTCCATCATTGCAGATCACATTCGGCAATACCGCACAGAGGTCTAATGCCGTAAATTCAGGGTCGTCGCCCTAATCTTCTCCAGACAGTCCCCGGCGGGGGTTACAACGCGTGGTCATCTGTCCACAAACAGATTCCCGGCGGGGGTTACAACACATATTCTGCTGATACACACATCAACGATGATCCAAACAGTCCCTGGCGGGGGTTACAACGCATGGTCATCTGTCCACAAATAGATCCCCAGCGGGGGTTACAACGCATGTTCCGTTGATACACACATCAGCAATGATCCAAACAGTCCCCGGCGGGGGTTACAACCCGTGGTCATTTGTCCACAAACAGATCCCCGACGGGGGTTACAACGCATGTTCCGCTGATACGCACATCAGCGATGATCCAAACAGTAATTACTGTTCAATATTTTATTTTATTGATTCAATAATTGCTGCGTTAAAATTTTATATTATTGTTGTTCAATAATTGTCACTGCACAATATTTCCCATTATCAGATCAATAATTCATTTTATTTGAATAATATTATTAGATAACATTATTGGCAATGTCTAAAAAGTTCTGTCTAAGGAGAGGTTTGGTCACCTAATTGCGCGCCAGTAAAGAGAAATTCTTATTGAAAAATCCTCTCTTCCCTGGGAACGGCCTGGTTGTCATAAATGTGATTCTGTAATATTATTTGTGAATAATTAATTATTGATTCATATGATAAGGAAATATTTATTTTATGTGGATATAAATGAGAGATATATTTTTGTGGTTAAAAATGAAGGAGTTAATATTGAGGTATTTTATCTGTATTTTTGTCGGAACGGAGGTATTAAAAATCAAATTAGGGTTTTTGAGATATTTTACGAGGGTTATAATTTTTAATCCGACCGTTGGATCGTGGTAATTTTTGGATATATTATATATATATAAGTTGAGTATATGTCCACAAAATTTGAACCGTTAAAAATGAATGTATGATTTGTTATGAATTTTACGAGATGACTGGTTCAGAAATTGTTGAATTTTCGGAGTTAATCATTTTGGTAGAAAATTTTAGAATTAGTGGGCCCCACTCTTGGTTGGTGAAGAAATGTGCTGAGATTTTTATTCAAATATAGTGAGTGGGAATAGTAGCAGGTAAAGCCATCAGGTTGCAGGTTAAGTCTGCTTCGGCGTGCTAACATTTTTCTATAAATAGAGGGCTAAGTTAGAATTGAAAATCACACCAGAAACAAAAGCTTTCTCTCTTTCTCTCTCTATATTATGAAGCATATTTTGTGAGTATTTAGATACTTTGAGAGTTGCTATTCAGTGCAAGTTTCCTTCGGCTTTGCATTCCAGTCAGAAATACTGCACTTTTGAGGTAAGGGATAGTAAGGGATTTTAAGGGTTATTATATTTTTCAGTTCGTACTTCTTCTGACCTTCAGAAAATTCTGGAAAAATTTGAAATGATATTTTGATGAGTTTTATTGATTGTGTCCAAACATGGTGATTTTTGGATGTATAGATTAAGAGTTATGAATTTTACGGGAAAAGACTATTTTAAAAGTAACCACTTATAACTCCTTGTGGTTAACTCCAAAATTAATGAAATTTTTATTGGAAGTATATCTATATAATATCAATGTACTATGTGAATTTTAGAATTTTTAGATAAAATTACAATTTATGATAAATGTCTAAATATTCGGCTATTTTGGCCATATGAAAAATAGTAAATGAGTTTTAAAAATTCTGAGAAAAATATATGTTCAATATGGGACTATATTCTGATAAATTCCAGAAAAGAAATATTTTTAGAACTGATTTGGTATTTTTCATAAAAATAGACTAGTTATGAGTAAATGAATTAAATATGTTATGTGAAGTAAGAAAATTAGAAAATAGGATTTTATGGCTTGAGAATCCTATATGAGGTATATGCATATTTTTGATGAGAGTTTTGGTTATTGATGATGAAATCTTATTAATTTGGCATTTTATGATGATTAAATATATTATTTAGTAAAGTGTAAACAATTAAAATAAATTGTTTATAAGTTTAAGAAATGTTATTTCAATATCATTATACCGAAATATTGGTATAAATTTTATTGTGAAATTTTTACCTTTTTGTGTCGGGTTTACTATTCATGAGTTATTATTCATGAGTTACTATTCACAAGTTACTATTCATGATAAAATTGGTTTATTTTTCTAACCAAATTATAGTTGATTTATGAATATTACTCTTGAGATTAAAACTATATGTTGATCATATTATTTTTATTATCATATATAACATTTTTATAACCCTGATGTTTAATTTCTCTTTCACTTGAGTATAAAGATGGGTAAATTATTGGTATGATCGTGACTGAGGAATATCTTTGGCCTGTAGTGCAAAGATTAATTGTTAACTGGTATGATCATGACCATTGAATTTATAATTGAATATCTTTAGCTTAAGTGTAAAGATGAATTGATTAGCATGGTTATAATTATTGTTTATATAAATTCTAAAATGATTATATATTTCTTTGAGATAAGAATATATTTGGCCTGTAGTGCAAATATGAACTGTTGAGGAATATCTTTGGCCTGTAGTGCAAAGATGAATTGTTGATGAATATCTTTGGCCCGTAGTGCAAAGATGACCTATTGTTGAATATCTTTGGCCAGTAGTGCAAAGATGAACTGTTGACGAATATCGTTGGCCCGTAGTGCAAAGATGAATTTATTAGTATAATTATGAACAGGAATTGTGATTTGGTATAACCATGATCTTTGATGTTTCAGGTAAAGACATGTGATGAAAATTATCTTCGTCCTTGATGCGAAAAGGAATTTAGAATCTCAATTATGATTATGAGTTATTTATATGATTGTGGACCAGAACTGTTGATTGATGTTACATGGATAAAATATTGTTGGTGGACTTTTAACATAAAGAAGATAATAGACTTTATTGTCTATTTGACTCTTCTAATGGATTGCTCGTTCCGCTGCAACTATGGTTGAAATTTTTATCATCTACCATATGTTCTAAATCTCTGATTTATTACTGATGAATGCTATTGATAATTTATTTATCTTTAGTCATGATATTCTTTACTGGGCTAGTTGTGCTCACCCTTCTGTTCACAATTCCTTTCAGGTAATAAGAGTGTAGCTGGGTCGAGTGGGGGTAACAAGGGAATAGAACGGTGGTCTCTAGCTGTGGAGTTCTCCCTAAGCAGTATAGAAAGGTTCATTTAGTAGTTATATTTGGTGAATCCAATAGGGTGAGGCGAACACAACGTTGAAAGGGTGTTTTGCCACTACCATAAAAGATGTCTAATGCAATACAACCTCGTGTCATCATAAGACAGGGATGTGCTCATCCACTTGCTGAGTATATTTACGAGCACTACCTATATAATCTTGGTGTTTGTTTGAAGTATAATTCTCAATTAGAGACAGTGGAGATAATGATAAGTCAAGAGAAGACTCACCATTGGGAAGAATATGATAGTAAACTTCTCGTTTTTCTTTGGGGTCTATTGGATCAACCAAGGATAATTCTGTGGACATATAATATCTATCACAACCTAGAAGCATGGCCTCTCATGTACGAGGGTTTCCTTGAGCACTTCCCAAATATTCTAATTTTTAAAACAGTCTTTGACTATACCTTTATGTAAGGTGTCACTGTGAGGTGTTGTCCACGGTTGGGACATGTGTCACATTTGGTATATATTTATATCCCAACTCACAGCATATGTGTTGTTGTATTTAATACGATAATTGTTGTAATAAAGTTGTAGTTATTTTCTGTATCATGTATTTGGCGACTCAGAATGGGTTGGATGGAATGGACCTGTTTTGGGGTCTTTACATACTTGTTTTAGTGTCTCCACACAAATGATCATGAGATCAATCATCCTCATCCAATGAGCAAGCAACGTATGTACCAATCTATCCGGATTCACTAATCCCCAATTTAGTAATCCAACGATTGGGAACTATTTTAGTTTTAAGATTTCTAAGAATTTAGATCTCATTAGAATGATCATCATCATTATTCTAAATGCATTGTTTAAAACTATGGGTTTATCACATATTATAAAGTAGCATCATGTAGATAATTAAAACCTTTAATAAATTAATACTTTTTATTAATAAATGAATAAGATTGTTACAAAGTATATGTTTTATCATCAAACATGATTGACTTGTGTGTATACTACTTTCAATATATATATATATATATATATATATATATATATATATATATATATATATATATATATATATACAGAGAGGATCGGGTAAGGGATCCCGCATTTTCTTAAAATACGAGACTTTTTTTTTTTTGTTTTTTTTAAACAACTAAAAAAAAAGTTTAATATGTTATGGAACTGAAATATTTTCATAATACAATGTTTTGGGCATGATTTAGATACATATACCAAAAAATATATGTACAGTCTGCACAGACTGTACAGACCTGTTTTGTTATATATATCTAAATCACACCCAAAACAATGTATTATGGAAAAATTTCAGTTCCATAAAATATTAAATTTTTTTAGTTGTTTTAAAAATAAATAAAAAATCCGCATTTTAGTATCGTAAGGAAGCCCTTACCTAATCCGGATCCTATATATATATATATATATATATATATATATATATATATATATATATATATATATATATATATATATATATATGAAGTAAGATTTGAATTCAAATTTTATACATCTGCTATCTCCAGTAGTAGTGAAATAATCTTTCATTCCACACAAAAAATAAAATAAGAAAGAAGTTATTTTTACGTTTTTGAACTCAATTCCTTAAGTTCTATACTTGAAAATTGATGCAATTTATGTAGTTTTTTTTATAGTTAAACAATACTTTTTTATATTTAAATATGCAATAATTAGAACATAAATTAAAATTAAAATTCAATAAAAGTACATATATTTTGAACTCAGTTTTTAAAAAGATAAAATTGGACTCTTCATTTTAAAACATATTACCTTCGCCCCTAAAAGGATAAGCGAAGTATAATTTGTACACATACTAAAAATTTAAAAATAGAGAAAAGAAAATAATAAAAAATTCCAAAATTATTTTTAGTGTCCCTACAAGATTATATAAAGCAATGAGTATTATTATTATTTTTATAATAATTAATGGACCTTTCTAAATAATATATTTACTTTTCATTTTATCCTATTTTTTAATGGCTATACAATTTTTTTTCATATTTATATATTTTATCTTAATTTTTAGAGACAGAAAAATTTATAATTTTAGTCATTTTTTTTGTTGGGATAGGGGGAATATAATTGTACAAACACAATATATAATTGCATAAGACTTTCATTTTAAAACATATAATAATTTGGAAAAGGAAGAAGTAAAATAAATTTAAAAAAAGTAAAAGAAAAAGATAAACACAGAATATATGATGTAAAAGATTATATCATCATACCACCAATATAGAGAGGATCATGCACTCTTGACACGTGGGATCTCTATTCGTCTTAAGATTTTGGCGGGTGTCCTCTCCCCAAATTTTGGATTTCGATGGGCACAATAGTCATTTCCCTAATCCCTGTTGTTTCCTAGGGTTCTATTTGGTGGTCTGGTCCACCGCCGCTTAACACCTCTCCCGGCTCTGCACGTCGGCATTTCTATTTATAAGTTTAGCCACCTCACTCCCAACTCCCCTTACCCTCTGCCACTTTCTCTCTAGAAATTCTCTCTCTCTCTCTCTCTCTGTTTGTTTTTGTGATCCTATTCGTGTAGCCTTATTTTTTCTATTTTGTCCTACCACTCATTTTGTCACCCAACTCAAGAAATTATACCATCTGGGTAGCTTTCAGAAACAACCCAAACAGAGCTATGGATTTGTCCCAAAAGGTGAGTCAATTCTATAAATGTCCAATTAATAATAGCCTTTATGTAATTTCACTGGATTAAAGTTTAATAAAATATTATCACATGTAATTGTTGTTTTTAGGAGCCTTTAACTGCAGAAATGAATGATGAGGGTATTAAGTGTTGTGCTGATTGCAAGATAACAAAGACGCCTCTGTGGAGAGGTGGTCCAAGTGGCCCCAAGGTAAATTTAAAATCATCATCACTACTACCCGTTTGATCTTAAAAACTGGAATGATTTGATCTCGGTGGTGTTGGATTTTACATCTGGGTTTTGCAATTTCTTATTGATTTATTTTGGGTTATGTTTTTCAGTCACTTTGTAATGCTTGTGGAATCAGACACAGGAAGAAAAAGAGTGCGCCTATGGTGGGTGTGATGAAAGGGAAAGACAAGATGAGAGAGAAAACCTCCGTCACCGCAACCGACAGCTCCACCACTAGCGGCCGTGGTGGTGACAGTATCGGTAGAAGCGGCAAGAATAGTAGCAAGGGTAAGTGTGATAAGAACGGAAAATTGAGTGCAGATTTGAGGGTGAGATTGATGGCTTTGGGGAAAGAGGTGGTGGTGTTACAAAGAAAGCAGAGATCTCCGATGAAGAGGCAGAGGAGCAGCAAGAAATTGGGGGAAGTAGAACAAGCGGCTATTCTTTTGATGGCTTTGTCTTGTGGGTCTGTTTTTGGTTAGATCAAAACCCTAACCTTCCAAGCAGCTAGTTCAAATGCTTTTTAGCAGCTAATTTTCTTTTTCCAGTAGTATGGGTTTTTGGTGATCAGGATTTTTCCCATCTAGTAAAAATTATTAGGGTTTTTTACTTCTTACAAGGATGAAAATGGGCCCAAATCCTTGTATTTATGGCTACTCTACTGGGAAAGGAAGAAAAGTGTATATATATATATATATATATATATATATATATATATATATATATATATGTTTATAATATATCAAGTATATATTCGCAATGAAGAAATTCATCATTTTTGGGTGTCATTTGTTTTCCCCATTATTTTCCCTTTTTTTTCTTCATCTTTGGTAGTCTGATGTCGGTTGGAATTGATATTTTTACTTTTGGACCATGTTTGTAAAAATATGTTTGGGATTGACTTATTTACTATTTATGATGGAGAAATTTTGTGAAATTATTATTTTTATTTATATAAATATTAATTTTCTTGTTTTAATTTAATATTATTTTAGACTATTTAATTTTTTGAAGATGGATTATTAATCAATTAATGTGGAATTATTAGTTTTATAAAGCTAGTTGATAACTTAAATTAGGGGATTATTAATTTTATATTTATTATGAGATTATATATAGTTCATCGTAAATAGTTTTAAAAATAACAAAAAAAATATTTTATAGGACTATTTAAATGATTATTAATTTCTTATAATAAGATAAAATAATTTGAAATATTCATTGGTAATTTATTTTGGTGTTATTGCATGTGACAAAATGTTGGTTGTGTTATCTTATGTGTTTAACACATGAAGTTTGAGAATGACTTCTGAATTATTATAGGAAATTGATATTTTTACAATATTTTTGCGTAAAAAGTGTCCCTATAATTGTATAGCAACGATGAAAACATTCGCTATAAAATTTTTATCGACGGTTTTCATGTAAAAATATTATTTTCTGTTATAAATTTATCAATTTCCTTTTTATATTATAAAAGGAAAGGATAGTCTTTTATAGTTTCGCCATTCCTAATTATAGTCAGTTTAAGATCTTTTAAATTAATTTTAAGATTGTTATTATTTTTTAAAAATTTAATTTAAAATATTTTTAAATATAAAATTTTAAAAATAACAAATTGAATAATTAGTAGTATTTTTTAAAAGATAATTTATGGTATTTATAATTGTATTAACGTGAGTTAAATGAATTCGAAACTCAAATATTTAAAATTATTTTTTTTAAAATTAATCTAGACCTTATAATTTTTAAATTGGCCCAAAATGTTTTTACTAATTTAGGTGTGAGTTATCTTATGTAGGACTGAGCAAAAAACGGATAAAACTGAATAATCGAAATGAATCAAAAAATTTTGATCGATTTTTTTCGGTTATTCGAGTATTTTTTGTAATTCGGTTATATCCGATTTTATATTCGATTTTCGGATTCGAGTTTGGTCTTCAATTTTTAAAAATTCGGTAAACTGAATAACAGAATTAGAAATTAAAAAAAAATTAAGATTTCAAAATTAAAACAGTATTCTCTCAAGTCTCATGACTCTCATCTCACTCTTTAACATCTGTCTCTCTAATCTTAGTTCCTCAATCTCGACCCTCATATCTCATCTTTCATTGCTCAAAAGCCAAAACCTAAATCGATCTCCCATCTCTCCTATATATGTTTAGGATTCGATTCAGGTCTTCTGTTCAATCTCTTTTTCACCCAATTAGATTCAACAGCCGCCATTCTAGATAAAATGTTTGTTCCAAAATTTCAAGGCAAGCCGAAACAAAATGTTTGGAAATTTGCATACCTTGATTCCTTTTCATGTTTTGTTTTATGGTTTGTGAAATCTTTCTTTTTAAATGGATTACTTGCTTGTTTGTATATTATGTAATTGACTTTTCTTTTTATTTTTTGTGTTAAAAAGACCCATTTGTTTTTTTCCTTTTCCAATTTTGAGAATTAGATCTCTCCCCTTGTTTCTCAAACTTCAATTTACTCATCTGGGCATCAATTCAGTTCTGGTTTTGTTTGGATTTACTCATTTGAGCATCAATACTTAAATGTTAATTATTTAAGCCTTCATTTCGGTTATTATCCGAATTACCGAATTTACAATTCGGTAATTTGATTATCTCAAAATTTCATTACTTGTTTGGATATAAAAAGGGTTATTTACATTAATATACAACAATTAGAAAATAATTATAAGATTAGTCCATTAACAAAATAATTACAAAAAAAGTGCAATACAATAACCAAACATATTAAACCCTAGATCTCTCATCTGCCCATTCTCTTCATCTCCCTCACCGCCTCCTCTCTCCTCCCCTTCATCTTCCTCCCCCGCCGTGGAGCTCCTGAAGAAATTGGGTTACACCGCCCTCCTCCTTGTCGCGCCGCCGCTACCTACTACTCTTTCCCTTTCCCTGAAAAATAAAATTTTTTGGTTTTCCTACTTTTGATTCACCATGGTAAACTTTTGATTTTTTGATTCATTAGTTTTTTGATTTTTTTAAGTTTATTTTGATTTTTTCCTTTGATTAATGATCTTGTTACTGAAATTTATAGAGGAAACCAACGGAGATAAAGTAGACATTTTATTGATCTCTTGGATTTTCTCTTTAGAATCATGTTGATCCTCTTTCAAACTGTTAAAGCTTCTTATAGGTGCAAATTCATTTGGCTTTTTGTGTCCATCTTTGTTCAGTAATCATCTCCAATTGGAGAGATCCATACTCGGGTTTTCCTCCCGCCCGAAACCCTTCAAGAACTCGAAACACTACTACAAAACAGTAAATAGACAACGCGGAAAAAACGTTGTGGTTTCAGTCAGAAAAACGTTGTGGTTAAGGGTGTTGTCTATTTGACACCCTTACACAACGTTTTTAAAACGTTGTAGTTAAGTACAGTACACAACGTTTTTTAGAAAAAAAAACTTTGTAGATTTATTTTCCAAAAATTAGCAGATTCTTAAAAACGTTGTAGAATATATGATTCCACAACGTTTTCTGGATAAAAACGTTATTGTTTAGTATATCAGACAACGTTTATGCACATTTACACAACGTTTTTAAAATGTTGTAGATTAAAAAAAAAAGTTGTGGTTCACCTATATTACCAATGTACCTGCAATATTCTAATTCCATGATATATAGCTAAAATTACAAAGACTATTAATACCATACAAAACGTTTACATCCCAATAATTCTTTGTAATGCCAATTACAAAGAATATTACTACCGTACAATACGTTTACATCTCAATAATGCCAAACTATCCACACATCTCAAATTCATTTTTCAATATAATTACTACTATATCTATACAGAAGAAGGTAGCTTTAGAAAATCACTACGATCTGGCTAACATTATAGTTAAGGAAGTGAAACAAGCAGAATAAAAACAGAAAAGCAACAAATCTCTGGTAAAACACTTTTGTTAACCTTAACAAGAGTTACTTTGCTTGGTCCAGGGGCTCCTGATCTGGCTATTTTTTGCTTCTGGGCTGCTACGTTGGATGCTAGTTTTGGCTCCTCTGTTGCTGGGCTTTTTGCTGCTTCTTTGCTGCTGTCATGGGTCTTGACTGCTGCTGCTGATGCAGCGTTGACTGCTGCTGGGAATTGGCTGCTGCTGCTGATGTAACGTTGGTTGTTGTGCGCTGCTGCTGGGCTTTACTGATGGTGGTTTGGGCGTATACCTGGTTCTTGGGCGAGCTCTTTAATTGTGCACTGCAGCGTTTCTGGTTTGTTGGGCGAGTTCGTTTCTGATGCATCCATTCACATATTGCCAAGTTAAATATGAATATGTTAGATGATAAAAGAGTATTACAACCCAATCATACCAAAAGAGTATTACAGCCCTTTAACAGAGACGATGAAAGACGAGGCAACACATATATAAAAACAGAGACGATGAAAGATAAAGCGCCTTCACATGTAAAGAAGAAAAAACACTTCTAGTCACTGAGCTAGACTTACAACCTGTACATATAAGTGATCACCAACAACATTACCTCCCATTTACACTAGAGGTTAGCATACATGAACATATATATATATATATATATATATATATATATATATATATATATATATATATATATATATATATTATAGTGTTTAGCTTATAAGTGAATTTGCAACACAACCATATTTGAAATCTGTAAAGCTCCTACCCACTTTAGAAGCTTCCAACTCAGACTCTCCAACAATGTAGCGAGGTACTAGTCATCAAACTTAAAAATCAGTATCAACAAGTGATGATTAAAAATTACCAAAATGCAAATATTTGTATATACCAAACAAAATATCTATGTGTTAGTTCCAAGTAGGCACAAGTTTTCTAGAAGGGGGGGTTGAATAGATATTTAAAAATCTTTTCTCTTTAAATTTGTTCTTAGATAGTGATTAAAACTTAGCGGAATTAGTATTTGTTTTAATCTTCTTTACCAAGCAATGGAGTTATGAGTGAGTAAGACAGTTATAGCAGATATAGCAGTTATAGCATGAATGTAAACGACACAGTTGTTTTTAAGTGGTTAAGAGCACTCAAAGCTCCTAGTCCACTCTTCTACTCAACGAGTAGGATATCCACTAAGAATGTCTTTTACATTCTTCTGAATCACACAGATTCCTTCTAGACCAGCAGCCTAGGAACTTCTCTAGTTCACTCTTGAACTCTTCAGGTCTAGCAGACTTGGCTTTCTTACAGTTCACTACGAACTCTTCAAGTCTAGCATACTTGGTACTCTTCTTCAGTTGATTGGAAGTTGTTGTTGCGTTCTTGAAGGTTGCTAGTTAGTTGCTGTGTAAGCACTGATTCGTTAAGAACTGAGTAGCTGAGCAAGCTTTGCAATATCTCAGATCGTAGAGTTGAACTTGAGAGAGATGTTCACGTTGTTTGATTAATGCTTGATTTTCTTTCATCTGTCTGATCTGTATATATGTGATGTTGAAAACTATCCGTTGGATCTATCCGTTGTGGAATTAAATGCGTCTGAATTTTCTGTACTGTGATGAAGACATTTCTGCACATCTTCTGAATTTTGCATTCTGGCCCACTGACACTACAGACTTCTTTTTCACCTAACACCTGAAAAGGTGTTTTGTCCCTCTTATCCATGGTACTATCCTTAGCTTCTTCAATACGCTTCTTTGTTGCATACTAAGGATATTTCATATACTTTGGGACTGATGAGCACTGCAATGTCTAGAATCCATTCCTCATATATTGGAATCAATCTTCACATAAATCATGAGGCTCGACGTTTTCTGACATAAGACAGAATGAAGCTCTACTATTCAGATCATGATACACTACGATTTATATCATAGTGACTTGTTGCCTTGGTGCTTGATCTGATGCTATCATATGAGAGCACTATGATTTCTCTTAAATCCTTGCACACTACGTTCTTTACTTGCTCGTTTTGTTGACTCTACGTTCCCGAGAGAACACTACGATCGTGGAGTTGGCTCGACAAACGTTGGAACTATTCTACGATTTCCGAAGAGTCCTTTCAAGGCAGGCACACACTACGATCCATTAAGCTTTACGTTTTTGCCTTGACTTCTGCAATGTTGATCAGATGGATGCACTACGATTTCTTCAAGACTAATCTATTACATCTCAAGATCAACCTAACAGTTTTGATCTTTCTATCTATACATTCTTTAAACAGAATGATACACGTTGAAAGCTTAGATCAACCTAACGATTTTGATCCATCACTAAGTCCTTGTACATATATTCATTTAAGGACCTTACAAATAATCATGAGCATATACAATAAAACATCAAATCAGAATATGCATTCTCCCAACAATCTCCCTCTATTTGATGTTGACATAACTAAGGAGATTTGTTGTCATGGTTAATAGTGGCTAGATGCATTTGCAGGAAATTTAAACATGACTTAGTATTTCAGTGAGCAGCTGAAATTTCTAAAGAATAAGCATGAATTTATTGATGATCAGAAGATATTACAGTTCAGCATTACATCAATAAGAAATTTAAAATTTTAACTTATCTCTATTTTCTTGGCTTCTTTCGTGGGGGTGGGTTGGCATACTCCTCAGCCCTTCTTTTCCTTTGAGCTTCCTCATTTCTTGCTAACTCCTCCAGCTCGCTTAGACTTAGAACTGGATTATCCTCATGTCTGCGCATGAATACAGGATCTCCAATTGGCATTCTTATGCGTACAGTAGTCACGTCTTGTGAGCTAGGAGTTGGCTCCTGATGACTCAGAGGAATAGCTGTTATAATTGCTTGCTGACCAGATCATTGAGTCTGATGATGTGATGGTCTTGCAGAAGGGCTTCATGATGTTTGAGCATGAAATTGACTTCTTCCCCTTTCTTGAATTTCATGAGCATGACCTCCTCTGCCTCTGCCTTGGCTTCCTTGATCTCCTTTCCCTTTCTTATTTTCCCCCTTTATGTCAGCATCAATGGTTCGAATATCTATAGATAGCCTATTAACTCCTTGAACAAGCTCGTTTAGTTGGTTTTGGGTTTGAGCAATGTCCTCTCTATTCTCCTTGATCTGTTTTTCATATCTTGCTTCTTTATTTTGGAGGGCTGTCAGAATCGTATCATTATACTTCTCCTGATTTGCATAAGATTTCTGGAAGTCGTACACAGAAGCCTTCAAGTTGAGGATGTTGTCCAGCATAATTTTATGTTGAAGGTCTTGGTGTTTCTGCATTTCGAGCACAACCTCTCTTTGTTTGGTAGCAAAGCTGGAAATGTATCTCATCTCTGTCTGACATACTCTTCAAAATTTCTTTGATAATTTTCCTTAGCCTCGTAGTGAGCTCGGTATTCATAGTACTAGGGAATTTGTTTGCAGCTTGTATCATTTGGTTCAGCCGAATGTTCAGGAGATCAGAGTAAGATTCCAAGCTTGCCTCGATAGACTTGATCATCTGCTCAGTAGTTTCTTTCAAGTCATCCTTGGTGGGCAGGTTTGGAAATGTATCATTTGATTGAGGATTGTCCATTTGAGGGGTTCTTGGTTGAGATTGGTCTTGTAAATTGTACAAAGCAAGATCAAGACTGAAATAGTCATGTGATGAGGAGGAAGGTATATCAGCTGGAGGTGCTTGGATTTGGATGTCTGGGATGGGTGACTCTACGATTTCAATGTTGGACTCTACGATGTGACTTGAGTCTGGAATCGTAGAGTTGGTGATTTGAGGGAGTAGGATAAGGTTGATTTCTTCTGGTTCTTCAGTTACAGAATTTTGGGATTCTGCAACTGGAAACTGATTTACTGGGTTGAGAATCACTTCCAGCCATTTAGGGAATTCATAGAAATAGCTAAATGAAGATGATGGCATGTGATTAACTCTAAAGCTGGTAGGGATAGACAATACCTCAGGTTTATCCTTTGATGAGGAATGATTGGTAAGCAGTCTCTTGGCAAAGATGATTGTCCCTGGAAATCCATGAGCCAGAACTGAGATTGCTGGATATTCCTTGAAGCTCCAGAACATGTGATCCCATGAGTTCAGGATTTGAGCTTGATGGTATGCCATCATGGGTAGGTAAGAAAACATTTGGTTGTACAGATAGCTTCTATATCCATCTTTCCCTACACCAGTGATTTCAAGCTCATCATCATCATCTTCTTCTTCTTTGGTTTCTTCTGAAGATTCCATTATCTCGATGGCCTCTGGAAGGTTTGGCATTGTTTCAACTTTATCTTGGGCAGGAACCTCTTCTTCTGCCATTGGGATATCATGAGGCTCCCCCTCAGCATGATCATCTTCTTGGAGGTTTAGAAACTCCCCCTCAGCTTGATCATCTTCTTGGAGGTTTAGAAAGTTCCCTTCAGCTGGAACATCTTCTTGAGCTGTAGACTTCTCCCCCTCAGCTGGTGTATACTCAATCATGAGAATTTTAGGGTTCTCCCCTTCAGCTGGAGCATTCTCCTCTTCGTTTGCTTGGGGCAGTTCTACTTTTGCAGCCATACTCTTGGCTTCCCTTTTTAGCACCTTTTCATTTTCAAGAATATACTTCTTGACCAGCTTTCTTTTTGCTTTGGTGGGTTTAGCCAAAACTTCTGGATTCTCTTGAGTCTTAGCCTTGTCCTTTTGAACAGCCACTCTTCTTGAAGCTGCTTCTTCCATTTCTGCCACACTTGGCCTGGTTTCAGAGAAGAGCAGAGTCTCTACGATTGAAGAAACTGTTGGTCTTTTGGACTTGCGACCAGTTTTGTTCTTCTTTAGGATCTGTGAAATGGTTGTTTGATCCTCTTCAGCTTCTTCTTGCTGTTGCATCTTCCTTAGCCTCCTTAGAGTCTCAATGTCAGAGGACTCTACAGGAATGTCAGTTGTTGATCCTTGAGGCTCTTCAATTTGTCTTGCCCTTAGCTTTCTCTTGCCCTTGCTTTTTCTGGCAAGAGTAGAGGGTTCTCCCTTATCTTCTTCTCCTTCTTCTTCAACTTCTCTGACAACAGACATTCCTCCTGGAAAGCCTGCTTTCTTTAGTTCTTCAGATCTCCCACTGGACTCTGTCATCATTCGAACATACTCAGCAGGGTTCCTTTCCCAATTCTTAAACAACTGCTGTGTCATTCTCCGATTTGGGTTGATGGCTTCTCCTTCATCATACCCAATTTTGTCACCCAATGCAGATTACAGAACGATGCTAATGAATCTCCCATACAGCATCTTCAAAGTGCTCTTTGATTTCTTCGAGTTTACCATCCACTTGCCGATTCACTCGAGCAGTACATCCCCATAGTTAAGTTGTGTTCCATACACCATAGCCGTCATGAGCTTGAGCTGAACTTCATTTACCGAGTCATGACCTGAGCTCTTGCAACAGATGCATTTCCCAATAATGTCAGCCAAAAATTCATACCTCTGAGGAAACTCCTTCTTTTTGTAGCCTTTCACAGAGGGGTTCTTCTTGTGATGCATTTTCTTCAATCCCTCTTGAAATCTTATGCTGTCTAGAAATGGGTGCCCTATATTTTTAAAACCTAGGGCCAGATTTACGGCTTCTTCCCTTAGACTCATTTCAACTACTCTTACCCGTGTAGTGATGGTGTTGTGTTCGTATACTCTATTCTTGTAGAACTTTTTTACCAGCTTGGGGTAGATGAGGGTGTCGGTGCTCAGAGCCTCTTCGAGACCTGCCTTCTTCAGTAGCGCTAAGGTCTTATGAAATTTTGGTGGAGCATCCTTGAACTCATCGAAACAGAGTCTGTAGGCTGAAATTACATTTGAAGCAGCCATTGATTCTGTAGTTGAGAAGAGAGATGCAACTGAGCTTTCTTCTGATTTAGGGTTTTGCTTTGAGAGAGAGAAAGAGAGAGATAATCTTTTGAACTTTAGATTTCAAAAACATGGTTTCAATTTGTACAAGTAGCTTCCCTCTCTCTTTTTGGCTTAGTGGGACAAGTGTCGCCTTTTGCTTGGCTCTATAATTTTGACTGTGTAGGAATGTACTGATTTGCCCTTTGAGTCTTTTCAAAGCTGAGGTGTCCTTAAGATGACTACGATCGTAGAGGTGGTTTTCTGTTCATTGAGTCTGTCCTGCGATCGTCGAGTCTGTCCGGCAGTCGTTGAGTCTGATCAGCATCCGTAGAGTCTGTCATATGATCGTCAAGTCTGACTGGATCCTTGTGATGAGTTTTTGACAAAGCATTCTTTTTAAGGTAACTCAGGAAGGGCCAACCTCTTGGTATGATTCAAGAGTTTGGTTTGTCCCTGAGGCACCTCTTAGAGAGATTGCGTTGTTATAAAGCTTGTCATCACAGGATTCACTTTGCTTGTTGAAGGAACTTTTGGTCATCGTCGAGTCTGCACTATGATAGTTGAGTCTTTTCTACGATCGTTGAGGTAGTCTTTTATTCAGCTCTACGATCGTGAACTTTCTTTTATCATGTCTATGATTTTGAGTACAGCCTTTATATCTGTCATAGTTAGCACAATCTAGAGCATATATTTCATGGTTGAAGATTTAGCATGCCTAACTCACTTATCAACTTATTAAATCTGTATTCATCTAGTGGTTTTGTAAAAACATCAGCAAGTTGATTTTCAGTAGGGATATGTTGAAAAGATATAGTTCTATTTTTCACATGATCCCTAATGAAGTGATACCTTATTTCTATATGCTTGGTCCTAGAATGCATGACAGGATTATGAGTTATTGCTATGGCACTAGTGTTATCACAGTGTATGGGAATAGATTTGAAATCGAACCCGTAGTCAGCTAGCTGATTTCTCATCCATAGGATCTGAGCACAGCAGCTGCTAGCAGCAATATATTCAGCTTCTGCAGTTGAAGTAGACACTGAGTTTTGCTTTTTGCTAAACCAGGACACAAGTCTGTTTCCAAGAAGTTGACAGGTGCCACTGGTACATTTTCTAGCTATTTTGCATCCTGCAAAATCAGCATCTGTGTATCCTATTAGTTCAAATGAGGATTCCTTAAGATACCACAGCCCCAAGTAGGGTGTACCCTTGAGATATCTGAAGATCCTCTTCACAACAGACAAATGTGACTCTTTAGGATTAGCCTGAAATCTAGCACATATGCAAGTTGCAAACATTATATCTGGTCTACTGGCAGTTAGGTATAAAAGAGAACCTATCATACCTCTGTATTGAGTTATATCAATACATTTACCATTCTCATCCTTGTCAAGCTTTGTTGCTGGAGCAATTGGTGTTTTCATGGGAGAGGCTGATTCCATGCCATACTTCTTTAATAAGTCTTTGATGTATTTGGCTTGGTTGATGAATATTCCTTCATCAGTTTGCTTCACCTGCAGTCCAAGGAAGAAATTCAGCTCACTCATCATGCTCATTTCAAACTTGCTCTGCATTAGCTTAGAGAATCTCTTACATAACTTTTCGTCAGTAGAACCAAAAATGATATCATCAACATATATTTGAACTAGTAAGACTTTGTCTTTATGCTTTCTAAGAAATAGGGTGGTATCTACTCTACCTCTAGTGAACCCATTTTCTATTAAGAAGTTAGTCAGTGTTTCATACCATGCTCTAGGTGCTTGTTTAAGACCATATAACGCTTTATCTAATCTATAGACATTGATGAAACCTGGAGGTTGTTCTACGTAGACTTCTTCTTGAAGCTCTCCATTTAGAAATGCACTCTTGACATCCATCTGAAAGACTTTGAACTTCATGTGGGCAGCAAAGGCAAGAAAGATTCTGATGGCTTCTAGTCTGGCAACAGGTGCAAATGTCTCATCATAGTTAATGCCTTCTTCTTGAGAATAGCCCTTTGCCACTAATCTTGCCTTGTTTCTAGTGATGACTCCATCTTCATCCATTTTATTCCTGAAGACCCACTTGGTTCCTATGACGGGATGACTTTCTGGCCTTAGTTCCAGTCTCCACACTTTGCTTCGTTCAAATTGGTTGAGTTCTTCCTACATGGCTTCTATCCAACTGGAGTCTTCCATAGCATCCTCTATCTTCTTTGACTCTATTTGTGACAGGAAGCTTAGATAAAAACATTCATTCTGAGTAGCAGCTTTTGTTTTGACTCTTGCACTTGGATCTCCAATGATTAGATCCTGAGTGTGATCTCTTGCCCATCTGCTACCGGTTGGAACATTTGTTCGGATGCCTTCCTGTCTTAAATCTTCAAGGTCTTTTTTTTCTTCTTGGAGTGGAGGCTCGCTGTCTTGCATTGATCTCTCTATGATCACATTCTCATGCTCTACGATTTCACTATCTGGCACTACGATCATAGTGTTGAGTTCGACAACTTCATTTGTAGCGTCTGCACTATCGGTCGTAGTGTCTTGAGGTACTCTTTTGTCTAAGTCAGTTTCATCAAAGATGATGTGTATTGAGACTTCAACATTCAGTGACTTTTTGTTGAACACTTTGTAAGCCTTGCTGTCTGTGGCATATCCAAGAAAGATCCCTTCGTCTGATTTGGGCTGGAATTTTGTCAGATACTGCTTTCCATTGTTAAGAATATAGCATACACAGCCAAAGACATGGAAATAGCTGACACTTGGCTTTCTTCCTTTCCACAGTTCGTAGGGCGTCTTCTTGATCGTAGAGTGTATGAGTGATCTATTCTGCGTGTAGCATGCAGTGTTGATAGCTTCTGCCCAGAAGTACTCAAGTAGATGGGTTGCAGCCAGTAAAGTTCTTCCAACCTCAATCAATGTTCTATTCTTCCTTTCAGCTACTCCATTTTGTTGAGGAGTTCGAGGAGCTGAGAAGTTGTGACTGATCCCATTGTCTGTGCAGAACTGATCTATTTCTGAGAAATCAAATTCTCTGCCATGATCACTCCTTATGGCCTTGATTTTCTCTCCTTTTTCGTTCATCACCAGTCTGAACATCTTGATTAATTCGGAGCTCGTTTCATCTTTTGAAGTTAGGAAGAATACCCGTGTGAATCTGGTGTAATCGTCGACTATGACTAGAGAGTATCTTTTTCCTCCAAGACTGGTTGTTGGGATTGGCCCAAAGAGATCCATATGGAGCAGCTGCAGGGGCTTGTCAATGGAGTTGGTAGTCTTGCTTTTGAATGAGCTTCTCATTTGCTTTCCAAGTTGGCAGGTATTGCATGGCCTTTCTTTCACAAAGTTGAACTTGGGTAGGCCAGCTACGAGGTCTTTTGATGCCAGTTTGGACATGCTTTTGAAGTTTAAGTGAGACAGCCTTCTATGTCATAGCCAGCTCATTTCCTCAGAAGCTTTTGCCAGAAAGCATATTGTCTCATCTGAGCTCAGTTGACCAAGATCTACTGTGTAGACATTTCCTTCTCGTATTCTGGTTAGCTTTACGGCAAATGTCATTAGATCTCTGACTTGACATTAGTTGTTGAGAAATGTCACTTGATGACCCTTGTCGCAGAGTTGGCTGATGCTTAGAAGGTTGTGTTGGAGTCCTTCCACATAAGCTACTTTGTTGAAAGATATTGCACCATTTCCAGCAGAGCCATATCCCCTTGTCTTGCCCGAGCCGTTATCTCCAAAGATGACTAAGGGACCCTCCTTTTCTACATAGTTAGATAGTAAAGCTTTGTTCCCTGTCATATGCCTTGAGCATCCACTGTCTAGATACCATGTTGAGGTCGTGGAGCTCTTTTCCTGTCAAAATATTTTAACCTTCATTTTGGTACCCATATTTGCATGGTTCCTTCATTGTTAGTGCCTTTGGGAACCCAAACTTGTCTAGTCTTGGGTCTCACATGCATGAAATTATAATAACACTTTGTGGCCCTATGACCATATTTATCACATATGAAACATCTATTATGATGCATGTCTGTGTGTGTGTGGTGATTCATCTTCCACTTGGACTTGTGTGGTTCCTTAGTTAACCTTCTGTTAAACTGATTTTCTTTCTTCCACGTATCCTTAGGTTTCATAAATAGTGATGAGTGTGCCTTACCTCTACTGTACCTTCCCAGTTGATTCGTAGAGTTGGTTTTGCTTGACTCTACGATTCTTCGAGGTTGGTAAGTAGAGGTTGGGTTACTCTTCTCCTTTATGAACCCCAGACCAGCATGTGATCCTTTACTTCTCTGAGTGTAACTAGAATCAGTAGAACAAGGTTGAACTGGTTCTTCCAATTGTGAGGATTTAACAAAGGCAATGCCTCTACCAAAACCTGAGACATTACTAGAGCTAGTTTCCATTGTCTTTTCCACACTTAGCTCTGAGATGGATTCCCCAAAGCCTAAGCCTGTTCTGTCAAATGTGCTTCTCTGACTAGAGAGCAGGCAGTCCATGGATGATGAGGATTTGTTCCATGCAGAGATAGTCTTCTCTAAATCCTCAATTTTAGAGGTTAGCTTAGACTCTCTTTGTGCATGATGTGTGTTTGTCTGTTTTAAAGTTTCATTCTCAGCTTCAAGCTTGGAGAGAAGATTAGTACTTAGAAGTGATGTTTCAAGCTCTTCTTGAATTTTCTTCTTCTCCTCTTGAAGAAGTGAATGATCCTTAGACAATACTCTGAACCACTTCATGTATCGATGTAGATCATTGGTTATGCCGCGCAGTGCAGTTCTTAAGTCATCCATATCTACATCAGGTGAGTTGAAATCAAATACCTCATCGAGATTTACATTGTGAATGTTGAGGCTTTGTTTGTCCTTTGCATGCTTGGCCATTAAGCACAGATTGGCCACTTGTGGTTCTTCTTCATCTCCAGAGTCAGCATTTGAGTCATTATCTGAATCACTCCATGATCCTCCAGCTACCAGGCCTTTGTCTCTTTTATGAGGCCTCATGTTTCCTTTGTATTCTTTCTTTCCATGTTGTTTCTTCTTCAGTTCTTCGCTTAGAGGTTTGTTGCAGTCGGCAATGAAGTGGCCAGGCTTCTTGCAGTTGTAGCATAGATCATTTATTTGCTCCTGGCTTCTGTAGTTGCTGACCTTCTTTTGTTTGCTATTTTTGCCTTGACGCATGAACATTCTTAACTTTCTTACCATCATGGCAAGATCGTCATCATCGTCTTCATCATCGTCAAATTCAGTCTCAGTGACGACTTTTGATACGCTTTCAGTTACTTTGAGAGCAACACCCTTTTCCTTCCTTCTTCCTTTTGATAGGGTTTCAGCACGTTGGGTCAGCTCCAGCTCGTATGTTAGGAGATTGCCATATAGTTGTTGAACTATCATCTCGTTAAGATTCTTTGACTCTCTTATTGCTGTGGTCTTGGCATCCCACTTGCTCAGTAGGGCTCTCATGAACGTTATGGTCAGATCTTTGTTAAGATAGATCTTTCCATATGGTCGTAGAGAGTTGAGCAGAATGTTGAATCTTTCATAGGTGACAGTTACATTTTCTCCTTGCACATGAGCAAACATCTCGTACTGCTGTGTTAGAAGAGACTGTTTGTTCTCTCTAACTTCTTCAGTTCCTTCGTGCATGATCAGCAGTGCTTCCCAAACTTCCTTGGCAATTTTATAGTTTATAACATTGTCAAACAGATCGTCCTCTAAGGATTGGAACAGGATGTTCTTAGCCTTTTTGTCAAGTTGGACAGCTTTCTTCTCTGAGTCTGTCCATTCTTTTTTAACTTTGATTTGAACTTTGTTTGGGTCGTCAGTGGTTGGTTCAAGCTTTGTTGGTATATAGGGCCCATTCTGAACAGTCTCAAATAGATCTTCATATATTGAGTCCATATAAGCTTGCATCCTGACTTTCCAGTTAGCAAATTTATCCTTGTTGCACATTGGTGGTTTGCTGCCTCCCCCGGTCCTGGATTCACTTGGTACGAATGCCATTTGGATCTACTAAAGCGTGTAAGCTGTAAAATAGAACCTGCTCTGATACCAATTGTTAGTTCCTAGTAGGCACAAGTTATCTAGAAGGGGGGGTTGAATAGATATTTGAAAATCTTTTCTCTTTAAATTTGTTCTTAGATAATGATTAAAACTTAGCGGAATTAGTATTTGTTTTAATCTTCTTTACCAAACAATGGAGTTATGAGCGAGTAAGGCAGTTATAGCAGATATAGCAGTTATAGCAGATATAGCAAGAATGTAAACGACACAGTTGTTTTTAAGTGGTTCAGAGCACTCAAAGCTCCTAGTCCACTCTTCTACTCAACGAGTAGGATATCCACTAAGGATGTCTTTTACAATCTTCTGAATCACATAGATTCCTTCTAGACCAGTAGCCTAGGAACTTCTCTAGTTCACTCTTGAACTCTTCAAGTCCAGCAGACTTGGTTTTCTTACAGTTCACTACGAACTCTTCAAGTCCAGCAGACTTGGTACTCTTCTTCAGTTGATTGGAAGTTGTTGTTGTGTTCTTGAAGGTTGCTACTCAGTTGTTGTGTAAGCACTGGTTCGTTAAGAACTGAGTAGCTGAGCAAGCTTTGCAATATCTCAGATCGTAGAGTTGAGCTTGAGAGAGATGTTCACGTTGTTTGATTAATGCTTGCTTGATTTTCTCTCATCTGTCTGATCTGTATATATGTGATGTTGAAAACTATCCGTTGGATCTATCCGTTGTGGAATTAAATGTGTCTGAATTTTCTGTACTGTGATGGAGACATTTCTGCACATCTTCTGAATTCTGCATTCTGGCCCACTGACACTGCAGACTGCTTTTTCACCTAACACCTGAAAAGGTGTTTTGTCCCTCTTATCCATGGTACTATCCTTAGCTTCTTCAATACGCTTCTTTGTTGCATACTAAGGATATTTCATATACTTTGGGACTAATGAGCACTGCAACGTCTAGAATCCATTCCTCATATATTGGAATCAGTCTTCACATAAATCATGAGGCTCGACGTTTTCTGACATAAGACAGAATGAAGCTCTACGATTCAGATCATGATACACTACGATTTAGATCATAGTGCCTTGTTGCCTTGGAGCTTGATCTGATGCTGTCATATGAGAGCACTACGATTTCTTTTAAATCCTTGCACACTACGATCTTTACTTGCTCGTGTTGTTGACTCTACGTTCTCGAGAGCACACTACGATCGTGGAGTTGGCTCGGCAAACGTTGGAACCATTCTACGATTTCCAAAGAGTCCTTTCAAGGCAAGCACACACTACGATCCATTAAGCTCTACGTTTCTGCCTTGACTTCTGCAATGTTGATCAGATGGATGCACTACGATTTCTTCAAGACTAATCTATTACATCTCAAGATCAACCTAACAGTTTTGATCTTTCTATCTATACATTCTTTAAACAGAATGATACACGTTGAAAGCTTAGATCAACCTAACAATTTTGATCCATCACTAAGTCCTTGTACATATATTCATTTATGGACCTTACAAATAATCATGAGCATACACAATAAAACATCAAATCAGAATATGCATTCTCCCAACACTATGGTGCAACCCTATATATATAATCTCAATAAAGAAAATCTAGAGATTATATTAAAGATACATATCCAACAACATCTAGAACATGAAAGATAGAAATTTTGCTTTTCATGGTTTCTCAGTGAAGAAAGAATTGTTTGGTCTAAACAGAAAAATGTCTCATTAAAATAAGTATTTTCAAGGTAAAAACTTTTTTACTAGAAAACTTTAGCTGATATGGAGAAAGTCTTAGAATCATGAATGACAAGTTATATCCAACACTATTGTTTTCCCATCATACCCAACACTCATAGCAATTCGGGGCTTGAAAGGATGAACATCCAGAACATAGGTCTGGAAAAAGGTACACAAAGTAAAACAACATGATACCAAGTAAAATAAATATCACAACCAAATTAAAAGACAAATTCTGCATAAAGAACAGTACTGATCAAGTAAAAGATATTCTCTAGTCAAGTAAGAATTTTATGAACGCAATTATTTAGTCAAAAGATAATAAAACCATAGAACACCACTTACAAGTGCACTGTGACCAGTCAAAGAATGTACCAAGCTACCATCACTAGCGTTCCAAACACATATTCTGCAATCTGCAATAGATTAAATAATATATAAAGAATGAAAAAGAGGATGCCGTAAGGATCAAACAATTAAATGTAAGACACCGCGCATCCAATAGCAAAGCACCAGCACAGGAAAGAACCATTTAATGACCCAAAATGTCAGCAATTGAAGATTGCAATTAGCAAGTTGATAAAATTTGAAGACATAATAGGAAGACCCCTAAGATTTTAACTTCTTGTAAAGTAGATATGCCAAGAGATTCATCTAATACCTGTGCATCTAGAGCGAGCACTCTCCAATACTTGAGGTAGAAGACGTGCAGGATGTCCCAACCTCACCAACTTTACTCTATTGAATCCAAAATAGAATAAAGTTAGTTGTTCAATTGGATGCTAAATAATTGAAGAGATACGTAAATTGTAAAATATCTCACTAAAGGGCTAAATGAATCATAATGGCTAATAGCAACACTTGATATACATTTTACAATTAGAAAAGCACAAAGAACCCACAGGTTTGGTGGAATAATTATTGCTGACTGTGCACTAACTACTCAAGCTTTTACTTGACATAGGAAACTCATTACTCCATAGTCATGACATTCTACTACTACAGAAGTTGAAAACTAAAGAAGGCCAATGCAATATATTTTCAGATGACTACCCATTTTAAAATCAATTGGCAGAAATTGTATCCCAACAAATAAGAAAGGAACTCACTCACAATATGCAACCACATCGCCACATACCTGTGAGGAACAAGCCATTCAACAATGTTGTGAACGACAATTTTAGAAATGTGTACATATATGAATAAGTTATATATCTATCACTGACTTTCAAATTCTGTCAACCATAACAGCTGAATCTAAAAAATCAAAATTACAATTTAAAATTCTAAAATTAATTTTAAAGGCTAACTACAGTCCATTAAACCACGTTAAAGCAAATAGCACAATTTCAAACCCCAGATAGAGTATCAGAACAAACACAAATACACATATATAGAGATATAGGGACAAAAATTGATACCGGTAAGAAAGAGAAGGCCATAGAAGGTTGTTATTCGCCAGCCAATCATACAAAACGGGGACGAGATTCTTCCACTGCATGTACTTCTCGTCTACCACAACCTTTTTATCACCGGCGCCGCCGCCTCTCATCTTCACTGCTACTCCTTTTGTGTCGCTTTCTCTATCCTCCTTGGTTTTCGAACCCTTCAGCCTCCATCTCTTCTTCGGCTGCGAAGTTAGAGATGTTGAATCGATGGAGATTTTTGAGTTAAACCCTATCTTTACAGCTAAAATTCGAGCTGAACACACCCCTCGACTCGCTTGTGGAAGCCGACGACACCAGATTCGACTCCAATATCATCTACAAGCCGCGAGAGACTTCAGATCTGGCCTCTCAGAGACTGGAAGCGGCTAGGGCAAAATGGGAGAAAACATACCAATAGAGTAGTGTTATAAAATTATTTCAAGTTTTTACTTCAACGTAATTTTAGAGCTCCGTGTTTTTCTTTATACACAACATTTTTAAAAAAAACGTTATCTATTTAAAATAAAAAAAATGCCCTTTTAAATAGATAACGTTTTTGCATATATATCTACAACGTTTTTTTTTAAAACGTTGTAAAAAAATACCACGACGTTTTTTTAAAAAACGTTGTCTTTTAAGCGTTGTCTATTTAGTAATTTGTAGTAGTGAAACTGTTGTCCAAAACGCCAATGAGAAGAAGGAGAAGATTTGTCTCACAAGCATAATTTTGAAAACAAATACATGTAACACTTGGTTTACTGTTCTGAAATTTTTTTATGACTATTCGGTTACCCACAAAAACTAAAATGATTACTTTTGTATGAAGGTTTGGGTACCAACTGCATCTTTTTATTGATGTAAGGTGACCAAAATTGTGTTACACAATATTCAATAATATTTTGCATGTTTTTAAAAACCACACGACTACTATCCGATTCCATCATGGTTTAACAAAATAAAGAAAACAAATACATGTAACACTTAGTAATTGTTCTGAAATTTTTTTATGACTATTTGGTTACCAACAAAAACTAAAATGGTTATTTTTGTATGAAGGTTTGACTATCAACTGTACCTTTTTATTGATGTAAGGTAACCGAGATTGTGTTACACAATATTGAATAATATTTTGCATTTTTTTCTTCTTACATTAAGTAAGAAGAAAACCACACGACTACTACCCGATTTCATCATAGTTTAACAAGATAAAGAAAACAAATACATGTAACACTTGGTAACTGTTCTAATTTTTTTTATGACTATTTGGTTACCCATATAAACTAAAACGGTTACCTTTGTATGAATGTTTGGTTACCAACTGTACCATAAACAAATACATGTACCGACGGCTACCATTGCAGAAACCAATAAACTGTTAATGTTTGCACATGTTGAAGAAAATAAATCTAGCTAACACTTGAAAACTATTCTTAACTTTTTTATAATTAATTGGTAACCCAATAAAACTGAATTGGTTACCTTTGTATGAAGGTTTGGCTACCAACTATACTATGAAAAAAAATATACCGACGACAACCATTACATAACCCAATAAAATTGTTCATGGTTGCACATGTTGAAGAGAACAAATCCAGGTAACACTTGAAAACTGTTCTTAATTTTTTTTTATAATTAATTGATAACCCAATACAACTGAAGTGGTTACCTTTGTTAATATAAAAAATTAATAATTTTTTAAAGTTAAGTTGGAATAGCATTGTGTCAGTGTCGTGAACTTAACTGTCTTCACCCCACATGATCATATGTTGATTTTTTAAGCTATCTTAGTTTCAAGTTACCAATTTAAGAATTTTAGTTTCAAGTTACCTAAGCCTCCACCTCCACCTGCTCCACCGCCAAGTCCACCACTACCCATTCCTCCACCTAGGCCACCACCAGCTCCTCCTCCTAGACCACCACATGCACCTCCACCAGGTCCACCTCCAGCACCCCCACCAAGTCCACCACCAACACCACCTCCAAGGCCACCCCCGCCACCTAGTCCACCACCACCTCTAAGGCCACCTTTAGAGGATTTGAATATTGAGTAGAAGAAATAGCGGAAAAGAGGAGAGAGGAGATTCATAGGGAAGAAACAGAGGAATTAGATGAAAAGGAGCATGGGGTGAAGGATTTGGGGAACGAAATGTATAGCAGATCTAGATCTCCAATTATGTTTCTATTTAAAGCACTAATTTTGTAAATAAAATATTAAAAATATATTAATTCTGTAAATATTTTTTGGATGCACTTTTGTTGTAATTTTTTCTAAAAATGTATTAGAAAATATAAATGTTCTTATAAAAAATATGTATATTTCGATTTTCGGTTATAATCGAATTGATCAACCCTAATCTTATGGGCAAAGGTTCAGTTCAACAATTTCGAGCGCTTAATCTAGATTTCTTTCAAATGGGTTATGATTCAGGCCCAAAATGTTTTGCTAATTTATTATTTTGGATCAATTACATATTCTATTACATTTTTTAAAATACTTACAACAATAGTGCACTCATAAAATATTTACACAATTAATACACTTTTCATATTTATTTACAATATTAGTGCAATTAGGATTCCTTAATTTAGAGGATTAGTATGTAATTAAGATTCCTTAATTTAGGAGATTAGTATTAATTTACTTATTAAATTAAGTAATTAATAAGTAAACCATATAACACCTCCACCACCTAAGCATCTACCCCCACCTACAATTACTCCAGCACCTCCACCAAATCCTCCACCTTTCACACCTCCAAGTCCGCCACCAGGCGCCACCCCCTAAGCCTCCACCGCCTCTTGCTCCACCACCTAAGCCTCCACCCCACCTACACCTCCTCCAGCACCTCCACCAAATCCTCCACCTCTCCCACCTCCAAGTCCGCCGCCACCCCCACCACCAAGACCTCCACCATGCCCATCTCCACCACCAAGACCTCCACCATGCCCACCTCCAAATCCACCACGACCACCGCAGCCTCTGCGGCCACCAAAACGACAATCATCACCACGCCCATCTCCACCACCAAGACCTCCACCATGCCCACCTCCAAATCCACCACAACCACCGCAGCCTCTGCGGCCACCAAAACGACAATCATCATCACACCATAGAGAATATAATGATCCACTTCCATACCTTCAGTTTTTTCATATTGTAGTGGGTTTCCAAGGTAACTAATTCAATTTTATTAAGTTACCAATTATTTTGAATGTGATGCAGTTGGTAGCCAAACCTTCATGCAGTTGGTTGTCAAACTTTCAGACCAAGGTAACCAATTCATATTGCAGGTGTGGAGGTAGATTGGTTACCTTGGTATAAAAGGTTTAGTTACCTTTATACCAAAGTTTGGTTACCTTTTTAAGAAGGTTTGGTTATCAGCATTACATTACACATCACTCTTTTATCTCTCTCTTTGCTATGCAGTGTTCTTATTTTTTTTTTAGATATGAAATTGAGTCTCACCGGCGAAGGGGAGGAGGAAGAAGACGTTCCCAAACTTTGAATATTTGAATTTGTTTGTGTTGTTAGATCCAAGATATTTGAATTTGAATTATTAATTATGGCAGTTATTTCTCCTTAATTTTAGATTTTCTTATTATTATGAATTGAATCCTATACTAATTCCTTAAATTAAGGAATCCTAATTGCACTAATATTGTAAATAAATATGGAAAAGTGTATTATCTTTGTTGTGACGCCCCCAAAATAGGTATACATCATCTATTCTGAGTCGCCAAATAAATGGTACAAAATACAAATAAAATCTTTAATATACAACAAAAGAGCTGTGAGTTTTAATACAAATACTGTCTTCTAGACAATATCCACTCTCAGAATAAGTTCTCATTATATTTATTGTCACACTATTTAACATAATAGTGAGGACTAGTCCTGGCTACGTTCTCATTTTCTGAAGAGAATAGTGAAAGAAAGGGTGAGCTCAACTAGCCCAATAAGAAATATTATGACTAAGATAATGCAGAATAAATTATCATTAGTCTTCAACAATATTAAACTGATAAAATACAATAGACATTAAGTTTAACTGCAGTGGAACAAGCAATCCATTAAAAGAGTCAAGTAGAGAATAAAATCTACTATCTTTTATGATTTAAAAGGTTTTTCATCACTTTTATCGCTGGGACTCAGCTTAATAAATAATCCACATCATCCATGCACTACGGCCAAAGATATTCATTAGTATCACAATCAAAAATTATCCATGCACTGTGGGCCAAGGATATTCGTGTATTCATCAATGGTCATGATCATGCCAACAACTGTCCATCAATGCACTACGGATCAATAAGGACTTTTATCACATCATTTGTAATATTACGGTCATTATTACACCGAATAATCCCTTGTCATAATCATACCAAGTTCATCTATGCACTACAGGCCACAGATGACTTTCAACAAAATATAAACATGAGGATGATGACAATGATATAAGAATTCAATAAAACAAGTTCAAGAATTAATTTATCCAGGAACTAATAACGTCCAAATTGTCAACATGATACTTCTTTGTAGAGTAAAATTCAAGAATGCTCAGAAGAATATTTCCATGAAAGGATACTGGATGAAGCGCAAATATCAAGGATATTCCACTAATTTCATGGAGTATAGAAGTCAAAACTTTAACCAACTGAGTATAATAAAGAATGGAATAACAAAAGAAATCATCAGGCATGCGATAGACCGCACAGGCAGGTTATTCCAACATAATAATAAATAATGGAACCAGGTCCGGCGTAAAATGCACAGACAAGATATTCCAACAGAATAATAAAGACGGAACCAGGTCCGGCGTAAAACGCACAGACAGGATATTCCAATAGAATAATAAAGAATGGAATAACAGAAGAATTTCACCAAGTATAGGGTAGCCCGCGTATACAGGTTATTCCAACAGAATAATAAATAATCGAATAACAGAAGTTCTCTTTATGAATACAAAAAAAAATAATATCCCTTACCTTAAGAAGAAGAGTACTAGATATAGGAGTAGTGAAGTAGCAGAATACTTTTCTTCTTTCTCTCTATAATTTGTCTATCTAGAGTTTCAGTGAATTCATAAGAAATAATGAAGGAATGAGCTTCTATTTATAGAAGAATGGACTGCATAGTAACTAATTCATGAACGGTCCAGATTGATTTACTTTTAATCGGACGATCCATATTTAAAGCAAAATCTTTTAAATAAAATATAATATATTCTATTTATAATCTAATAAAACGAATAACTTTATAAAAGTATTGTGTTTTATATAAAAAGATTTTACTATGCAAAACACTATGCAGGCACTATGCAACACTATGCATAATAAAATATAATATATTCTATTTATAGAATAACTTTATAAAAATATTCTATTTTATATAAAAATCTTTTATGTTTTATTACATTAACAATACTAATAAAATAAAACTGAGTGACTTATCACATAAGTATAATAATCAATACCGTGTGTTACTATGCAACCACGCGTATTACTGTACTTTTAACACCGGATGATTCAACAGTTAACGGTAAAACTTTCGTCGTTTTTTTTCATAAAGTATTTTTGTCGTTTTCTCAATCTGACAATATTTCCGTTGTGGGGTCCACCAATGATTGTGTCGTTGTACGAATATTTTCTGTTAAAACGAATATTCCCCGGCCAATCGAATATTATATAACAACTTGCGTACTTTGCAAAATTTATAAATATTACCCACAACTATAACATTATATCAAATTCATTCCTTAATATTTAAAAATGATATTTATAGAAAATTCATCTTTATTAAAAAAAATTGGGGTCTTACAACCTCCCCTTCTTATGAAATTTCGCCCTCGAAATTAGGGTACGTACCTGATATGTCGAAAAGGTAAGGATACCTTGATTTCATTTCAGATTCTAACTCCCAGGTCATTTCCTCAACATCGTGGTTCCTCCACAAAACTTTAACTTGAGGTATAACCTTGGAGCGTAGCACATGATCCTTCTTATCCAAGATTTTAACAGGAACCTCTTCATACGTTAAATCTTCCGCTATTTCGTCCGGTTCTAACTCAATAATGTGGTGCGGGTCTTTCACATATTTATGTAACATAGATATGTGAAAAACGTTATGAACACAAGACATACTTGGCTGTAAAGCGAGTCTATAAGCCACAGTTCCTACTCAATCGAGGATTAAAAATGGGCCAATAAATCGAGGATTGAGCTTTCCTCTTTTTTCAAATCTTGTAACTCCTTTCCATGGAGCAACACGTAACAACACATGATCTCCAATATCGAATTCTGCGTCCTTTCGATGAAGATTAACATAACTCTTTTGTCGATCTTGTGAGGTTTTTATACGTTGCCGGATCGTTTGAATCTTTTCCCTAGTCATTCGTACCAACTCCGGTCCCAACAACGTTGCTTCACCCACCTCATCCCAGCATACTGGACAACGACACTTTCTTCCATACAACGCTTCGAATGGAGCCATGTCAATACTTGCTTGATAGCTGTTGTTGTAGGAAAACTCCACCAATGGTAAGAACTTGTCCCAACTTCCCTTGAAGTCAAGGACACAGAGTCTTAATAAATCTTCAAGAGTTTGAATAGTCCTCTCCGACTGCCCGTCCGTTTGAGGATGATATGCCGAACTAAACCGTAAATCTGTGCCCATAGCTTTCTACAAACTAACCCAAAATCGTGAAGTGAATCTTAGGTCTCGATCAGAAACTATGGATACTGGCATACCATGCAATCTTATAATCTTGTTTATGTATATACGAGCAAGACGTTCAAGTGTATAAGTTTCTCGTATAGGTAAGAAATGAGCCGACTTGGTCAATCTATCAACAATGACCCAAATCGCATATATGCCTTAAGAAACCTTAGGAAGACTGGTAACGAAATCCATGGTAATGTGCTCCCACTTTCATTCTGTAATTTTAAGTGGTTGCAATGGACCTTTTGGTACTTGATGCTCTGCCTTGACTCGTTGACACGTTAGACACTTTGAGATAAATAGCGCTATCTCTCTCTTCATATTGCCCCACCAAAATGTATGTCAAAGATCATGATACATTTTGGTACTCTCAGGATGGATTGCAAACGATGTGTTGTATGCCTCCATCATGATGTTATACTTTAAATCAGGGTCGTTAGGAGCACAAAGTCTGGAGTTGACTCGAAGTATTTCTTCCTCATCGATTTTTGCTTCCGGCATAGCACCTTCTTGCACTTTCTTCCTCATACGCATCAGCTCCAGGTCTGCAGCTTGAGCAACTTTAACTTTATTAATTAAAGTCGGTTCTACTCGTATATTCGCCATCATCACATGGGCCCCCGGAGTCTTTAACTCTATCTCCATCCTTTGCAAGTCACACAAAATGGGCCTTTACGTTGACAATATAGCACTCGTACCCGCATATGATCTTTCACTCAATGCGTCATCTACCACGTTCACTTTTCTAGGATGGTATTGGATGGTATGATCATAATCTTTTAACAGTTCAAGCCAACGTCGTTGTCACATGTTGAGTTCCTTTTGAGTGAAGAAATATTTGAGGCTTTTATGATCCGTAAAGATCTCCACTTTCTCCTTATACAAGTAATGCCTCCAAATTTTAAGTGTGAAAACAACAGCTGTCAACTCTAGATCATGAGTAGGATAATTCCTCTCATATTCTTTGAGTTGTTGAGATGCATAGGCTATGATTTTCCCATGTTGCATGAGAACACATCCTAACCCTTTGCCCGAAGCATCACTATAGATGACAAATCCCTCCGAGCCAGATGGTATGGTCAGAACAGGTGCTGAAATGAGTCTTCTCTTGAGTTCTTGAAAACTATTCTCACATTTCTCGCTCCAACCAAATTTTGTATCTTTCTGAGTCAGCTGAGTTAGTGGAGTAGCGATTCGAGAAAATTCTTCCACGAATCTCCGATAATAGCCAGCTAAGCCGAGAAAGCTACGTACTTCGGTCACTGATTTGGGTTGCTCCCAGCTTTGAATAGCTTCAATCTTTGTCGGGTCAACAAATATTCCATGACTTGATACTACGTGCCCAAGGAATGTCACTTCTTCAAGCCAGAACTCCCATTTCTTCAACTTGGCATAAAGTTTGTTTTTACGAAACTTTTGGAGTATCAGCCTCAAGTGTTTCTCATGATCTTCACGGCTTTTGGAATATATGAGGATGTCATCAATAAAGACGACCACAAAGTGATCCAAATATTCCTTGAATACTCGGTTCATCATATCCATGAAGCCAGCAGGAGCATTAGTCAATCCAAAAGACATAACTAAGAATTCATAATGCCCGTACCCAGTTCTGAAGGCAGTCTTTAGAATATCCTCAGTTCTAACCTTCAGCTGATGATATCCAGAACGAAGATCGATCTTTAAAAAGAATTGTGCTCCTTGTAACTGGTCAAACAGGTCATCAATGCGAGGCAACGGGTACTTATTTTTTATGGTGACATGATTCAACTCCCGATAATCTATACAAAGTCGCATACTTTCATCTTTCTTCTTTACGAATAGAACAGGAGCACCCCAATGAGAAGTACTAGGTCGAATGAAACCGATATCTAACAATTCCTGCAATTAGGTCTTTAACTCCTGAAGTTTAATAGGAACCATCCGATATGGGGCTTTGGAAATAGGTTTTGTACCGGGTTCAAGGTCAATACAAAATTCAATTTCACGCTCTGGGGGTAGGCCAGGAAGTTCTTCAGGGAATACGTCAGGAAATTCATTAACAATAGAAATATCATTCAAAACTGTCGTATTTTTGTTTAGATCCGTGACATGAGCTAAGAAAGCTTGACATCCGTTTTTCAATAAACGAATAGCTTTATGGCTTGAGATGACAGTGATTGATTTTAATGGTTTGGTCGCTTGAATTCGCATAATAGGTTGATTAGGAATATGAAAGCTAACAACCTTACGAAAACAATCAATTTTAGCATGATGAGTAGTTAACCAATCAATCCTTAGAATCACATTAAATGCAAGTATTTTCAATGAAATAAGATTGACAGGTAATGTGAGGGTACCGATTTGAACCAAACAAGACTTATAAACAGTGGATTTAATGAAGGTTTCTCCCAATGGAGTTTTCACAGATAAGTCAAAATCTAATTTCTCCGGAGTCAAATTTAATCATTGAGCGCAAGTAGGAGAAATAAAAGAATGGGTAGAACTAGTATCAAATAAGGTATAGACTTCGCTAGAGTTTATGATAAATTTATCCGTGATGACCTCGTTCGATTTCCTTACTTTCTGGGAGGTCACAACAAACGTTCTCCCTTGAACTACTGGTTTTGACTTGTCTGGGACGGTATTTTATGTCACCGTTCCAACTGGACTTGTCTTCGATGCACGATAAAATCGGGCTAGGTGACCTTTTTTTCCACAATTATAACACGCTTTGGATGGCATCGCGTTATTTGAACTGATATGTCCCTCCCCTCCGCATTTGAAGCATATGATAGGTGGTCGTTCTCTTTCCTTAACAACGGGTGTTGGTGCTGATGTCTTTCCATCATTGTTGAATCTCCTCTTCTTGAAATGTCCACTTTTATTGCCTTGGCCATTATTACCACTAAAGTGGTTACCATTTATGGCATGTTGATTCCCTCCACGTTTGTTGTCACCGCTTTGATGACTGCTCTCACTGGTATTATCATTTTATCGGCTGCTTTCTCTTAGTTGAGTTGACTCATTATCGCGCTCCAATAACTGAGTCCTATTTACAACATCTAAATACAAACACAGTTTATGAGAAATAAGATATTGATATATCTCCGGTTTCAAACCTCTTAAAAGCATCCGCGTCATTCTCTCCTCATTATCAACTAAATGGGACGCAAACCGAGACAACTCGGTAAACTTAGCTTCGTACTACGACACGGTCATATTGTTATGTTCCAACTTGATAAACTCTACCTCCTTCATGTGACGAATATTTTCGGGAAAATACTTGTCATTGAACAGTTCTTGAAGCTTTTCCCAAGACATATTCAATGCGGCAAGTTGAGTATGCTTTACCGATTCCTACTAGTAGTCTGCATCTCCTCGCAACATAAAGGTGGCAAAGGGAACCTTTTGCTCCTCGGCGCATCCCAAGACATCAAATATCTTGGTGATCTGCTTGATCCACGTTTCCGCCTTAAGTGGTTTTGGCTCTCCAATAAACTCCGATGGACCCAGGTCCTTGAACTGCTTAGCAGTGACCGTCCGAGAGTTTCTAGTGTTTTCACCTACATTTTGGACAGGAGTCTCTCTCGCCTGATGTTGCATGAATTGCATAAAGCCTCTGAACATTTTATCATTCATCATTTGGTCAGTGTTGTTGTTTGCATGAGGATTGTCGCCTTCTTGATGCTCATTATCCTGATTATTGATATGTGGAACCTCAACGGTCTCCTGTGCTCCATTGCTATTCTCAACATTCTCGTATGTCATTTTTAGATACTGCCACAAAACAAAGGTTAATTGACATGTAACATAATATCCCTATACTCTGACCGGCCAATTAAATACCAAATAAACTTAGGTAGATCATACTAGCGAAGGAATTCACCGTCTCTCCCCTCCTAGTTCTAGTCTCACATCTTAGCCAGGGATCATATCCCTAAGCTCTGATACCAACTGTGACGCCCCCAAAATAGGTATACATCACCTATTCTGAGTCGCCAAATACATGGTACAGAATACAAATACAATCTTTAATATACAACAAGAGAGCTGTGAGTTTTAATACAAATACTGTCTTCTAGACAATATCCACTCTCAGAATAAGTCCTCATTACATTTATTGTCACACTATTTAACAGAATAGTGAGGACTACTAATATAATCATCTGGACCGTCACTCCGTTTCTCGACTAGTCCCGGCTACGTTCTCATTTCCTGAAGAGAACAGTGAAAGAAAGGGTGAGCTCAACTAGCCCAGTAAGAAATATTATGACTAAGATAATGCAGAATAAATTATCATTAGTCTTCAACAATGTTAAACTGATAAAATACAATAGACATCAAGCTTAACTGCAGCGGAACAAACAATCCATTAAAAGAGTCAAGGAGAGAATAAAATTTACTATCTTTTATGATTTAAAAGGTTTTTCATCACTTTTATCGTTGGGACTCAGCTTAATAAATAATCCACATCATCCCTGCACTACGGCCAAGGATATTCATTAGTATCACAATCACAAATTATCCATGCACTATGGGCCAAGGATATTCGTGTATTCATCAATGGTCATGATCATGCCAACAACTGTCCATCAATGCACTACGGGCGAATGAGGACTTTTAACACATCATTTGTAACATTACGGTCATGATTACACCGAATAATCCCTGGTCATAATCATACCAAGTCCATCTATGCACTACAGGCCACAGATGACTTTCAATAAAATATAAACATGAGGATGATGACAATGATATAAGAATTCAATAAAACAAGTTCAAGAATTAATTTGTCCATGAACTAATAATGTCCAAATTATCAACATGATACTTCTTTGTAGAGTAAAATTCAAGAATGCTCAGAAGAATATTTTCATGTAAAGATACTGGATGAAGCACAAATATCAAGGATATTCCACCAATTTCATGGAGTATAGAAGCTAAAACTTTAACCAACTGAGTATAATAAAGAATGGAATAACAAAAGAAATCACCAGGCATGCGATAGACCGCACAGGCAGGTTATTCCAACATAATAATAAATAATGGAACCAGGTCCGGCGTAAAACGCACAGACAGGATATTCCAACAGAATAATAAAGACGGAACCAGGTCCGGCGTAAAACGCACAGACAGGATATTCCAACAGAATAATAAAGACGGAACCAGGTCCGGCGTAAAATGCACAGACAGGATATTCCAACAGAATAATAAAGAATGGAATAACAGAAGAATTTCACCAAGTATAGGGTAGCCCGCGTATACAGGTTATTCCAACAGAATAATAAATAATGAAATAACAGAAGTTCTCTTCATGAATACAAAAAAAATAATACCCCTTACTTTAAGAAGAATAGTACTGGATATTGGAGTAGTGAAGTAGCAGAATACTTTTCTTCTTTCTCTCTATAATTTCTCTCTCTAGAGTTTCAGTGAATTCATAAGAAATAATGAAGGAATGAGCTTCTATTTATAGAAGAATGGACTGCATAGTAACTAATTCATGAATAGTCCGGATTGATTTACTTTTAATTGGACGATCCATATTTAAAGTAAAATCTTTTAAATAAAATAAAATATATTCTATTTATAATCTAATAAAACGAATAACTTTATAAAAGTATTATGTTTTATATAAAAAGATTTTACTATGCAAAATACTATGCAGGTACTATGCATAATAAAATATAATATATTTTATTTATAGAATAACTTTATAAAAGTATTCTGTTTTATATAAAAAGCTTTTCTGTTTTATTACATTAATAATACTAATAAAACAAAACTGAGTGACTTATCACATAAGCATCAATAATCAATATCGTGTGCTACTATGCAGCCACGCGTATTACTGTACTTTTAACACCGGGTGTTTCAACAGTTAACGGTAAAACTTCCGCCGTTTTTTTTCATAAAGTACTTTTGTCGTTTTCTCAATCCGACAATAATTTCGTTGTGGGATCCACCAATGATTGTGCCGTTGTACGAATATTCCCTGTTAAAACGAATATTCCCCGACCAATCGAATATTATATAACAACTTGCGTACTTTGTAAAATTTATAAATATTACCCACAATTATAACATTATATCAAATTCATTCCATAATATTTAAAAATGATATTTATAGAAAACTTATCTTTATTAAAAAAAAATTAGGGTCTTACATTTGTAATTATTTTTTGATGCACTAATGGTGTAATTACTTTCTAATTGTTGTATATTTCTGTAAAGAATCCTATTATTTTTATACTAGCTAAACTAAAAAATTAAATTAAAAAAGAGAAAAGAATAAAAAGTGGGCCTTTAGTTTAAAGGTTTGAACAGGGCCTCTCAGCCCAATCCTTCACCAATAGCCTACATCTTGAAACGGAGATTAAAACTTCAAAGTTTCGGAAGGTTTAGCCTTTTGGCCCAACTACCCTTTTAAGTTATATATCGAATGAATATCCAAGCCTTGTTTATTTGATATCAGACTATGAATCTCAACACATTCCTTACGTAGATGGAGTAATATATATGGATAACGTCAACGAGTAATGAAACAATCATCATAACTTCCTGCCTGCCTGACTATGATATATCATATTAATTTCTGAATATGACCTTGTTAAAGGTATAACGTAAATTAACATAATTTCATAGCATACTCGAACATGGATTTTGAGAAATTGAATTCAACAAATATATTAGAATAATGCTAGAGATACAAATTATACACAGAAAAATTTTTATCTAACAATTTTGCAGATCACATATAACAAACTAATAAGGCCGAAGTCAATTATGGAGCTGTTAGAATTAGATCACACGCGCACACGATAGTAAAAAATTAACACAAAGATTTACGTGGTTCTCCAATTTGAATAGTCTACGGGAGCGACAGTGTTCTTTTATTATTTACTAAGTTACATAGGGTTTTACAATAAAGAGTATATATAATTGCTACTCCTATTCCAATTCCAATTCAACTTCTTGTCTGCGTCCGGCGCGCTCCGCGCCATTACTACAGAATCTTGTTTGCGCACGGCGCTCCACGCGCTGCCACAGGCGCGCCAGTGCTACAGAATTCTCACTGATTCGAGCGCCCCCCACTATTCATAAACATATACTGGCGCGGCTCCTCTCCGCTCCGCACTTTGTCTTTTTCAGAATCTTCTCAGTTACAAGTCACAAGTCCTAACATGATCTAATTATTCTGATAGAGAAGAGCAAGTTCCATTAGCACACAACCTTTTACTGAATTTTCTTGTTTCCTTTGTATAAGCTTGTAATACATGTTAACTTTAGACCCAATACCTCAATCTTTATATTTGAATTTTCTCTTATAAAACCATATTTAGATAAATGTTTATTCAATTAGAATTTGCTTCTTCTTCTTCTTTTTACAAATTATATTATTTTACTTTTCCTTTTTATTCTTCCACAATTTTTTCAAGTTTCAATTCAAACATAGTGAACTAATATTATGCTTAATTCCTCTACATTTTCTACTTACCAAATATTAAAATAGTACTTTTTACTCAAATTTAGCATTTTGTAATCTATAATTGGCATATTTTCAAACTAATTGACTTTTTATTTTAATTTTTTCTCTATATATAACACAGTTTTAGCCCTAATACGTTTAGATTAGATTGAATTAATAGAATAAAAAATGAAATGATTCATTTCATTCTTGTTGGAATGAGTTATTCGATATATTTTTCTTCCCCTAAAGAATCAAACATAATTTTTTTTATTTTATATGAATAAGTCATTCTATTTCCACCTTCATTAGTCAAATCCAAACATAACATAAATATCTAAATATCTAAAAGTCGTTAGTTAGCTTAAGAGAAAGAAACCCTCACGCATGCCATAACATAACTTAAGCACCGAGTAAAGGTATATTTTGTGTGCGGTTCTCGTTATATTTGATTTTGACGTCAACTCAAATATTTGATTATTATTGATTTTTTAAAATTAATTTAAAAGATATTTAAATTTAAAATTAATATAATTTTTTTTTAATTTTAATTATTACGATGATGAATATTGTAAACCACATTATTCATTATAAGTTTCAATATTTCATAATTTTTAATAAATAATCTCAATTTTGAGTTTAAAAATATCTTAAATTAACTTTCAAAAGTCAGTAATAATTATATATCTTTTTGGTACCAAGTTATTTTTCAAAGAAAAGCCTAAAATCTTTAACACTGTGTTACTGAGTTTAAAAATAGACAGAAAAAAAGGGGAGATTTTTTAAGCTTTTTGTTCAATTATTGTGTTTTTTTAATAAGCTGGAAAAATAAGAAAAGAAATAGACGAAAAAATTAGTTATTTTTATTCATCTAATTAAAATGAACGAATTTAGACAAAAATAAATAAATAACTAAACAAATCTTTTATAATTCTTATCATGCCCTCTGCTTACAAATTTAATAAAAATGATATAAGGATAAATTAGTAATTTAAATGAAAAAATTAATTTTTCCTTTTATTTTCTTTTTCATTATGAACTATTAATACCAGTGACACACGCGTTGCATGTGTAATAACTGTTCGTACATAAGTATATAATAAGAGTTTTATCTAATTTTGAGGATAGAATAAAAAATAAAAAAAATTAAGAAAGACAAAATTGTAATAAAACCAAACTTGTAGGGAAAAAAGAGGAAGGAAATTTGTGATAGTCTCAAGAGCGCAATTATTTTCTCCACTCTCTTTTTATAATAAAAAAAAAGTAACAACATAAAAAATATATAATTTTTTTATTCTTTTAATTTCTATTATAAATTAATTATTTTTCAATCCGAAATTATAAAATGAGGTAGAATTTGACTAATTTGACTGTATGAAGCCTATACATAAAACAACATAATTTTAATTAATAAAATTTTAAAAAAAAAATCACGATTGAAATTTCACAAAAGTTCCATTCATGAAATCCAACTAATTTTGTAAAATTAAATTTACTAGCCCTTTAACCACTGCAAGGCACGGATTTGGTGAGCCTAAATCGGGTCCCATAATATTTTATTACAATATATTTTTAGCTAGTAAAATAAGAATATATTTATTATTTTTATATTTTATTATAAAAGTAGCATTTTTATAATAAATAACAATATGATCAATACTAAGTTAATACACCATGTATTATGTAAAAATTTCAGTTCCATAAAATATTAAACTTTTTTTTAGTTGTTTTAAAAAAAAACAAAAAAAAATCCGAATTTTACTCCCATACTGGAGTCCAGATCTGATCAGTTCTATATATATATATATATATATATATATATATATATATATATATATATATATATATATATATATATAGTGATTTAATATTATATTTGTTTGGTTGTTTGCTTGTTTTTTTATACACTAACATAGAAATGTAATACCCAACGAAGGTTGGTCTGAGTGAAAGGGATTCTGGTTGCTTAAACAAGTGGTCTTGGTTTCTACCCTTGTAGATGAAACAAGATTTTTTAGGAGAGATTCCCCCTTCGACGTCCGACCATACCTCACCGGAATAGTCTTAGACAAGCTAAACTTGTGAATCAAATTTGTTTGAGTGTTTGGGAGAGATTCCCGCTTCGACGTCCGACCATACCTCATAGGAATAGTGTTAGAATATAGGATCACACACACGCACACAAACGATAGAGAATTAAAAAGAACACAACAGATTTACGTGGTTTCCCAATTTGGGTACTCCACAGGCGGCGGCTTGTTGTTTATTGATGATTTCTTAGTTACATAGGATTTTACAATAGATAGTATATATACCTACTAATCATATTCCAACCCTACTTTATATTATGGTCAATTACTCATAATACCCTTTCCAATTAACAACCCACAAAACTGTGTCGCCGAACCAGCGCGGGCCGCGCTGTCCCAAAGCTTTCCGTAGCGCAGCCCGCACTACTTGCTCAGAAGGTGTCCCAGTGCTAGCGCGCCCCGCGCTCTTTACTGGCTTGACCCAGCGCTCCCCGCGCTCCGCACTAGCCATTTTCTAGTGGCTTCTATATTATGAGTCACAAGTTCCCAACAAATCTTCACCTTGACGAATAACCTCGTCCCTTCAGAAGATAAGTCACTTGTCATATCCGGTCTCGGGGGTAATCCTCCAAACTAACATTTGAAGATATTGATCAAGTCCAAACAATGCTTGAACTTGTCCGCGGTCACAGTCTTTATCAACATGTCAGCTGTATTTTCAGAAGTATGCACCTTTTCCAGTATCACATCCCAAAAAGCTATCAGCTCTCTCACCTTGTGAAACCTTACACTAATATGCTTGGTCCTTGCGTGATACACTTGATGCTTTGCCAAGTAAATGGCGCTCTGACTATCACAATACAGCTGTACTCCACCTTGATCTATGCCCAACTCATTCACAAAACCTTTCAACCACAATGCTTCCTTGCCAGCCTCAGCCAATGCCATGTACTCAGATTCAGTAGTAGATAGAGCTACTAGAGATTGTATCATGGATCTCCAACAAATCAGTCCACCTGCCAAAGTAAACACATACCCTGTTGTAGATCTTAAATCATCCAACCTTCCAGCATAATCCGCATCCACATACCCTACAACTGGAATCTGAGTCTGTTGCTTCGCAAACATAATCCCATTAGTTGCCATTCCTCTCAGATATCTGAACACCCACTTGACAGCTTTCCAATGCTCCCTATCTGGATTGGCCATGTATTTGTTCACTGTGCTGACTGCATGTGCCAAATCGGGTCTCGTACACACCATTGCATACATCAAACAACCAACTGCGCTTGCATAGGGCACGTTCGATATATCCTGAATTTCTTCCGTCGATTTCGGACACTGTGCTGTAGATAGCCTGAAATGACTCGCTAATGAAGTGCTAACCTGCTTAGCATTAGTCATACTAAACCTTTCCAGCACTTTCTCCACATAGTTCTTCTGTGTTAACCACAGCTTACCAGCTGTTCTATCCCTGCGAATCTCCATCCCAAGTATTTTCCTAGCAGCACCCAAGTCCTTCATGTCAAACTCATTCCCCAACAAGTTCTTCAACTTGTTTACTTCAATCATGCTCTTTGCAGCAATAAGCATGTCATCCACATACAGTAACATAAAAATATAAGAACCATCCTCAAGATTTTTCACGTAAACACAACAATCATACTCACAACGAGTGAACCCAATCCGGATCATGAAGGAATCGAACTTCTTGTACCATTGTCTTGGAGACTGTTTCAGCCCATACAATGACTTCTTCAACCTGCATATCATGAGCTCAGTCTCCGGCTGCTTGAATCCCTTAGGCTGCTCCATGAATATCACTTCCTCCAAATCACCATGAAGGAAGGCTGTCTTCACATCCAGCTGCTCTAATTCCAGATCATAGCTAGCCACCAATGCCAAAATAATCCTGATTGAGGTATGTCTCACCACCGGAGAAAACACCTCATCATAGTCAATTTCCTTCCTCTACAAGTATCCCTTTGATACCAATCGAGCCTTAAACCGTTCCTTTTTCTTTTCTGATACAGCATCCTTTTTCTTGTACACCCATTTGCACCCCACTGGTTTCTTTCCCTCAGGTAATTCTGACAATTTCCAAGTCTTGTTTTTCTTCAACGACTCCATTTTCTCCACTATGGCCTCCATTCATCTGTCCCTTTCAGAACTAGCAATAGCTTCCTGAAACGTGGACGGATCCCCACTAGTAGTAGATAAAGCGTATGCAACCATATCATCAAACATGTACCTCTCCGGTGGTTTGATAGTGCGTTTGGGTCTCCTTGCAGAAATGCTTTCATCCTGTTGCTCCTGATTTTTCTGTTCCACTTGTGGTAAATTCCCAATGTCATTACTCTTCAGTTCAATTTGAACTTCCCGCTGCAGATTGCCGGTTACACCACCAGCCTCGGTTTTCTGACCTTCCTGTTGTGTCTTAACCATGGAAGCCTCATCAAAAATCACATCCCTACTGATCACTACCTTCTTTGAATTCGGATCCCAGAGCTTGTACCCCTTTACACCTTTCTTATACCCAAGAAAGATGCACTGTTTGGACTTGGCATCAAGCTTTGATCTCTCATCACCCGGAACGTGTGCGTAGGTTGGACATCCGAAGATCCTCATACCCGAGTAGTCTACCTCTTTACCTGTCCACACCTGTTGTGCCGCTTTATTACCCAAAGCAGTACTCGGCGACCTGTTTATTATGTAAACTGCTATACTCACTGCTTCTGCCCAGAAATCCTTCGAAATCCCTACATTTAGTATCATGCACCGTGCCCGCTCCTATTTATTCTCTCTGCCACTCCATTTTGTTGTGGAGTTTTCCTGACAGTCCAGTGACGTTGTATCCCGTGCTCTTCACAAAACTTCACAAATGGCTCGTACTTGTACTCTGTCCCATTATCTGACCTAGGGGTGAGCATGGTGCGGTTTTGGTGCGGTTTGAAGTCCAAATCGCACCCGAAACCGCTTAGGTGCGGTTTGAAAAATTCAAAGCCGCACCCGAAATCGCTTGTGATTGGTGCGGTTCGGTTTTAAAGTGTGCGGTGCGGTTTTAATTGGTGCGGTTTCGGTTCTAAAGCCAATTGAAACAACAAAAAAGTTTAAGCCTTCAATAAAATTTAACATAAAACTTACATCGAGCAATTAACTTAGTGACAAAGTCGACAATGAGAATTATATCAAGCATGCTTTAAAACTAAAATATGCGCTATATAAAACAACGGAGACTATTCGATAACAAGTAAGAATGTTTATCTAGTTCCCTAAAAATTAAAAGTATATACTGAAGATAGAATAAAATATATTGCAGGGAGGACTAAAAATAATCTATTAGACTATTACAATTATAGCATTGACATTATCCAATGCATCAAGTGCTCGAGCCCCTCAACTATAAGCCCCTCCAATAACGCATCAAACAAATTCAAAATTCCAAAACCCAATTGGTTAATTTTTGACTCTATAACCTCTAACATCTTCTTTCAATTGGTAAAAAAATGACAATGCAAGACTGAAGTTTTCTCTGAGCGTGTTCAAGTGAAAAGTAACTTTAGAATTTACTAGAGATAATACATACATACACACACATGGTGCGGTTTCGATTTTATGCGGTTTGGTTTTGGCTAGTAACCAAACCGGAATCGTAAATTTAGTTATTCAACCCACCTAAAACCGCCACATACGCCGGAACCGTTGGTGCGGTTTTTATTGGTGCGATTCGTGCGGTTTTTGATGCGATTTCGGTTCCAATTTGGTTACTTGCTCAGCCCTAATCTGACCTGAGACACTTAATTCTTTTCCTTGTTTGATTCTCCACTTCAACTTTTCACACCCTGAACTTATCGAAGACCTCAAACTTGTGTCGCATGAAGTACACCCAAACCTTTCTTCAAAAGTCATCGATGAAAGTCAAGCGATCCCGCTTTCGAAGCTAATCTCACTGGCCCCCATACATCAGAATGCACATAGTCAAGTTTCCCATTCGTTTTGTTCACCGCACTCTTAAACTTTACCTTACACTGTTTTCCCAAGACACAGAACTTGCAGAAGTCTAACTTGCACGCCTTTATCCCTTTCAGCAGATTTTTCCTATGTAATTCCAGCATCCCACGTTCTCCCATATGCCCTAACCGCATATGTCATAGCGTAGTATCATCAATATCTTTCGCTGTAGTGGCAGCAGCTCCACCTATAACTGTACTCCCTATCATCCAATAGATATTTCCGTTAACCTTAGAAACTTTCATTATTATCAGGGCACCCTTTGTCACTCTCATGGCTCCACCACCAGTTTTGAACTCACAGCCATTAGAGTCTAGAGTTCCCAATGAAATCAAATTCTTCCTTAAACCTGAAATATGTCTCACCTCAGCTAGAGTCCTTACAACACCATCGAACATCCTTATCTTCACTGTGCCTATCCCAATGACGTTGCACGAAGCATCGTTACCCATTAGAACTGTTCCACAGTTCACCAACTTGTAGTTGTCAAACCACTTCCTGTTAGGTGACATGTGAAACGAACCTGGTGAATCCAAAATCTACGAGTATGTCACGTCTGTGTTTGTTGACACTGACAACATATCCCCATCATCCGATGATTCCTCCACGACGTTTGTCGATTTTGTAGTTTCAGTTTGTTTCCCTGTTCCTTCACCCTTATTCTTATATGGACAATCCCTTTTGAAGTGTCCTGTCTCGCGACATCTGAAACACTTACCCTCCTTTGGCTTAGGAGTCTTGCCCCTCGACTTAGATTTCCATTACGTTCCTGGTTTCCCTCTATCCGTTTTTCTGTCACGTTGCTCTCCACCTTTTACCATTAACCCTTCACCCGAAATACCCTCGGATTGTTGCTTTCGTTGGTTAAACATTAGTAGAGCAGAAGTGACTTCTTCCAATTTCAGAGTTTCTTTTCCCCATAAGAGGGTCGTCACAAGATTCTCCATGGAACCCGGTAAAGAACACAGTAACATCAACGCTTGGTCTTCTTCCTCGAATTTCACTTCAATCCTTAGCAAGTCACTAATTGTTTGATTGAGCGTGTGAATGTGTTGAATAAGCTCTGAACCTTCAATCATCTTTAGCCCAAACAGTTTTTACTTCAAAAACAGTTTATTCGTCAACGACTTTGACATATACCTGGATTCCAATTTACTTCATACACCCGATGGCAATTCATCACCGATCACGTGATACATAACCTCGTCTGCTAGACACAAACAAATTATACTTACCGCCTTCGCTTGGAGTTCATCCCAGTCATCAGTCGTCATAGAATCTGGTTTCTTCTTTAACGCCTTTACCAATCCCTGTTGCACCAACAGGTCCTTTACCCTCTGTAGCCATAGCCCGAAATTCCCAGTCCCATCAAACTTCATCACATCAAACTTTGTTACCGATGAATTTGATGTCATCATTACCACGTGTTAAACCTATGCTTTGATACCAATTTGTTAGAATATAGGATCACACATACGCACACAAACGATAGAGAATTAAGAAGAACACAACAGATTTACGTGGTTCCCCAATTTGGGTACTCCACAGGCGGCGGCTTGTTGTTTATTGATGATTCCTTAGTTACATAGGGCTTTACAATAGATAGTATATATACCTACTAATCCTATTTCAACCCTACTTCATATTATGGTCAATTACCCATAATACCCTTTCCAATTAACAACCCACAAAACTGTGTCGCCGAACCAGCGCGGCCCGCGCTGTCCCAAAGCTTACCGTAGCGCGGCCCGTGTTACTTGCTCAGAAGGTGTCCCAGTGCTAGTGCGACCCGCGCTCTTTACTGGCTTGACCCAGCGCGCCTCGCGCTACTATGGCAGTAAGTTTGTACCATACTAAACAAGCTAAATGTGTGAGCATGAGAATAATTTGGAAAACCAAAAAAAAAAAGCATAAAAATGTAATGAATACTAAATCAATACATCATGAATTACTATAACACATCGTATTAATTAATTTCATAAAAATCATATCATGAATTTATCTTTTTGATCGTTATTGGTATTGAGTTTTTAATTATATAAAAAAAGCTTAAATAAATGGACCTAGTTAATTTAGAATAAAAAAAAATCAAACACTATAAATATCTTACAATTCAAAATCAAAACATAAAATCATGAATAAGTAACACATGCAATATTTTCTATACATAACGAGACCACAACAACAATTAAAAAATATTTGGACATGGAATTCAAATGACAAAACATATACTTGCACATAAGCTTACAATACAAAAAATGTTAAAAGTTATTTACTTTGATTTGTAACACATACATATTGACTTCAAGTATGTACAATAAGAAGTTCATGGAAAACAAATAAATCTCAAACAAAATATTGAAATATCAAAGCATAAAGACTCCATAGAGCCATTTATTTATTTATTTTGTTATTCATACTTATAACAAACACATATATTATTAAAAAAATATCAATTCTTAACTAAAAAGATTAATTACTGTGTGCACCATATTTTTCCTTATAACAGACACTAACTTCCAATATTATTAGTTTTGCTATCAATACGAGGTTACAACTACGAAACAAAAATGTGGTAAAAAGAAGTGAGGAATAGAATTTGGGTATAACCAACAAATAGAAAGAATACTTCCTCCGTCCCAGGATAAAAGTTTTGATTGACTTTTTGCGCATATTAAAAAAGAGGATAAAATGACAAAATTGTCCATAATTAAATTCTTATTTAATTGTATAGTTTTCTGCACATTACTAGTGATACTCCATAAATATACATAGAGAATAGAAATATAACAATTAATTATAAGGGTATTATAGATAAATTATTATAAAAAAATAGATCATTTAAGATAAATAAACATTTAACTTGAGACTACCTGAAATAATAATAAAGACTTTTATACTGAAACGGACGGAGGGAGTATTATACTAATGGGAACTTATAATAAAATAGGTGATAGAGTAAATCTATAGGTACATCAACTCTACTCCCTCCTTCCCGATACACAAGTCTAAATGTCGTTTTGGCAAAATATATAAATCATTCTCCAAATCTCTAACATAGTTCTCTCTTTTCTCTCCCCGAAATCCTCCCGTTCTAACCCAAAACAACCTCTCTCTCTCTCTCCTCTCTAATTCTATTTGGCCTAGTAATCGCTTGCTGAAATCACTTAGGTGGTATTTGATTGCATCTTAATATATCTTAACAACACACCTCTTAATATATTTTAACAACTCATATTTTTATATTAAGAGATCCTCTAAATAGTTAAGATACAAAAATGAATTTAAACTATTCAGATGACCTCTTAATACAAAGATATGAGCTGTTAAAATGAATTAAGAGGTGTGTTGTTAAGATGTATTAAGATGCTATCAAGCACAATCTTAGCCCTATTACTTGTTGAAATAACTTAGCCCCCACCAGCCTTGCCATCCTCTTAATATATTTGGATATTGTATTCTTTTTTGTTGGTCATGCAAAACAAACCCTCTACTATAAAAAAATTAAAAACTTTGGCTAAGTATTGACTATCATACGTGACAATGATGACAAAAAATTTACTACCGTCAAGATTTGAACTCAAAACCTAACACTAATAACTTTAAACAACTATTCAACTGAGCTACATGATATCATTACAAATTAAACAACATAAATTTTATTTATACAAACTTTTCTATTTAAATCAAAAAAGAAAAGAAAATATAAATAAGTTGATAAATAAGTTTTGTCTGGTATTGATTTATAAGGGGAGTTTTAAGTTTATTTTGATAATCATAAGATTTTTTTAAAAAAATAATTGCATTTATTGAATATTATAATGAACTATATATTTTGATATTTTGATATTTCTTAACATACTAAAACTAGGGAAGCATTAACCAAATCTATATTTGTCTAATTTATTTATTGATTATAAATTATACTAATAATATGTATTTTCATTGACATAAAGAATTATAGCTAGAGGCCCTATAGAAAAAAATTTCTCATATTCTGTCTTGATTCAACTGCTTCAAAATTTTGTATATTAAGCAATACTATTTGACGCATTTTTATTAAAGCATCTTAATTATTATAGAAATAAAATATTATTTTTGGCCAAATAAAGTTGAAAATATTTACTCAAAATATCCAATATTAACATTTTTTTTTAATTGCAATAAAAATATTAATTGCCAAATTTTTCTATAGTAAAAAATTTATTTTGCATTCAAATATACTAGGAGTACTGTAATACTCACTTTAGCATTTTCTATAGGGAAAAATGAGAAAGAAATGGATCTGGGGCTGGGTTATGGATCCGCTCTCTTTTTGGGATAGGTGTCTTCGTTTAGTACATTCTTTCTATTCCATCAATTCTTTTTCTTTTCAATTTCTTGGCGATTTCATCTCCTTGTCTTCTCCGAATTTGTTTCTCCCTCTCCCATTATTAACTGTTCTCTCTCTATATATATACTGTCTGTATATATAACTACAGTGCTGAAGCGGGCTCTTTTTGAAATGTGGAGCTAGTGAATTTTTGCATTTCAAATCACTACCAGGCATGTCTCTATCATTCTTATCTTCAATCTCATTTCATAGTTTTTCTATTTTGTCGTTCGAAATTCGTATTATTGGTCATTGTAAAGACGCAAAATGTAATCTTTGTCTGATTTTTTTTAAAATTTATTTATTGTTGATGATGATTTGGGCTCAAATTTTGAGTAGGTTCTTGTAACGATTGCTCGTGCCAATTGTTTGATAATTTTTTTTGCATTTCTTTAAAATTTATTGATTTGTCTAGGGCATGAATTTTTTTATGCTACTATCACTTGGGTTTGATTATTATTGAGGATTTTTCTGAAAGGTGTTGTCTTTGTGTTTGGTCTTTTGTATTCACATAATAGCATTCATTTATATTATTTTGATTAGTTCACATAATAGCATTCACATATTTATATGTATATGTATATACATATAGCCTTATTTGCACATGAATGTTTGTTTTTCTGAATTGGAACTAGTAAGGGTTGAGGTTGTGGGGCTCTCTTGTAATAAAGTCCTAATCTTGTTAATGAAATTCCTTTTTCATGTTATCCCCAAGTTTTTGTGCAATTTTTTTTTTGGTGTATGAAGCAGAATTTCTATGAGCCACCTAATCAGTGGCACCTAACATGGGATTTTTATAGGTACAACTCTAGTGAAAAATGTGCTTTTGATGAGTTTAGAGATGACTTTTGATGAGGGAAGGGAACAAAATTTACAATGATGGTTGTCTGATATGACCATGTCCTGATCAACCATTATGTTTAATCAAATGGCATCTATTCTTTATTATTATGTGGTGTGCATCATTTGATGTTTCTTGTTCCCTATTTTTAAATGGTATCGTAAGTTTTATATCCATCAAAATTTTAAGGAAGTATACTCAAGCTCCCATTTTACTTGATATTTGGTTAATTGTATTCCAAACTATTTATAGTCCAGAAATCTTTTGCGAAAGAAATTACTATTTGACCAATGACCTTAAATTACATCTATGATGCGTTAGATTCTTAACTAAGCCGTTTAAGAAGTTTAGCTTTCTATACGTTGAAGGTAGGGAGTTGGAATTGAGAAGTGATTTGGGCATTGTGGCAAAAGGAATATAGAAAGTTACATGAGTAAGTTAAGTCTTGGGTCTCTGAAATAGTTAGTCAGTGCCATGGTTATAGTTGCTTACATATTTCAGTTGTGCTTGTATATGAACTTTTGAGCATGTAGAAAGGAGAAGGTTGGAAATGAACAAGGATTACATTCTAATATTTAATCTAGATAGTTTGAATAAGAATTGGTAAATTTGTGAGTTTTTAAGAACATGATGTTCTCAAAATAAGCAAATATTGAAAAGACGCGTTGGAAGGAAGAGTGATTACAATCCTACAAGGATTAAAAGGAATTATTTAAGTTAGAGATACTGATGGGAAGTGACAAGATCTAACAACCTAATGTAATAAAAATAAGGCATTGCTAAGGAATTTAACCAGCCCATGCCAACCCCCTCCCCGTCCCCGTCTTTTTTGATCTTGTTCGTGTTGGTGAGCTGCTCCTTAAAGTAGCTATAGCCTTGCATCCTTTCTACCAGACTATCAACATACAAAATTTGACGCAATGAATTTTATGTGACCTTACAAGGAGGAGGATTGTGAAGTTCAAAACGTTATTTGGTTGATTACTTGTTCATTTTGTAAGGTTTTTCAGGAAACCAGACAAACAGCTAACCTGCTATGCAGTTTGGTAAACTGGAGAACTGTAGCAGGTTATAGTATATCACTTCATGTCTGGCCCTGCATTTTTGTGGGAAAAAAATTTTCATAGGATGTGCTAACTTTTGATTATGGCATAACTTTTAGTCCTGGACATACATGGTATTTCAATATCAGGGCCATGATCAGGATTTTATATGCAGGGCATGTTTGTGAATTTATTCTGATTGTAGTTTTCAAGGACAGAGTCTTTTGATAATTAAGTCTCTTGTTAAATGTGTCAACTATAGGTTTTTGGTGTCTTTTTTTCCCCCCAGCTTATTGTATGGTTCTGACAATTTGGAAGTATTGCTGTGCTTATTGGTTTGAAAGATTGTGTTTTCTTTAATAAGTTTAATTACATGGTATTTGGAAGACATTTATGCTCTTGGCCTGTTGCTTCAACTTTTTAAGCACCAGAATTTAGAATGCCATCTGCACGCGAGAGTATGAATGCACTTTCTTTTCTTATATTAAATTTTTGAACAAACATAACCAGAATGCCTTAGAGCACTTAGATAATGCTTAATGTAATAATACTGTAATATAGTTTTTTACTTCATGTTTCCCTTCTTGGTTAAGTCTAAAATTAGTAGTTGATGCATTGTATGTTATTTCAGGCTTTTACCTAAACAAGCTAAAAAGGTTGTTCTTTGTTTTAATATTTTTAAATTTAAATTATTAAGTTTGATAATTTCAGTAAATTTGACTGTACATAAAAGTCATTAAAAAATGTATTTTTGTGAAATCTCTTCCTTGACTACTTGTTTTTTTTGGTGTTTGGCTGTTTGCAAATTGAAATGCATTGGCACCAAGTCCTGGCATTGTTTAAATGTACTTAAAAATCCTGAGCCATGTTAAGACAATACAATTTGATTTTTTTTAATATTAAAATTTGAAAAACAAAAACAAAAAAGAAATGGTGTCTGGATTGTTTCAACATGATAGGGTCATATAATTAAGGTTAAATTTAACACTGCATTTTTTTGCTTCATCTGCAGGCTAATCAAATTGGGTTTGCAGTTTAGAATTCCTTACAAATTGGATCTTGCTGTATATATTGAAATCAGAACAGTTGCAATGTGCTTCTCACTTTTGCAATTTCCCAAGTGTAGATTTCATAACTTAACTAGTTCTTGGTGGGAAAGCTTCCATTATTTAGGTAGAAGTGGAAAAAATTCTACAGCTAAGCCTTTTGATTGTAATATTTATGGTCTTGAAGGAGGACATACTAGGAGATGGACTAGAAGACCTGTAACCACAAAAGCAGAAGGAAAAAGCAAAAATGTCTTAAGCAGCAAAACTAGAATCATTGGACATGAAACGGCAGATGGAACAGTTTCAACAAGCGTGGAGTTAAGTACGAATAGAATAGAAATCAGTAAATATGAAAGAGTTAAGGACTGTGATATTCAAAAAAAGATTGCTGAGAACAGAGACTTAGCCAGACTCCTAACTGTTATTATTTTCGATATTGAGACCACTGGGTTTAGCAGAGAGACCGAACGGATTATTGAAATTGCACTGCAGGATCTTCTAGGGGGTCAAAACAGTACTTTTCAGACTCTTATAAATCCTGAACGCTATGTGCCAAATCCACATATTCACGGGATCTCAACCCATATGGTCTGCAGGCCTGATGTCCCAAGGTATCCTTCTGCAATCGATTGTTTATTTTCTTTTCCTTTTGCTCATTAAGAAAGAAACGTCCTGCAAGCTAAAACAATATTGTTGATTTGGGGCCTTAATTGCTGCTATTTTTTCTTTTACTGGTCTCAGAAGTAGACTCTTGTCTTCTAATTTGTCATCTTTGTATTACTACAACTTTAGAATATCTAGAGATTTAGATTCCTTGATTTTTCTTCTGAACAACAGTATGTTCTATTAGAGTTACAATTTTTCACTTAATGGTTAATTGTCTGAAGTCATTCAGTTTTAGGTTAAATTTCCAAGGTTTAATTTTTTTTTTGCCACAGGTGATATGTTGCCAAGTTCACAAAACTTATGGATACAATGCTTTTATCGGCAATAAAACAATCAAAACACTGGAAACTGGGGAGGACAGAAAGATAACAACAATTTATAGAATCATCTTGTCAGCAGAAATAAGCATTTTTTGACTTGCCCCAAAAAAATAAGGAACAATAATAAGCATTTTGCAATTTTCATATGCTGCTTATACGGGTATTACACTTGTTTGGCAATCAATAAGTATGATTCTCTCGTTTATTTCATAAAAAATTCAAACTACTTCAGAATTTCTTTGTAATAGCATGTTCTTCTATTAATTCGATAGTACAAAGAAGAGCATATTACTCCTTTGTGAATATCTCTATTTTTGGTTGACAAGTTCACCATGAAGTATAGGCATTTTATTTTCCCCAGAAGGCCCAAAACCCATATTCTTGTTGTGCAACTTGCCTGGATCGCATTATTCACATCCATCAGGATCAGGTGATAAAGCTGCATACCATCTCTGCGCTTAGAAGGCTACGACTGTTAAGCTTGTAGTGGACCATAGACCAAACGAAAGCTGTCTTTGGAAGAGGCTTTGATTTTCCAAATATAGTTTGTCAAAAGAAGCTGTTCAAATTATGAGAAGGAAGTCAACAGGGTCTTAAGTACAGGACAAGTTCCTTGGGCTTCATTCCCAAAAGACCAAGTTGTTCAAACTTCATCTGTAAATGCTCCATCTGGATCAATTCCCTTGAATTTAAGGTTGAGTACAGTCTGATGACTTCTCCTATTAGTAGGAAATCCAATGTCATATACCTTAGAACTTTTAAGTAGGAACCTATTTTAGATGTGCAAGAGAGCAAGCATAAAGATTTAGAGTGTAATGTAACATTAAGTTACCCTCCTGCATAAACATACATTGATTAGAATAAGGTACCAAGTGTGCTCCACACAATATTCTTAACTTGTCCATTTTCTTGTGTCATTGTCTTGCTGGAAAGGTAAAAGTAAGAGCTGGCAGAATGCGTTCCTGTAAAAGCATAGAAATGCAGCAATATAGTCCTACATTTCATGAAAGTTTATATTGAGGATGCTGCTCATCGTTTAAAGGGGGTGTGGTGAAAGTAACTTTGTGATTTAAGGTCAATGACATGTCTCATTGTAGTTAATACAAAAGAGAAGGTGTCATTAAACATTTTTAAGATAAGACGTCTATAGGGTTTAGCTTGTTTGGTGAGGATGACTTGCAGTGATGTTGAGATGAGTTAGTTATATAGGAAAAACAGATATTTACTTTCAGCCTTATTCATCCTTTCTTCCTTTCTTCCTTTCTCCATGTATTTCATTTCACGTTGTCAGTCACTTGAAAAATATAAGCTTTTTGAATTTATAGATTATGTTCTGTTGTAATCTAACAGTCATGAACATTACTTAGGATGAAGGATTTAATTCCCATTTTACTGGAGTATATTCAGAGCCGCCAGAAACCTGGAGGGCAGGTGTTATGGATTGGTCACAATGCTCGTTGCTTTGACGTCCCTTTCTTGATTAAGGAATTCAGTCGATGCTCCGTTGACATTCCAGAGAATTGGCTGTTTATGGACACACTTCCTCTAGCACGTGAATTGGTGAAGTCTGGAGGTCTCTCTCGCCCTCTTCCTTTCCCTCTTACTCTTCTCGCCCTCGCCTCTCCCCCCACTAACTCTTTTATTTTGATGTTTTTATCAGGATCAAATCTTCCTTCAAAAACATCACTGCAAGCCCTTCGTGAGCACTATAAAATTCCGTTGGTTGGTTCAGCTCATAGATCCATGTCAGATGTGTACTCGTTGTCTCAAATTCTCCAAAGGATGACTTTTGACCTGAAAGTACCCATTTCTGGACTTGTTGAAAGATCTTTCAGAGCTTCAGATTTGAATGACTTGAAGAAGAAGAAAAAGACTAGCTCGAGGTAGTAAATGTAGCTATTATTCATTGTAAATTTCATTCTATAATGAAATATCTGGCAACAATATTTATATCCAGTTACCATCGACTTATCCTACTTATAAGACGCCATAGAATCCATTGGAACTATTTGGGATCGAAACTATTTCTGTAGGACTTTGCATTCATCTCCACAGCAACTTTAATATGCCATGGTGATCGCTGTTCAGCAAACGTTTGCTAGTCTGTACTGAAATCAGATGCTGATCAGCTATACTTTCGATTAGTCATCTCAAACAGACATGAAAAAGGAAACCTTTTTTTTAATCCATTCATAGGATTGAAGCATGTTGTATATATAGTAATCATCTTCTTTTCCGTCTTGCCAGATGATGAGCGACAAATGATATTGATCTTGATACATTCATGACAAGCAAGATATTCAAAATTTATGACTTAATTTAGTCAATTTTTCTTTAATCTGGCATTGTAATTGTACCCAAAGTCTAAACATTCTGAAGGTGGTAGATTCTATTACTAATCGTTATCATTTGGACATGTTTTGCTCAGGATATTTGGTTGAACATAGATTGTCAGGTCTAGTTTACAAACATTGGAGGGCAGTAAGATTGATCAATATATGTATATGTATGCGTGTGTGTCTATATATATATATATAGAGGATAATGTTTCATAACATGTATTTGTTATGAATAATTGAAAATTTCATGTCCGCTACTATTACTAGCGAACGACGGGTTATGTCCGCTACTAATAATAGCGGACGACGGTATTATTTTCAACGGCATCCACTAGTAGTGGACGACGTTATTATTAGTAGCGGACGTAAATAGCTTGCATAACCCATCATTCGCTATTATTAGTAGCAGACATGAATAGCTTGCATTAGCTAAGGTCACTATTTTAGGTAATCTTTATCAGGTCGTTCGAGAGAAGATCAAAGGGCTTAGATTTAAAAAGGCTTGGGCCCGATCGTTACTCTCTCCTGCGGTCAGCCAAGCTTTTCATACTGGTCGCAGGAGGGAGTAGCGGCCAGTCAAAATGACACTGCCGTTACTCCCTATTGCGGCAAGAAATTAATCATGAGACTTAAAGTAATGGTGATTATAATTTAAATTAAAAAATATAGTCAATTAATATTCTATCGCTAATTGGTTCACAAATATAAAAAATTATAAAATAAATAGTAGACTAGTATAAGGAATAGTATTTGACTAAGTAATTTGGGAGTACTAGTTGATTACGTAATTTATTTATAAGTAACAATATAATATAAATTCAATCACCATTTCACGATTCCCACCTAAATAACCTACGTACTATTTATAATTAATAATTATAAATATATGGCGATAATAAGTATATGCTATATATTATAAATGAGTAAGAATATAATTAATAATATTAAATATAATATTATTAATTATTATTATAATATTATAAATATAATATAATAGTTATAATATATTATAATAAATGAGTAGGAATATAATTAATAATATTAATGAGTATAATTATTAATTATAAATGAGTAGGAATATATGATTATAAATAACGTATGTTATTTTATTTTATTAATTAGTATTATTAATAATTCATATACGTAAGTAGGTTATTTAAGTGAGAATCCTGAAATGGTGATTGAGTTTATATTATATTCATACTCATAAACAAAGTACGTAATTAATTATTACTCCCAAATTATCTAGTCAAGTACTATTCCTTATATTAGTCTACTACTCATTTTATAATTCTTTATATTTATGAACCAATTAGTAAGTGGATTATTAATTAGTTATATTTTTTGATTTAAATTATAATTGCAATTACTTTATGTCCCATGATTAATTTCTACGACCTTTCATCTTGGTCGTAGGAGGAAGTAGCTAGTTGTTACTCCCTCCTATGGCCAGTATGAAAAGCTTGGATGGCCATAGGAGGGAGTAACTGTCGGGCCCGATTCTTTTTAAATTTAAGCCCTTAGATTTTTTCTTGCACGGCTGGATAATGGTTAACTAGAATAGTGACCATAACTAGCGCAAATTATAATCACTTCCTATATATATATATATATATATAGCAAGGATCTTAAGCTCACCCCGAACTCATCCTGCCTTTTTTTTTTAAAAAAAACATAATTAATAAAAAAATGTATAATAATTTTTGGAATTGAAAGTTTAAAAAAAAAAAGTGTTTTGGGTGTGATTTGGGTACATATAACAAAACAGTGTTATACAGTCTGTACAACATTGTTTTGTTATATGTACCTAAATCACACCCAAAATATTTTTTTTAAAAAAAACTTTCAATTTCAAAAATTATTATACATTTTTTATTAGTTATGTTTTTTTTATAAAAAAAAAAAAGCAGGGTAAGCTCGGGGTGAGTTCAATAAGGGTGAGCTTAAGAAATGGACTATATATATATATAGTCCGGTTCTCTCTAATGAACTGGAGGGAGTGAACTAAGAGTGAACCGGTTATAGTGACGGTTTTTTCCGTCACTATAACATAAAAACCCGACTTTCTATGCTATAGCGACGGAAAAAAACGTCGTTATAGCCGGTTTGTTCTTAGTTTGCTCTTTCTAATTCGCTGAAAAAGTGGACTGTATATATATCTATATATATAATGCTGGAGGATATTAAGAGTGACCATATAAACTTTGTGGTATATAATCTTCAGTGGGGGATAAAACTGATGATTCTTTTTTGGTTGTTAGCCAATGTTATTTATTTTTAAGAACTGAAGTAAATTTCAGTCACAATATTCTGAAAAAAATAGAGCCTCTTGAGCAGTGCGGCAATTGTTCGATGGCCTCCAAAAGTACTATTATTAGTTAGTAGAAGTTTTGGCTATAAAAAATTAAAATTTACTTTTGGCAGAAATTGAAAATTTATACTTTTAGCCAAGACACAATATACATATTTTTCTTTATGTTGTTGAAGAAAAATAAAAAGCTTGTAACGTACACTTTTTTATAAAAAAAAAATATTTTACTTTTTCAAAAACAGTTTTACAGTTGTCCAATGGAAACACTATTTTAACATCATTAAAGCAATTTTGCAAATTAAAAAAAATGCTTTCATTGAGAGTTGAACTCAAGACCTCCCGCTTACTAAACGGGTGCTCTAACCAACTGAGCTATGAAAGCAGTGATTCACCTTTTCTTTTATATATATTTAAAATTAAAAATAAATGAGGCCAAAATAAACATGGTGATCTATTAAAATTAGAATAATGTTATATATACACAAAAATTTGTGCACTAATAAAATAAAAAAAAAACAAAAGAAAAAATAGGCAGCGAAACTTAGAATCCTTCTAAGGGGACCGGGGGTTCTGATCGGGGTAGTGACCGGCCGAATTTGTTTGTTTGTTTTTTTTTTTTGCTTTTAACTATCAAATAATTAATATGATATATTGAAATTGATTTTTTTTAAATGCAGTGATTTAAGTGTCATTTGGATACATGTAAAAAATAAGATTGTACAGATTATACAACTCTATTTTTTATATATATCCAAATGGTGTCATTTAGATACATGTAAAAAATAAGATTGTACAGATTATACAACTCTATTTTTTATATGTATCCAAATGACACCTAAATCACTATATTTTGTAAAAAATTCAGTTTCAATAAATCATATTAATTATTTGGTAGTCAAAAACAAAATAATTATAATAATAATAATAATTTCCGAACGGTTACTACACCGGTTGGAACCCGCCGGTCCCCTAGACTTATTGCGAAACTTATTATTAGATGTTTTCTGTTATTGAGTAATTTGACTAACATTGAACTTGATAAAATGAAATGGTTAAATAATTGAAATATGAGATTATTTTGGAATAAGCATTGAGTTTCTGTTAGTATTCAAAAAAGTTTTTTTGACCATTCCAGATTCAGATTCGTATTTATATATATATATATATATATATATATATATCCATTTTATTTCAAAATGAATTGATACAAACAGATATTTTTATCTCGTTTTCCCATGCACATAAGCATTAGGGAGTCGAATTACAAAATTTCCCAGGGAAAGAATCAATCTGTCCTTCAAAACACTATGACCAAATTCTATTAAAGCCCTATACATGTCCATGGAACAGCAACTCTCTTAAATATACAATACCCTCCCCGTATAATAAGGTAATAAGAATAAAAAAAACAAAAAAAAAACCTTTTGATCGATAGCTGGGGCAATTCAAAACTCCCGCATTCTTCCATTAAGCATGGCAAGCAAGTCGCAGGGGAGGGTCACAACAAGAAGCCGTAAGCAAGATGATAGTATACGATTGAAAGGTCAGAAAAGGACTTCCTTCAGAATTAGGAGAACCAACATTACAAAGCACATGATGACAAGTACCGTAGCACACTTCACCATTCCCCCTTTTTTCTGACTTCTCTCTGCCTGCAAAGTTCAATTAATTCCAACATGATATTAGAAAAATGGAAAATAGACGAGAGGGGAGAGTAAAAAGCTAGGGGCAGGGTGTAGCAAAAGCTTTGTAATCCTACCTTTTTTTTTGGTGGACTTTTTCTTTTCCAAATATTAGGTTTATACAAGACATGTTTAGACATAATTTCTTTCTAAAACTAAACGTCAAAGACTAACATTTATAATTTTTTTTAAAAGACGTTGAAAAGATTTGTCCTACTTGTTCTGTACAAATCTCAATATTCGCGCTGGGGGGGGTGTTAAGAGATAAAAGAAGTAGGGCTCTCATTTCCAGACGAATGTAGTATTTAAAAAGAGAAGCTTGAACATAAAAGGAAAAGAAGACCTTCTGCAGCTGTTTAAAGCCTTCTTCTACCGATGCAGCAACATTTTGAATATTGTAGTCTATTCTATCAACAATAGTGCCCTGTTTGGAGAAGTAAATTCAGTCAATCACCACATATATTTGAGGAAGTTCCGGCACCCTATTAAATTGAACGTGAAGCTTCTAACCTGGTCAATAACAAGGACTGACAGATCCTTCATAATTTGGGCAAGCTCACCCACTGATTCTACAACCTACCAGAACCAAGATAAGGGATTACAAATGTTCATATATATAGGGAACTAATATTTCAACAAAGATCCACTCACATGAATATTAAATGGGACCCACATTCATGTGAGTGAGGCCATGTGGAAATATCAAAATTTTGTTGTGGAAATAACACTTTCCATATATTCGCAGTCACTAGAAAGAAGGCATCAAGGCAGCAAAGAAATAAATACCAGTCAAAAGCTATACACTTGCCTGTTGAATCTCTCTCTCCCTTTCTGCAGTGAAAGCCTCACTTTTCTTTAGTTTGGCCATTTGGTGTTCATTGAATACCTATAGAACATTTGTAAAATTATACTAAATTATATTCTGATAGAAAGGATGTGGAAAACCACTTATACTTACAAGTTATATTTTAGAAGGAGAACAAGCTCCCAACATTTTTAAGGACAAACACTTACCTAAAACACCAAAAGGAAAAAGAAAAAGAAAAAAGAACACTCAAAAAGTCACAAGCACGACCACAGCCAGGAAAGAAAAGAAGAATGAAGCAGCAAGGTAAGATTCAGAATATCTTATACAAAATATAGGTTTCCAATTTTCCAACTCAATAAACCCACACTTGTGTGTCACACGGGAGTGCCTTTTATTTCTTCATGTTTTTGATACTGCGAGGTTACTTGTGTTCACTCCCTTTAGGCTCTTCTAGTAGATTTATTTACTTCTTAAAAAATGTTAATTGGTTGTACCTCCTTGGGATGCTTTTCTATATATTTTACTCACCTCTTTGAAAAATTATGGTTCTTGATATAAAATAAATCTAGTGGAATAATCTCCCATTATAAAAATGTGCCGATGTCTGGATATCATATAGTTAAGTGCTTATACATTTAGATGGAATAAAGGAAACTATATAATAAAAATAAGAATATAAGAAGTCAGAATACCATGTCGTCCAAGTCATCATCCTCCGTTCTGGAAAGATTTCCTTTCAAGTTCATTTCTAAATCAACCCCATCTGGACCCTAAATCAAAAGGCAATATATTAGGAAAAACTTAGAAACACATAATTCCTTGACTACAAGATGAAAATTCTGCTGAATGGGAAAAAAATTCCAGTTTTGAGCTGTTAGTAACTCGAACATTACAAACAATTTCAAGGGCAAAAAAAGGGCATAACTAAAATAAATCTTGAGTTGCAAAATTAGAACCATCTCCAAAATTAAAATCTCTCTTGAAAGAAAGGAAATTCTTCTCGTACCTCTTTCTGCTGCTGAAGGCGCTTTAAGTAAGTTGACTGTTTCTTGCGAAGTTCTACTGAGAGGCTCTGAAGGTCAGTTGCAAGAGAACGCTGACATAAAAACATTAGAGCGTTAGTACAGCTCCCTAGAATGACCATAATTTGTACAGATACAACTAGATTGATTATTACCAGTGCCACTAAGCAAAGCTATGTAATCACTGTTACTCAGAGTGAGCATCCTACACTATATCACTAACTTCTAGCAAGTTGGATCAAGTTTTCCTACAAAAGAGTTCTCGAATAAAATAATACAAGATAGCATTTTAGAAGTTCCTTTAGTTTTATGCATCTGGAGTCTGAAAAGATCATCAATGATATATGGCCCCCTAATAATCTGACATAAACAGTAGTTATAAGTTGCCAGCATTCAGGGTTAATCAAACTAATCAGGGAACGAACAAGATACAGAAGACATTTTAGGGAAGGAACAATAGCACTTTAGCCAACCATAAACCTCAAGCCATGAGAGGGGAAGGAGGGAGAAAGAGTGATAACCATGCTAATGAACACATGGCTGCTTATATTCAGCAGTCTGACATAAATTTTTTCTTAGATAAACAAAATATTTTCCTAGAAAAAAGAAGATTGAAAGAAGGGAGAACAAAGAGCCCTCTAAAAATAATTTGAAATAGATGCAAAGTCCTCAACCAAGGGCATCCCCCAATATATAAAATCAGAAAGTCATCCCTAGAGATGAAATATAAATTGCAAAGGACTTGTGGGAATATTAATTTTTTCGAAAAGCTTAATGAATTTTCTACGCAGCGATGAGTTGTAACCCACACAACAAGTGTTGAGTAGTACCTGAACATTTTTCCTGACATTTGAATCCTCAGAAGGCCCACCAGCAGAGAGTCTTTGTAATCGCTTCTCCGATTTCCTTAAAAGATCAGTTATTTCATGCGTAAGAGCCTCAATCCTGCGCTGATCTTCTTTACCATCTCCAAATGAGGGCATTAAAGCTTTAGAATGAGCCTTTGCTAGATCAGCCATTTTTCCTCGTAACAGCTGCACATTTGCCGCTATTTCTTCCGATAAATCTACCCAAGCTGGAGGTAGTCCAACAGTAAGTGCACCTCTACTGCAGTAGACTAATATTAGTTAAAAGAAGTTAGGAAAAAATAATGGCTTAATCTGAAAAAAAATTGGTAATCTGAAACTCGTTTCAAGTTGAGGCATAAGGGTGCCTCTAGATGTTCCATGCAAATGATATGTTGCAAGATATCTTTCCTTGGCTTGAAAAGAAAGAAATATTTAATTATTCTATAAATTTGACAAATCATAAGATTCAAATTGATTGGGTTTTCTTTCCTGTGGTCTGTTGTGCTTACTTTGAGCTGGAAACTCAATTAGATATACAGATCTACTCGTGGAAGAAAGAAAACCCAAATAAATGTTGAGCAAGGATGATTGATCTAGTGGCTATTTAATATATAGGGCTCTGGAGAGAGATGGTAAGTTAAAAACATTAAAAAATGCTCTCTCTCTCTCTCTAGCTCAAGAGCTACAAAAGATTCCATTAAGGACAGGAGAAACTTGTGTATGCTGGAAAAAACAAGAAACACCAGACATACCAGAATTCCAATTTAGTCCTGGCAGCTGAATAAGCAGCTTACAAGTTCACAAAAACGCATACAAGTTGTTCTTTTCAGGGAAAGAGGAAAAATGTCATTTGACATGAATTTAGAGTACAATTTAGAAAATAAAATTGTACATAAAGTGATAAAGATAATTTGAGGATTGAGATGTTCTAGAATTAGAGAATAATTCAACATTGTACTTGTTAAGCTATGATATTTTCCATTTTATCAGTTTCTTCAATTATTATTCATTTCTGAATAAACCTCAGATTCATGTGGCTGAGGACCACATAAATGTAAAGATACAGACTCCTTAAATGACATGATTGCTAAATAGCATGAGTAATAATTAATGATCTGGCACACAATCTTTTCTGGTTGCTCTAACTGGTTCAAATCCTGTCGTTCTTGTAGAGTTAAAGTTAGGTTCTATGTCCCTCTCACCCACCATAATAATAAATAATATATGAGTTAAAAAAAATTCAAAAAAATAATAATAAAGATATTTTCCAGCACCAAAAAAAAAATCTTGTCGTCCAGATTAGAATCGACCTCTTTCTTTTATTCCTACAATCATCAATAAAGTCTAGGCAACATGACGTTGAAATACATATGGTAGATCTGGTAAAGTTTTACCCAAACCCATTAACCTGTCCACTAACCCATGAATAAATGGGTGAAATTATCCATTTATATTAACATGCCATAACTGGGTTGATAAAACCATGAGTTAGTTGGATAAAATTGTGAGTCATTAGGTTGGTAAAGCAAGTCGATTATTTTTTCTTTGTCGAGGCTGTCAAGGGTTTCGCTCTCTTGCTCAGTCGATATCTTCATCTCCATACTCCAAATCAGTCGATCTCTCCATCTCCTCTCAATCTCTCCATCTCCAGATTAATTTTTCAAAAGCGTTATTCTCCACCTCTACATCTTCGGCTCTGACTCTGCTATGGAGGCACCTTCTTCTCATCATCAGGGCAAGGTTGTTCTCATTATTAGTACTAGTAGTGTGTGTGTGTGTATAAAATAGTTAGTTAAATTTTACAGCTTCTAGGATTTCATCTAGCTAGAGAGGTTATAAATATAGTAGTACTAGTGCCTCAAATTTTGGCTTATGTTGATCAGTTAATTTCATAAGGAGAAGGAAGAACAATATTTCTCTGTTCCTTCTTGTTTACTCTTCTAAATGAGAATGGTCTTCAAGAGGAACTTTCTTGTCTTTTTGTTAGTTTGTTTGTTTCTCTCTTTGGTACGATGATGATACTGTACAGAAGCTGCTTTTGATATACTAATGGTTTAATTGATAGCAATTTTTATTTGAGCTTTTTTTTTCTATTGGGATTCCTGTTTCATTTTCTTTATTCAATTCTTTTTTATATATAGTTGGGTTTGATTGTTTCTTTAGATTGCTTTGTGTGTGGCATACACATCAGATGAAATGTGCATAAATTTGTTAGATGGGGTGTTAAACTTCAGTCTTGCTGAGCTTTGTTCTCTCACAGTTTATAAATATTTTTGTTGCTTATTAATTATTGAAGATATGATACCTAAAAAGAATATTACCAAGTGGGGTAGTACATGTCCTGAATTGTGGTTGCCATTTGGAATATAAGAATGAAAACAACAGGGAAAAAGTCAACAAACAGACTGCAATTCTCCTCCTCTTACAATACTAGAGGTTCAAAAGTTGGGTTATATACCGGTTGATGGATTTTATCCATATTCATTTAAAATTACCCATTTATAACCCATTTGGAAATATTCATTAACTACCCAATCCATTGGTGACCCATTATGCATTACCCAATAAAAATATATGGACATAATCAATGTTCTAAAAGGCGCTAGGCGGGAGGGGAGCGGCCGAGGGGGGCCTAGCGCCTAGAGGGCCTAGGCGAGATTTTTTATTTTAAGCCAATTTTAATATTTTATCTTACATTTATCCTACATTTATCCAAACAAAATAATAATATAAAGCAAAACAATCTATAATAAAGATAATAAAAACTTTTGCTTAAAGTTCAAGCACATATCCATATTGTTAATGTCAAAGTTCAAACACAAACATTCAATTGTTCAAAGTTCAAACATAATTTTAGCGTATTAGTTTTATTCATAAACAAGATTGCTATTAAATAATAAAATTTAAAATTTCAAAAATTTAATTCAATATTAAAACATAAAAAACTAAACATAAATTTAAGAATTATATTGAATTAAACTAAATATTACAAATGTATCATCATTTATATAATTTGAAGTTGGTACAAGTTCAAAAAAGTACAACTATAATAAAATTATCCATTTTGACTTGATATTGTTCACTTCTTGTTGTGATTTGATATACTACAACCTGTATTATGAATATGGTAAATCACTAGAAAAATAAATATATTAAGATCTGGTTTATGTAGTTATTAAAATTTAAAAAAAAAACTCTCTACCTAGGCCCCACCTAATTTCCTAGAAGGATTTTTTGTCGCGTTGGGCTTAGGTGAGGCGTCAGGGGGGGCTAGCGCCTAGGCGGGGGCCCTAGCGCCTAGGCGGAGCCTAGGATTTTTAGAACACTGGACATAACAAATACCATTACTAGTCGTATAAGTAAAATGACATACTCTACACATACACACTACACATTACATAACTCACTCCTTGCAAGAATTCTATCTCACCAGAATCGGATTCTTAAAGTTGTTCCATATAAATATAATGCTGATCATGCATCAGTGATTAAAAACCATTGATTATGATGTCTTATAACGGCCAGGATAATCATCACTTAGATTACATGAACGAATATTAATACTCAAGTTGTCTAATAAACTTTATGGAGCTTATTTACCAGCAGTATTTGTAATCTGACGACCACAAATAAAGACACATACACAAAGGACATGACGATCCAAAATTAAAAAGCTTATCATTAATCGTTTTTAGTTCAAATCAGGAGATCTACAATCTATCTTGCTGCACATGACAAATGCTTATCATCACAAATCACAGCATTGGAAATCCGAAATTCTACCTTTAGTCACCACTAAAGTCTGAAGTCATCTTAGCTCAACTGAAGCAATCATCAAAATATGCACTTGCTCATATATATCAGCACGATTTCAGAATCACTAGTCATATAAGTCAATTAATACAATATATACACACTCACTCCTTCTAAGAAGATCTACACGCGCATAATTAAACTCAGCAAAATTGTCTGGATCTCAGTTTATCCCAAAACTTGTCTGTCCATTAATCCATCCATCAACCAGAATTTAAGATTTGCCCATCCAACCTCTAATATTATAAATTCATAATTTTAGTCCATTAAAATGGTGCTTTGAACATAAAAATATAATCTTCCTAATTTGTAAATAACATTCTAGCAATCTTTCTAATATAGTATTAAGTGTGCCCAGATGCATGAATTATATTTGCCACATGAAAAAAACATTGACCTCATTAATTTCAGTATGAAATTGTGAACCCAACAGAAAACTCAAATCCATATAATATACGAGGGAAAAATATACCTGGAAGAAGTTCCAGGATCCTCAGTACTGAGAGGAGCATAAAAACGATTGGGATTAATTAGGGAAGTAGTTGCCAATTCAATTACCGGACCGCCGGAGCTGGAACCCGGCGGTGAAGAACCCGCCGGAAGCCGAACGCTCTTTAATGAATCTCTATACTTTTTATATATAAATGTCCTATTCCTCGTCGCCATTTGATTAAAATTCAAAGCCAAATTATCTATACAACGCTCAAAAACAATGGGTTCCGCATAGATCTGGAGAAAATGAGATAATCATATAACTTGGGTAAAAAATGTTCCAAGATGGTGGGAAAAATGAGGGTTTTGCCGATGTGGATCGCAGATCGGTGAGTCAGGCCACCGGCGGGATAGGCTGAGTCAAAGCGCGAGTCGGGTAAATTGAAGGAGGGAGAGAGAGAGAAATGAAAATTGGTCAAAATAATTCGAAGGAAAGGTTATGTAGTAGCAGGCAGCGGCGTGGGAAGGTTCGCTTGCTCAGGTAGTAGACTACCCCATAGTTTACAACAAAAATCTAATTTACACTTAATTAATTTTTCAATTAAATATACCCCGTGTTTTAATTTCTAAATATACAAAACAATAATTTATTCATTCTTCTAATATTTATTATTAATTAATCTATTATCTATTATATAATATTCTATTATTATATATACTAAATCTATCTAATAAAATATAAATAATTTTGAATTTCTCGCTCACTCAATAAAATATCTGGGCCGTCTAAAATTTGGGATAAATCTCACTGTCCATACAGTGCCAGAGGCACGGGACACAGCTAGTTACAATATATAACATCATTGCATGATATCTGTCTTTCTCACATTGCAATAATTGTCCTACATAATTAATGTGCATCTCACACTAATATAGATCCGATTAGCATGAAGTTTATTTTTGAATAAGTTGGTTAATTGACCAATAGAATCTTAATACACATAGAGTCTTGTCTGCGTGTCAGCACTCTATTGGTCAATTGCGCAACTTACCCAAAAATAAATTTCATGCTAACTGTAAGACCCCAACTTATTAATGAATAAAATCAAATTTTCTCTAATTATTATTGTGAATAATAAGGTGTTAATTTGATATAATATTTTGGTTATGGGTAAAATGTGCAAATTTTGCAAAATAAACAAGTGGTTATAAAATACTCATTGTTGTCGAGGAATATTCGTTTGGTCGTGGAATGTTCTTTCTGTCGGGAAATATTCGTACGATAGCGCAACTATTTGTGGGCCCCATAACAGAATAACTGTCGGATGAAGAAAATGACAAATTTGAGTTTTTATAAATAACGGCGTAGTTGTTACCGTTAACACTGTTGAAATACATGGTGGTTAAAATACAGTAATACGCGTAGTTGCACAATAGCACACGGTATTGCACAGTATTTTTTCCAATTATTGATTCTTACGTGAGAAGGCACTACTCAATAATTGTTACAGTAATTTTTGTTCAATATTTTATTTTATTGAATCAATAATTGCTGCGTTGATATTTTATATTATTGTTGTTTCAATAATTGTTACTGCACAGTATTTTCCATTATTAGATCAATAATTCATATTATTTGAATAATATTATTAGATAACATTATTGGCAATGTCTAGAAAGTTCTGTCTAAGGAGAGGTTTGGTCACCTAATTGCGCGCCAGTAAGGAGAAATCCTTATTGGAAAGCCCCCTCTTTCCTGGGAACGGCCTGATTGTCATAATTGTGATTCTGTAATATTATTTGTGAATAATTAATTATTAATTTATATGATAAGAAAATATTTATTTGATGTGGATATAAATGATTAATTTATTTATGTGGTTAATATTGAGGGAATTAATATTGAGGTGTTTTATCAGTATTTCTGTCGGAATGGAGGTATTAAAAATCAAATCAGTATTTTTCAGATATATTGCGTGAGTTATAATTTTTAATCCGACTTTTGGATCGTTGTGCTTTTTGGATATGTTATACATATATAAGTTGAGTATATATCCACAAATTTTAAACCGTTAAAAATGAACGTATGATTTGTTATGAATTTTAAGAGGTGACTGATTCAGAAATTAGGTTTATAAATGATTTTGATGAAAAATTCTAGAATTGAGTGAGCCCCACTTGTGGTTGGTGAAGAAATGTGCTGAATTTTATTTCAAATGTGGTGGGTGGCAATAGTAGCAGGTAAAGCCATCAGGTTGCAGGTCAAGTCTGCTTCGGCGTGCTAACATTTTCTTATAAATAGAGGACTAAGTTAGATTTTGAAAATCACACCAGAATTCATAAGTTTTCTCTCTTTCTCTCTTTCTCTCTCTATATTCTCGAGCGTATTTTGTGAGCATTTTGATACTTTGAAAGTTACTATTCATTGTAAGTTTTTATCAGCACTATATCTGAAATTCAGTCAGAAGTACGGTTATTCTGAGGTAAGGGATGTAATTTTATTCGTAAATGATATTATTTCTTTCAATATCATGCCGAAATATTAGTTTGAACTTTTTATCAAATTTAAAACTTTGTGTCGGGGTTACTATTCACGTATACGACACTATTCACGAATACGACACTATTCACCGAAAAATAAAATTTTCTTCATTTTATCCAAGATGGCTATTATGGTTACTATCTTTGATTGTATCCATGTTTTGATCATTATTTTTGAATTCTGCTTCGAAATTGGTTATTTCGGAGTATTATTGAACTTGGATAAACTGTAATACGAATCCCTAATATTTATTCTTTTATCTCTCTGGATTCATTTTCTTTAAGATATTTTTCATCATCCTCAGTCCTAAATGATGATATTACTGAATATCTTTGGCCTGTAGTGCAAAGATGAATGATTACCTGATGAATATCTTTGGCCCGTAGTGCAAAGATGAACAGGTGTTGAGATGAACATGACCAACTGAGTATTATTCTTGAATTTTACTCCACAAAGTAGTATCATGTTGACAATTTGGACGTTATTGATTTCTGGATAAATTAAATTATAAATCTTTAAAATTTATCTTTGAACTTGTTTAATTGAATTATTATATCATTGTCATCATCCTCATGTTTATATTCTGTTGAAAGTCATATGTGGCCTGTAGTGTATAGATGGACTTGGTATGATTATGACCAGGAATTATTCGGTATAATCATGACCGTAATGTTACAAATACTGTGGTAAAAGTCCTTATTGGCCTGTAGTGCATTGATGGACAATTTTTGGTATGATTATGGCCATGGATTCTCTTCGGCCAAGGGTGCAAAGATGAATTATTTTATGGCATGATCATGACCGTTGATGAAAACACGATTATCTTTGGCCCGTAGTGTAGGGATGATTCGATGATGTGGATTATTTATTAAGCTGAATCTCAGCAATAAAATTGATGATAAATCTTTTAAATCATAAAAGATAGTAGGTTTTATGCTATACTTGACTCTTCTAATGGATTGCTTTTTCCGCTGCAGTGTTGATCTAAAACTTGTTGTCTATTATATTTTATCAGATTTTTTTCTGTTGAAGACTAATAATAATTTGTTGTACATTATCTTAGTCATAATATTTCTTACTGGGCTAGTTGAGCTCACCCTTTCTTTCACTGTTCTCTTTAGGAAATGAGAATATAGCTAGGACTAGTCGGAAAATGGATTGACGGTCCAGATGGTTGCATTAGTAGTCCTCACTATTCTGTGAAATAGTGTGATAATTGTAATGAGGACTCCTTTTGAGTTTGTATACTCTCTAGTAGAGATAATATTTGTATTCAAATTCACAGTATATGTGTTGTCGTATTCTGCATGACAATTGTATTACTAAAGTTGTATTTATTTCTGTACCATGTATTTGGCGACTCAGAATGGGTGATGTATACCTATTTTGGGGGTGTCACAGTTGGTATCAGAGCTTAGGGATATGATCCCTGGCTGAGATATGAGACAAGAACTAGGAGGGGAGAGACGGAAAATTCCTTCGCTAGTATGACCTGACTAAGTTTATTTGATATTTGTTTGGTCGGTCAAAATATAGGGATAATATGTTGCATGTCAATTAACCCTTGTTTTGTGACAGTATTTGAAAATGACATCCGAGAATGTTGAGAATAGCAATGGACCACAGGAGACCGTTGAGTCACCACAGATCAAAACTCAGGATAATGTGCATCAGGAAGCCAACAATCCTCAGGTGAACAGCAGCACCGACCAAATGACGAACGACGATACGTTTAGGAGCTTTTTAGAATTCATGCAATACCAAACGAGAGAGACTCATGTTCATAATGCATGTGGAAACACTGGCAACCCACGGTTGGTCACCACTAAGCAGTTCAAGGAGCTAGGACCACCTGAGTTTTTGGGAAAGCCAGAACCATTTAAGGCAGAGACATGGATAAAGCAGATCACCAAGATATTTGATGTCTTGGAATGCTCAGAGGAGCAAAAGGTTCCATTCGCCACCTTTATGTTGCGTGAAGAAGCAGATCATTGGTGAGAATCTGTAAAACGTACCCAGCCTAACGCACTCAAGATGTCTTGGGAGAAGTTCCAAGAATTGTTCAACGACAAGTACTTTCCCAAAAGTATTCGTCACATGAAGGAAGTGAAATTCATCAAGCTGGAGCAAAATAATATGACCGTGTCGTAGTACGAAGCTAAGTTTGCCGAGTTGTCCTGGTTTGCGTCCCACTTAGTTGTTAACGAGGAGAGAATGACGCGGATGTTTCTAAGAGATTTGAAACCCGAGATATGTCAATACCTAATTTCTCACAAACTGTGTTTGTATTCAGATGTTGTAAATAGGGCTCAGTTATTGGAGCGCGATAATGAGTCAACCCAACCAAGAGAAAGTAGTCGGCAAAATGATAATACCAATGGTAGCAGTCATCGAAGCGGTGACAACAATCGTGGAGGAAATTATCATGCCAAGAATGGTAACCACTTCGGTGGTAATCATGGCCAAGATAATAGAAGTGAAAATTTCAAGAAGAGGAGGTTCAATAATAATGGAAAGACAGTAACACCAGCACCCGTTTCAAAAGAAGAAGAACGACCACCGGTCGTATGTTTCAAATGCAGACAAGAGGGACACATCTGTCCAAACTGTACGTAGCAACCCAAAGTGTGTTTTAATTGCGGAAGAGAAGGTCACCTAGCTCAATTTTGTCCTGTAGTGAAGTCAAGTCCAGTGAGGATAGTGATGCCAAAGGATGTCCCAGACAAGTCAAAGTCGGTAGTTTAAGTAAGAGCGCTTGTCGAGGAACTCGAACGAAGTTATCACGGGTAAGTTAATCATAAACTCTTGCGAAGTTTATACCTTATTCAATACCAGTTCTACATATTCTTTTATTTCTCCTACTTGCACTCAACGTTTAAATTTGATCCCAGTATAAAACCCATTTCTAAAACCCTTAAAATATTTCTTCACCTAAAACGAACGTATTATGCGCTGAAGACGTTGGCTCAAGCTGTTGAAGATTACGATTATACCATTTAATACCATCGTGGAAAAAGCGAACGTGGTAGCTGACGCGTTGAGCAGAAGATCGTATCCATTTATGAGTGCGAATATACGAACCTACGTGAAGATAGCAAATATACGATTAGAATCGACTTTAAATCGATAAAGTTAAAGCCGCTCAAGCTACAGACTCAGAGCTGATGAATGTAAAGAAGAATGTTCAAGAGGGCGTTATTCTAAGAGCAAGAGTCGATGAAGAGAAGAAATCTCAACCCTCGATTTTATTGGTCTATTTGAAATCCTCAATCGAGTAGGAACTGTGACCTATAGACTCGTTTTAAACGTCAAGTATGTCGCATGTTCATAACGTTTATTTCGTATCGATGTTACGATGACTCGAACCACATTATTGATTAAGAACCGGACGAGATAGCGGAAGATTTAACGTATAAGGAGATACCTCAAGAGTTAGAATCTGAAATAAAGTCAAGGTATCCCCATCTGTTCGGCATATTAGGTACGTACGTAAATTTTGAGGACGAAATTTTATAAGGAGGGGAGTGTGACGCCCCCAAAAATAGGTATACATCACCCATCTTGGGTCGTCAGATACATAGTACAGAATACAAATACAACTGATTAATACATCTGTCGTGTACAATACGACAAAACATAAACTGTGAGTTTGAATACAAATATTATCTTCTAGAGAGTATTCATACTCAAAAGGAGTCCTCATTACATTTATTAACACACCATTACATAGAATAGTGAGGACTACTAACTAATACTATCATTCGAACCATCACTCCGTACCCCGACTTGTCCCAGCTACGTTCTCATTTCCTGAAGAGAACAGTGAAAGAAAGGGTGAGCTCAACTAGCCCAGTAAGAAATATTATGACTAAGATAATGCAGAATAAATTATCATTAGCCTTCAACAATGTTAAACTGATAAAATATAATAGACATCAAGTTTAACTGCAGCGGAACAAGTAATCCATTAAAAGAGTCAATAGTATAACATGTGAACAAATAGTTATAATCATGTGAAATAATAGCAATCAATTGCTCATTTATCCGGTTAAATACCCGATTGATCAATATAACCTCCAGATATCAATTATTATCGAAATAAATGTCGATTTTCACTAACACAAACAATTCCAACATAATGAAACCATTTTTAGCAAAAGTATAAATTTTAAAATTTCGAAGTTTGACTTTTTCTGAAAAAGTCAACTGTTGACTTTTTGACCAAATAGTGAATTTCAGAAAATTTTGTGTTTATAGACTATTTTTACTAATTTCGACGTTTCGGACTCAAATATCACGTCCGCGTCTCCAAATTCAACTCCGAACAACATTCATCATTAATATTATAACTCATGAATAGTAACTCGTGAATAGTAACTCGTGAATAGTACTCCGACACGAAAAGTGTCCCAAATATCTGAGTGATCAATACTAGAGTGAATAGTAATTTGGGTGAATAGTAATTCGTGAATAGTAACTCGTGAATAGTAACTCACGAATAGTAACTCGTGAATAGTAACTCGTGAATAGTACTCCGACACAAAAAGTGTCCCGAATACCCGATTGAACAATACTGAGTGACTTATCACATAAGCATCAATAATCAATACCGTGTGCTACTATGCAACCACGCGTATTACTGTACTTTTATTACCGAGTAGTTCAACAGTAACAATGGTAAAACTTCTGCCGTTATTTTCATAAAGTATTTTTGTCGTTTTCTCAATCCGACAATAATTCCGTTGTGGGGTCCACCAATAATTGTACCGTCGTACGGATATTCCCCGACAAAAAGAATATTCTCCGACCAATTGAATATAATATGACAACTTGCATACTTTGCAAAATTTATAAATACTACCCATAACTATTATATCAAATCCACACCATAATATAAAAAATATATATATATATATATATATATATATATATATATTTCGAGAAAAATTAAATATTTATTCATAAAATCTGGGGTCTCACAATCTCCCCTCCTTATGAAATTTCGCCCTCGAAATTTACGTACGTACTTGGTATGCCAAACATGTGAGGATACCTTGACTTCACTTCAAATTCTAACTCTTGAGGTATAACCTTTAAGCATCGAATATGATCCTTCTTATCCAAGATGTTAACACGTATCTCCTCATACGTTAAATATTTCGCTATCTCGTCCGGTTCTAAATTAATAATGTGGTTCGGGTCGTCCACATATTTACGTAACATCGATATGTAAAAAAAATGTTCTGAACACGCAACATACTTGACGGTACAACGAGTCTTTAGGCCACAGTTCCTATTTCATCGAGGATTTCAAATGGGCCAATTAAATCGAGAGTTGAGATTTCCTCTCTTCGTCGATTCTTGCTTCTAGAATAACGCCCTCTTGAACCTTCTTTTTCACATTTATCAGCTCTGAGTATGTAGCTTGAGCGGCTTTAACTTTATCGATTAAAGTCGATTTTAATCGTATATTCGTTATCTTCACGTGGGTTCGTATATTCGCACTTGTAACCGTATACGATCTTCTACACAACGCGTCAGCTACCACGTTCACTTTTCCACGATATTATTGAATGGTACGATCGTAATATTCAACAGCTCGAGCCAATGTCTTTGGCGCATAATACGTTCGTTTTAGTTGAAGAAATATTTGAGGGTTTAAGAAATGAGTTTTGTACTGGGGTCAATACAAAATTCAATTTTACGCTCTGGGGTAGGCTAAGAAGTCTTCAAGAATACGTCAAGAAATTTATTAACAATAGAAATATCGTTCAAAACTGCGACCCTCATCCAAGACTTGGATAACACGTCACATTGATACCTATCAACTTGCCATCGTCATTTACAACGTCTCCTACGGAAAGTCTAGCTTCGGTGCATTCCACACCAGGAAGTCAACAACGAAAGGAACGGGGATTTTTACTTATGGCTTGATACGACAATGATTGACTTTAGTGATTTGGTTACTTTGAATTTGCATAACAGGTTGGTTAGGAATATGAAAGCTAACAACCTTACGAGAAGCATGATGAGTAGTGAACCAATCGTTTCAAAAAAATCACATCAAAGGCAAGTATTTTCAAAGAGATAAGATCGACAGGTAACGTGAAAGTGTTGATTTGAACAAGATTTATAAATAGTAGAGGTAACGAAGATTTCTCCCAACGGAATTTCAACAGATAAATCAAAGTCTAACTTCTCCGGAGTTAAGTTCAAACATTGAACACAACTAGGTGAAATAAAAGAGTGAGTAGAACCGGTATCTAACACGGTATAGACTTCGCAAGAGTTTATGACTAACATACCCGTGATAATTTTATTTAGGTTACTCGTCACGAGAAAAACGCTCTCTCTTAAACTACTGGCTTTGGCTTTTCTGGGACGGTCTTTGGTGCCTCCATCCTATCTGAACTTGTCTTCGGTGAACGACAAAATCGGGCTAAGTGACCTTCTCTTCCACAATTATAGCATGCTTTAGATGGCATCGCGCAGTTTGGACTGATGTGTCCCTCCCCTCCGCATTTGAAGCATATGATAGGTGGTCGTTCTCCTTCCTTAACAACGGGTGCTGGTGCTGACGTCTTTCCATCATTGTTGAATTTCCTCTTCTTGAAATGTCCATTCTTATTGTTTTGACCATGATTACCATTGAAGTGGTTACCATTTCTGGCATGTTGATTCCCTCCATGCTTATTGTCACCGCTTTGATGACTGTTATCACCAGTATTATCATTTTTTCGGCTGCTCTCTTTTGGTTGCGTTGACTCGTTATCGCGTTCTACTAATTGAGCCCTATTTACAACATCTGAATACAGACACAGTTTATGAGAAATAAGATATTGACGTATCTCCGGTTTCAAACCTCTTAAAAACATCCGCGTCATTCTCTCTTCATTATCCACCAAGTGGGACGCAAATCGGGATAACTCGGCAAACTTGGCTTCGTACTGTGACACGGTCATGTTGTTTTGCTCCAACTTGATAAATTCCACCTCCTTCATGTGACGAATACTTTCGGGAAAGTACTTGTCATTGAACAGTTCTTGGAACTTCTCCCAAGACATCTTGAGTGCGGCAGGTTGAGTACGCTTTATCGATTCCCACCAGTAATCTGCCTCTCCTCGCAACATAAAGGCGGCAAAGGGAACCTTTTGCTCCTCGGAGCAACTCAAGACATCAAATATCTTGGTGATCTGCTTTATCCATGTTTCAGCTACAAGTGGTTCTGGCTTTCCCAAAAACTCCGGTGGTCCTAGCTCCTTGAATTGCTTAGCGGTGACCAACCGTGGGTTGTCATTGTTTCCTCCTTCATTTTGGATAGGAGTCGCTCTCGCCCGTTGTTGCATGAATTGCTCCTTGAACTGCTTAGCGGTGACCGTCTGAGAGTTATTTTGTTGTTGCATGAATTGCATAAAGTCTCTGACCATCCCATCATTCACCATTTCATCGGTGTTATTATTTTCATTAGGATTATTGTCCTCTGGTTGCACATTATCCTGAGCATTGATCGTTGGTGATTCAATGGTCTCATGTGCTTCATCGTTTATCTCAACATTTTCGGATGCCATTTGCAAATACTGCAACAAAACAAGGGTTAATTAACATATAACATATTATCCATATACTTTGACCGACCCATTAAATACCAAATAAACTTAGGTAGGTCATACTAGCGAAAGAATTCCCCGTCTCTCCCCTCCTAGTTCTATTCTCACATCCTAGCCAGGGATCATATCCCTAAGCTTTGATACCAACTGTGACGCCCCCAAAAATAGGTATACATCACCCATCTTGGGTCGTCAGATACATAGTACAGAATACAAATACAACTGATTAATACATCTGTCGTGTACAATACGACAAAACATAAACTGTGAGTTTGAATACAAATATTATCTTCTAGAGAGTATTCATACTCAAAAGGAGTCCTCATTACATTTATTAACACACCATTACATAGAATAGTGAGGACTACTAACTAATACTATCATTCGAACCATCACTCCGTACCCCGACTTGTCCCAGCTACGTTCTCATTTCCTGAAGAGAACAGTGAAAGAAAGGGTGAGCTCAACTAGCCCAGTAAGAAATATTATGACTAAGATAATGCAGAATAAATTATCATTAGCCTTCAACAATGTTAAACTGATAAAATATAATAGACATCAAGTTTAACTGCAGCGGAACAAGTAATCCATTAAAAGAGTCAATAGTATAACATGTGAACAAATAGTTATAATCATGTGAAATAATAGCAATCAATTGCTCATTTATCCGGTTAAATACCCGATTGATCAATATAACCTCCAGATATCAATTATTATCGAAATAAATGTCGATTTTCACTAACACAAACAATTCCAACATAATGAAACCATTTTTAGCAAAAGTATAAATTTTAAAATTTCGAAGTTTGACTTTTTCTGAAAAAGTCAACTGTTGACTTTTTGACCAAATAGTGAATTTCAGAAAATTTTGTGTTTATAGACTATTTTTACTAATTTCGACGTTTCGGACTCAAATATCACGTCCGCGTCTCCAAATTCAACTCCGAACAACATTCATCATTAATATTATAACTCATGAATAGTAACTCGTGAATAGTAACTCGTGAATAGTACTCCGACACGAAAAGTGTCCCAAATATCTGAGTGATCAATACTAGAGTGAATAGTAATTTGGGTGAATAGTAATTCGTGAATAGTAACTCGTGAATAGTAACTCACGAATAGTAACTCGTGAATAGTAACTCGTGAATAGTACTCCGACACAAAAAGTGTCCCGAATACCCGATTGAACAATACTGAGTGACTTATCACATAAGCATCAATAATCAATACCGTGTGCTACTATGCAACCACGCGTATTACTGTACTTTTATTACCGAGTAGTTCAACAGTAACAATGGTAAAACTTCTGCCGTTATTTTCATAAAGTATTTTTGTCGTTTTCTCAATCCGACAATAATTCCGTTGTGGGGTCCACCAATAATTGTACCGTCGTACGGATATTCCCCGACAAAAAGAATATTCTCCGACCAATTGAATATAATATGACAACTTGCATACTTTGCAAAATTTATAAATACTACCCATAACTATTATATCAAATCCACACCATAATATAAAAAATATATATATATATATATATATATATATATATATATATTTCGAGAAAAATTAAATATTTATTCATAAAATCTGGGGTCTCACAGGGAGGTTGTAAGACCCCGACTTATTAATGAATAAAATAAAATTTCTTCTAATTATTATTGTGAATAATAAGGTGTTAATTTGATATAATATTTTGGTTATGGGTAAAATGTGCAAATTTTGTAAAATAAACAATTGATTATAAAATACTCATTGTTGTCGGGGAATATTCTTTTGGTCGTGAAATATTCTTTCTGTCGGGGAATATTCGTACGACGGCGTAGTTATTTGTGGCCCCCATAACAGAATAACTGTCGGATGAAGAAAACGATAAATTTGAGTTTTTATAAATAACGGCGTAGTTGTTACCGTTAACACTGTTGGAATACCTGGTGGTTAAAATACAGTAATACGCGTAGTTGCACAGTAGCACAAGGTATTGTACAGTATTTTTTTAATTATTGATTCTTACGTGAGAAGGCACTACTCAATAATTGTTACAGTAATTTCTGTTCAATATTTTATTTTATTGAATCAATAATTGCTGCGTTGATATTTTATATTATTGTTGTTTCAATAATTGTTACTACACAGTATTTTCCATTATCAGATCAGTAATTCATATTATTTGAATAATATTATTAGATAGTATTATTGGCAATATCTAGAAAGTTCTGTCTAAGGAGAGGTTTGGTGTAAGACCCCAGATTTTATGAAATAAAAGTATTCAATTTTTCCTATTTAGTAAATGGTTAAATTGATAAAAAATTAAAGTTATGGGTGAAATGTGCAAATTTTACAAAATAAACAAGTGGTTATAAAATATTCATTGTTGTCGGAGAATATTCGTTTGGTCGTGGAATATTCTTTCTGTCGGGAAATATTCGTACGACGGCGCAGCCATTTGTGGACCCCATAACAGAATAACTGTAGGATGAAGAAAATGATAAAATTGAGTTTTTATAAATAACGGCGTAGTTGTTACTGTTAACACTGTTAGAATACCCGGTGGTTAAAATACAGTAATATGCGCAGTTGCACAGTAGCACACAGTATTGCACAATATTTTTTTTTAATTATTGATTCTTACGTAAGAAGACACTACTCAATAATTGTTACTGTTCAATATTTTATTTTATTGATACAATAATTGCTGCGTTGGTATTTTATATTATTGTTGTTTCAATAATTGTTACTGCACAGTATTTCCCATTATCAGATCAATAATTCATATTATTTGAATAATATTATTAGATAGCATTATTGGCAATGTCTAGAAAGTTCTGTCTAAGGAGAGGTTTGGTCATCTAATTGCGCGCCAGTAAGGAGAAATCCTTATTGAAAAGCCCTCTCTTTCCTGAGAACGGCCTGATTGTCATAATTGTGATTCTATAATATTATTTGTGAATAATTAATTATTGATTTATATGATAAGGAAATATTTATTGGACGTGGATATAAATGATGGAGTTATTTATGTGGTTTTAAATGAAGGAATTAATGTTGAGGTATTTTATCAGTATTTTGTCAGATTAGAGGTATTAAAAGATCAAATCAGTGTTCTTACAGCTTTATTGCGTGAGTTATAATTTTTAATCCGACTGTTGGATCGTTGTGATTTTTGGATATGTTATACATATATAAGTTAAGTATATGTTCACAAATTTTGAACCGTTAAAAATGAACGAATGATTTGTTATGAATTTTAAGACGTGACTGATTCGGAAATTAGGTTTATAAATAATTTTGGTAGAAAATTCTAGAAATGGGTGGGCCCCACTTTTGGTTGTTGGGGAAGATGGCTGATTTTTGGTGGGTGGAATAGTAGCAGGTAAAGCCATCAGGTAGCAGGTCAAGTCTGCTTCGGCGTGCTAATATTTTCCTATAAATAGAGGGCTAAGTTAGAATTGAAAATCACACTAGAATTCATAAGTTTTCTCTCTTTTTTTCTCTAGATTATTGAGTGTATTTTGTGAGTATTTAGATACTTGGTGAGTTACTATTTATCAGTATAAGTTTCCTTCAACGTCATATCCGATATCCAGTCAGAAGTGTTGCTTTTTTGAGGTAAGGGATAGCAAGGGATTTTAAGGGTTATTATGTTTTTTCGTTCGTAATTCTTCTGACCTTCAGAAAATTCTGGAAAAATTAAAAATGATATTTTGATGAGTTTTATTGATTGTTTCCAAAAATGGTGATTTTTAGATGTATAGATTAAGAGTTGTGAATTTTATGAGAAAAGACTATTTTAAAAGTAACCGCTTATAACTCCTTGTGGTTAACTCTAAAATTGATGAAATTTTTATTGGAAGTATATCTATATACTATCAGTGTACTCTGTTAATTTCGGATTTTTTGGATGAAAGTTCAATTTATGATAAATGTCTAAATATTCGGCGGTTTTGGCCATATGAAAAATAGTAAATGAGTTTTAAAAATTCTGAGAAAAATATATGTTCAATATGGGACTATATTCTGCTAAATTCCAGAAAAAAAAATATTTTTGAAACTGATTTGTTATTTTTCATGAAAATAGACTAGTTATGAGTAAATGAATTAAATATGTTATGTGAAGTAAGAAAATTGAAAAATAGAATTTTATGGCTTGAGAATCCTATATAAGGTATATGCAGATTTTTGATGAGAATTTTTGGTTATTGGTAGTGAAATCTTATGAGTTTGGCATTTTAAGATGATTAAATGCATTATTTAGTAAAGTGTAAACAATTAAAATAAATTGTTTATAAGCTTAAGAAATATTATTCTTTCAATATCATTATACCGAAATATTGGTATACATTTTATTGTAAAATTTCTACCTTTTTATGTCAGATTTACTATTCATGAGTTACTATTCACGAGTTACTATTCACGAGTTACTATTCATGAGTTACTATTTATGAGTTACTATTCACAGAAAAATTGGTTTCTTTTTCTGATCAAATTATAATTGATTTATGAATATTACTCTTGAGATTAAAACTATATGTTGATCATATTATTTTTATTATCATATATAATATTTTTATAACCCTAATGATGATATTTCTCTTTGACTTGAGTGTAAAGATGGGTAGATTTTTGGTATGATCATGACTATGGGTTATCTTTGGCCAGTAGTACAAAGTTGAATTATTGACTGGTATGATCATGACCATTGAATTTATAATTGAATATCTTTAGGTTAAGTGCAAAGGTGAAATGATCAACATGGTTATAATTGTTTATATAAATTCTGAAATGATTGTATATTTCTTTGAGATATTAATATATTTGGCCTGTAGTGCAAATATGAACTGTTGATGAATATATTTGACATGTAGTGCAAATATGAACTGTTGAGGAATATCTTTGGCCTGTAGTGCAAAGATGAATTGTTGATGAATATATTTGGCCTGTAGTGTAAATATGAACTGTTGAGGAATATCTTTGGCCTATAGTGCAAAGATAAATTGTTGATGAATATCTTTGGCTTGTAGTGCAAAGATGGTCTGTTGAGAAATATCTTTGACCCGTAGTGCAAAGATGAAATTGTTAGTATGATTATAAACAGGAACTGTGATTTGGTATAATCATGATCTTTGATATTTCAGGTAAAGACATGTGATAAAAATTATCTTCGTCCTAGATGCGAAGAAAAATTTAGAATCACAATTATGATTATGAGTTGTTCATATGATTGTGGACCAGAACTGTTGATTGATGTTACAGAGATAAAACATTGTTGGTGGATTTTTAACATAGAGAAGATAATAGACTTTATGGTCTATTTGACTCTTCTAATGGATTGCTCGTTCCGCTGCAACTATGGTTAAAATTTTTTATCATCTACCATATGTTCTAAATCTCTGATTTAATTCTGTTGAAGGCTATTGATAATTTATTTATCTTTAGTTATGATATTCTTTACTGGGCTAGTTGTGCTCACCCTTCTGTTTCACAATTCCTTTCAGGTAATAAGAGTGTAGCTGGGTCGAGCGGGGGTAACAGGAGAATAGAACGGTGGTAATCATTTAATAGTTATATTTGGTGAATCATCTAGGGTGAAGCGAACCCAACGTTGGAAGGGTGTTTTGCCACTAGCATACAAGATGTCTAATACAATACAACCTCGTATCATCATAAAATAGGGATGTGCTCATCCACTTGCTGAGTATATTTACGAGCACTACCTATATAATCTTGGTGTTTGTTTGAAGTATAATTCTCAATTAGAGACAGTGGAGATAATGATATGTCAAGAGAAGACTCACCATTGGGAAGAATATGATAGTTATCTTCTCGTTTTTTGGGGTCTATTGGGTCAACCAATGATAATTCTATGGCCATATGATATCTATCATAACTTAGACGCATGGCATCCCATGTACGAAGGTTTCCTTGAGCACTTCCCAACGATTCTAATTTTTAAAATAGTTTTTGACTATACCTTTATGTAAGGTGTCATTGTGAGGTGCTGTCCACGGTTGGGACATGAGTCACATTCGGTATATATTTATATCCAAACTCACAGCATATGTGTTGTTGTATTTTGCACGACAATTGTTGTAATAAAGTTGTAGTTGTTTTCTGTACCATGTATTTGACGACTCAGAATAGGTTGGATGGAATGTACCTGTTTTGGGGTTGTCACATTTGGTCACCTAATTACGCGCCAGTAAGGAGAAATCCTTATTGGAAAGCCCCCTCTTTCCTGGGAACGGCCTGGTTGTCATAATTGTGATTCTGTAATATTATTTGTGAATAATTAATTATTGATTTATATGATAAGGAAATATTTATTTGATGTGGATATAAATGATGAATTTATTTATGTGGTTATTATTGAAGGAATTAATGTTGAGGTGTTTTATCAGTATTTCTGTCGGAATGGAGGTATTAAAAATCAAATCAGTATTTTTTAGATATATTGCGTGAGTTATAATTTTTAATCCGACCGTTGGATCATTGTGATTTTTGGATATGTTATATATATATATATATATATATATATATATATATATATATATAAGTTGAGTATATGTCCACAATTTTTGAACCGTTAAAAATGAACGTATGATTTGTTATGAAATTTAAGAGGTGACTGATTCAGAAATTAGGTTTATAAATGATTTTGGTAGAAAATTTTAGAATTGAGTGGGCCCCACTTGTGGTTGGTGAAGAAATGTGCTGAATTTTATTTCAAATGTGGTGGGTGGCAATAGTAGTAGGTAAAGCCATTAGGTTGCAGGTCAAGTCTGCTTCGGCGTGCTAACATTTTCCTATAAATAGAGGGCTAAGTTAGAATTAAAAATCACACCAGAATTCATAAGTTTTCTCTCTTTCTCTCTCTATATTCTCGAGCGTATTTTGTGAGTATTTTGATACTTTGAGAGTTGCTATTCAGTGTAAGTTTTTGTCAGCACTATATCCGAAATTCAGTCAGAAGTACGGTTATTCTGAGGTAAGGGATGTTATTTTATTCGTAAATGATATTATTTCTTTCAATATCATGCCGAAATATTGGTTTGAACTTTTTATCAAATTTAGAACTTTTTGTGTCGGGGTTACTATTCACGTACACGGCACTATTCACGTATATGACACTATACACGAATACAACATTATTCACCGAAAAATGAAATTTTCTTCTTTATATCCAAGATGGCTATTATGGTTACTATATTTGATTGTATCCATGTTTTGATCACTATTTTTGAATTCTGCTTCGAAATTGGTTATTTCGGAGTATTATTGAACTTGGATAAACTGTAATACGAATACCTAATATTTGTTCTTTTATCTCTCTGGATTCGTTTTCTTTAAGATATTTTTCATCATCCTCAGTCCTTAATGATGATATTACTGAATATCTTTGGCTTGTAGTGCAAAGATGAATGATTACCTGATGAATATCTTTGGCCCGTAGTGCAAAGATGAACAGGTGTTGAGATGAACATGACCAACTGAGTATTATTCTTGAATTTTACTCCACAAAGTAGTATCATGTTGACAATTTGGACATTATTGATTTCTGGATAAATTAAATTATAAATCTTTAAAATTTATCCTTGAACTTGTTTAATTGAATTATTATATCATTGTCATCATCCTCATGTTTATATTCTGTTGAAAGTCATCTGTGGCCTGTAGTGCATAAATGGACTTGGTATGATTATGACCAGGGATTATTCGGTATAATCATGACCGTAATGTTACAAATGATGTGGTAAAATTCCTCATTGGCCCGTAGTGCATTGATAGACAATTTTTGGTATGATTATGACCATGAATTCTCTTCGGCCAAGGGTGCAAAGATGAATTGTTTTATGCCATGATCATGATCGTTGATGAAAACACGATTATCTTTGGCCCGTAGTGTAGGGATGATTCGATGATGTGGATTATTTATTAAGCTGAATCTCAGCAATAAAATTGATGATAAATCTTTTAAATCATAGAAGATAGTAGGTTTTATGCTCTACTTGACTCTTCTAATGGATTGCTTTTTTCGCTGCAGTGTTGATCTAAAACTTGTTGTCTATTATATTTTATCATATTTTTCCCTGTTGAAGACTAATGATAATTTGTTGTACATTATCTTAGTCATAATATTTCTTACTGGGCTAGTTGAGCTTACCCTTTCTTTCACTGTTCTCTTCAGAAAATGAGAATATAGGTGAGACTAGTCGTGGAATGGATTTACGGTCCAGATGATTGCATTAGTAGTCCTCACTATTATGTGAAATAGTGTGATAATTGTAATGAGGACTCCTTTTGAGTTTGTATAATCTCTAGTAGATAATATTTGTATTCAAACTCACAGTATATGTGTTGTCGTGTTCTGCACGACAATTGTATTACTGAAGTTGTATTTATTTCTGTACCATGTATTTGGCGACTCAGAATGGGTGATGTATACCTATTTTGGGGGTGTCACACTAACCATTTCCCACTAATATGTTTATGAGCTGTGTTACAAACAAATACTATTTTATAAATATTTTATAAACTGCTGATGTGACATACTTCATCTCAGCATATTGATCAATAAATTATTTCAATGTAGTCTTCGGTTTCACACAATATGCTAAAGTGAATAATGCCACATCAGCAGTTTATAAAATATTTATAAAATAGTTTGTGTCTCTAACATTATTCTATGTTTATTATATCATTCATAATTATACCCATAATTATATCATGTCCTACATACAGTTTAAAATATTTAAAACAATTATATCCTAAAATTACTATTTTTTTAATATTATATCATTCGTAATTATACCATACATTATATCATACATGTATGATATAATATTATAATACATGTAATTAACAAAATAACTATATATCTAAACTGTGCGGATATTATCATTACTAATTTAATTATATTACAACATAATATTATACCATTTATAATTATATTACAACATAATATTATACAGTTTAAAATATTTAAAACTATTATATCCTAAAATCACTACTTTTCTAATATTATACTATTCCTAATTATATCATACATTATATCATACGTGTATGGTATAATATTATAATACATGTATATAACAAAATAACTGCCTATATAAACTGTGTGGATATTATCATTACTAATTTAATTATATTACAACATAATATTATACAATTTATAATTATATTACAACATAATATTATACAGTTTAAAATATTTAAAATAATTATATCCTAAAATCACTACTTTTTAATATTATCTCATACATTATATCATACATGTATGGTTTAATTTTATAATACACGTATATAACAAAATAACTATCTATCTAAACTGTTCGTATATTATCATTACTAATTTAATTATATTATAATATAATATTATACCATTTATAATTATATTATAACATAATATTATATAGTTTAAAACATTTAAAATAATTAATAAAATAACAAATAACATCAATCATAACTTACTATGTTGATTTTATAATCTCCTAAATCACTACTTTCTCAATCTAAACGGTTTTTGTATTATTATTAATATTTTGATTTTATAATCTCTTAAATCACTACAAATCTAAATTGTTCTGATAATGTCAACTGTTCTAATATTATAATTACTAAATTAATTATTACTCTCTCCGTCTATTAATATAAGATGTTTTAGAGAAGTATTTTTGTCCCTTAATATATGATGTTTTAGAATTCCAAGTAAGCACTAATTGCTTAGTTTCCAATATTACCCCAAGTATTAAATGTAACTTTGGTTCTCTCATTATTTTTTGCTCAATAAATAATAATATCTTTTTTTAATACAAGGGTAATATAAACATTTGATATTATATTTAATGCTATACAATTATTCCCTTAATACTTGTATACAACTCTAAAAAGTCTTATATTAAGGGACGGAGGGTGTATCTCCTAAAATCACTATTTTTTAATCCCAAATTAATATTTAGAATTTATAATCTACTAAATCAAATCTAAATTGTTTTGATAATGTGAACTGTTCTGATATTATCCTTTCTAATTTAATTATTATCTCCTAAAATTACTATTTTTTAATCCCTAATTAATATTTTGAATTTATAATCCCCTAAATCACTACAAATCTAAACTGTTTTGGTAATGTCAACTGTTATGATATTATCCTTTATAATTTAATTATTATCTCCTAAAATCACTACTTTATGATATTATCATTATTGAGGTATTATCATTACTCTCCGTAATGAAGGGTTGGACAAAAGAAAAGAGCTTGAGGCCATCATCGACGACATCCACAATGAGGTAAAATCTTGAAATCCTCCCTGGTGGGGGAACGGAGTCAGCTTAATTCCTCCTAACACCGATCCAAAGAATTCCTGCTCGAGGTGAAAACATTAAAGTGGAAATACTCCGACCTCTCCGAACAAAAGAATAAGCTTTTGGATGACCGAGAAGAACAGATAGGCGATAATAAAGAAATAAAGAACGTATTAATAAACCTAGAGAACCAGTTTGAACATCTGCACCAGAAAATGGCCAACCTTCTTAGGGCGACCTCGGAGTTAGAGAAATATTACACCAAGCTCAAAAACAAAAAAGACCAACATCTCCGAGGCCGACAAGCAGAGGATTATCGACGAATACAAAGTATCTTCGGAGCTGACCGACATCATTATAAAGCAATTCTCCGAAGGTTACTAAGGCCATAAAGATAAAATAAAGGCAAAGATGCAAGCGGTTAACTTATATACCAGAATTCTCGACTCCTCAGATGACGGGGGGAAGCCGAAGACCTTGCCATTTGACATTTATACTTAATTTTCTTTCTTTACCGATCTCGTAATGAATGTTTATGTATAAGCTTTTGAATGAAACGGAAGACTTCCATAAGAGTGAATTGCTCCAATAAACTTATATTATAAACACAAAACATGTAAAAACAAAACTTCACACTTTATTGGTAATATTTCTAAAGTCGACTTGCATCTCAAGTGTTTTTAACTTCTTTATTATCCATTTATTGAAGCCAATATGTGCCTGGATTTGGGACCCCAACAACTTCATAATGACCCTCCCAATTAGGCATAAGTTTACCAATGTTCTGAGGAGTAGATGTTTCAGCCTCTCGGAGCACCAAATCCCCTACCTCAAACCTCCTTTGCTTAACACCCCGATTACAATGTCGAGCAATTCTGCATTGGTAGATTGCTAACCTCACTAATGTTGAATCCCTAACTTCCTCGAACAAGTCCAAGTTCTTCGTCATTATATATTTCTTTAAACTGGTTGACCTGAAGCGACGGGGATCCGATTTCCACTAGGACAAAGTCATCGGTCCTATAAGCTAACCGGAAGGGCGAATCTACAGTCGTCGTCCAAGACGTTGTCCGATAAGCCCACAGAACACTGAGTAGTTCTTCGGGCCACCAACTCTTAGCTTCATCTAATCTCCTTTTAATTCCATCGAGTAAATTTTGATTCGTCACTTCCACCTGACCATTGAACTGGGGATGCACTACCGATGTCGTCAAATGCTGAATGTATAGGTTTGTCAAAAATTGTTCGAACTTGGCCCCAACAAATTGACGCCCATTATACATCACCAAAACCATAGGGATGCCGAATCGGAACACCGCTAACTCTTTAAAAACTTCAAAAACTCCTATTCAGTGATCAACCGAAGGGGTTTCACCTCCACCCACTTGATTATATAATCAATAGCAACTACCACAAATGTCGCTTGTCTTTTTGCCTTCGTCAACGGTTCCAAGATGTCAATCTCCCATACTACGAACGGGATTGGAGATAACATAGAAGACAATTCTTCCGGGGGTTGACGTGGAATCGAACTATTAAGCTGGCACTAGGGATATTTCCTCACATAGTCCTTATTTTCCTTGAACATTTTTGACCAATAATATCCCTACATTAACACCTTGTAGGCTAATGCTTTGGCCCTCATATGATCACCACAGATTCTTTCATGTACCTCCCAAAGGATGTAAGCCGCTTCGACGACACCAAACACTTTAATAATGGTGAATAAAATGTTCTTCGGTACAAATCTCCATCTATCAAGATAAAATAAGAGTTTTTATACTTTATCTTCTCCGCCAACATTCGGTCCAAAGGCAACTTTCCGTCTCCAAGATAATATAAGTATGGAGTGAACCAACAATTCTACCTTGTTATACATAGGATCTCTATCCTTTGAAAGCTCATGATATCAATGACTTCCAAATATGCCGACCCATCGAAAAAAATAATCTCCATTGTAACCAATTTGGACAAGGCATCGACTACGATATTATCCGTCCGATCTACCCCTAAAAAGAATAATAATTGAATTAATGGATTCAATCCCTAACTTTAGCCAGGTACTTAGCCATCCTTGCTCCTGAGCCTCGTATTCTCTTGAAATTTGTTTAACTACCAGCTGAGAATAATTGAAGATGATCAAGCGCTGGAATTCCAAGCTCCTGGCCAACCACAACCCGACCAATATTGCTTCGTACTCTGCCTCATTGTTGGTCGCCTTAAACCAAAAGTGAATAGCTTATTGGTCTTTAAACCCTTCTGGACTTATCAAGATTACCTCGGCCCCGCTAACGTCCGACGTCGAGGACCCATCCACATAGAGGGTACACAAAGTTTGTACCGGCTGAGCATTCATGACTGAACCTGTAACTGCATTCGGATGATCTGAAGGATATGTCTCAGAAAATTAACACTCCACAATAAAGTTGGCCAACGCCTAACCCTTTATAGTCATTCGAGGGTGGTATTCTAGGACAAACTGGGTTAACTCCATGGTTCAGGCAGCGAGCTGACCTGAAATGTTTGGTTTATACAACACCCTTTTGAGGGGCTGATCCATGTACACCACAACCAATCACCCTTGGAAATAATGTTGAAGCTTCCGACTAGCCACTATCAATGCGTAGGCGAATTTTTCTAGGTTCGGATAACGAGTCTCCATATCTCGAAGTGCATGACAAACATAATAAATGAGAAACTATTTTTCCCTTACTTTTCGTACCATTACTGCCTTGACCGCCAATTAACTTGCTGCCTAGCAAGGATAAAGTGGTTCCAAAGGGATTTTTATTCTTTGAAAGACGTCTTCACATTATGAAGTCCACTGAAAAGTCTTCTCATTTTTTATCCCTTCAGAGTGTCAAATAATGAAAGGCATCATTTAGCTGATTTGGACATGAGCCTCCTTAACTCTGTAATTCGACCCGATAAATGTTACACATCTTTGAAGGTTTGGGGAAACTTCATATCCAGTATATGCTTAATTTTATCCGTGTTAACTTCAATTCCCTTCTTACTGATAAGATAACCAAGGAATTTACTTGAGCTAAGAGCGAAAGTACATTTGGTCGGATTCAAACGTATGATGTAATTCCTGATAGTATGGAAATATTGTCGACATAAACTTCCATATTGCGCCCTAACTGCTTCCTGAGTACGTTATTCATCATTCTCTGATAGGTGACCTCGACATTGAGTAACCCAAAAGTCATCTTTTTATACGCATAAATAACCAGATAGGCAATAAAAGTTGTATTCGGAATATCCTCCTTGCATATTAAAATCTAGTTGCATCCTGAAAAGGCATCCAAAAAACTCAACGAAACATACCCTGAAGTGACATCAATCAGTTGGTCAATGTGCGGAATGGGGTATAAATCCTTTGGGCACGCCTTATTCAGATCAATATAATCGATGCAAATTCTCTATTTTCCATTCTTTTTTCGCACATGTACCACATTCGTTAACCACTCTGGATAGTCAATTTCAAAGATGAAGTTGACCGCTAACAGTTTAGCCACTTCGTCATCGATGACCTTTTACTTTTCTAGGGCAAATATCCTCCTCTTCTGCCTAATAGGTTTTTGTGCAGGATCCACACATAGCCTGTGAACAACTACCGACTCATCAATCCCAGACATGTTACTAGGTACCCAAGTAAAAATGTATACATACACCAGTAACAACTCTATCAATCCAGTTCGAAAAGGTTCTTCCAACTCTAAACTAATTTTCATTGTACTCTCTTTGTTCCTTGGGATTAGTTCTATGTCCTCGATGCCTTCTACTGGCAGAACGAGGGGTTCAGTGTTGCCTTAAGTGAAAAGTTCTACCTCGATCGCCATCGTCTACTTTTGCTTGCTGACCCTGACTCCAGATGAGATGAGGTTGTTTTGATAACACCTTCGGGGGATGTCTACATCTCCTTTAACTTTACTGACCCCATTTAATGTGGGAAATTTAATCTTAAAGTGGGGTATAAATGTCACCACTTATAAAGCCGCTAACGTCGATCGACCCAGAATGGCATTGTAAGCAGAAGCGACATGTGCCACCAAAAAATTTGTATTCACCTGCACCAGCTGAGGTGCCGTATCGAAGAAAACTAGCAGTTTGATAGTTCCTACCAAATGTACGGGATCGTTGTTGAACCGATACAACAGAGATTCCTGTCCAACTTCCATCTTTCGCCCATCCAAATCCAACCTTTGGTAGGCATAAACATATAAAATATTCACCGAAGACCCTTTGTCGATCATGATTGTAAGACCCCAACTTTTATGAATAAAGATTAAATTTTTCTCGAAATATATTTTTGAATATTATATTGTGGATTTGATATAATGTTATAGTTGTGGGTATTATTTACAAATTTTGCAAAGTAAGCAAGTGGTTATATAATATTCGATTGGTCGGGGAATATATTCGTTTTAACAGGCAATATTCATACGACGGCACAATCATTGATAGACCCCACAACGGAAGTATTGTCGTAGTTAGAAAACGACAGAATTATCTTTTTATAAAAATAACGGCGAAAGTTTTACCGTTAAACTGTTGAACTACCCGGTGGTAAAAGTACAGTAATACACGTGGTTGCATAGTAGCACACAATATTGATTATTGATGCTTACGTGAGAAGTCACTCAGTTATACTTAATTATTGCTACAGTAATTGCTGTAAAATATCTTTCATATTATTGATTTAATTATTGTCACAGTATCATCTGCATAATATTTATTATTATCTATAATATAAAGCAGAGCAGAGATAGAAAATACATAAATGTCACGTCCGAATCCTACATCAGCAGCTCTCTCTTGTCCTTCGTTTTCAAATTTCAAACCCTCTGTTTCTTACTTCTTACGAACACAGAGCTCTTATCTCTCATAAAACCCTCTTTGCCTTCTCTCTCATGGCCAACTCTCATTCTCCTTCTAAGGTTTCCGCCTTCTCTACTGTTTCACCTCTTCCTTTGAAGCTCTTGGCTGCTTCACCAACAGATTCTATGGCGCCGAAAATACTCGATTTCTGATTCTACGGAGACCCTACGGTTCTTTCTCTCTCTAGCAGTTTTCGCCGGCTTAATTAGGTTGGCCTATTCTGAAGGCTAAGCTGCCAAAATACTCGATTTTTGATGTTATAAAAACAAAACCCATTTAGGTGATTCCAATTTGAGGTAAGTGGTGGTGTTTTTGGGTTTTAAACTTCCATTTTTTCCCAAGAAAATAACGGAGTACCCAACTTTTGATTTTGGTAAATTGAGAAATTTGTTTATCTTCATTTCCTTTCAGACTATCTTTCCAGTCCATACAGTTCTGTACTTTTTCCGACTCCCTTTTTACCCTACTTTTTTCCTGTTTATTGAATTTAGAAATGGTTTGCAAAATTGTTGCTGGGTGAAGACATGTCTGGAAGTGGTACTTGCTATCCAAATGAATAATTTTAAAATTGTTTTTAAATTTAGTTTAGCCTACCAGCCTTACTTTCTTTCACTGAATAATTTTCACTTTTAATGTTGCTGTAGTTTAGATGTGATATTATTAAAAAAAATTACTTGGAAGTTGATACAGAGTAGTTCATTTTCAGTTTGTCTATTTGTTTTGCCTGCACTCCTACAAATTACACTTCTTTTGATTCCATTTATTCCCGAGTTGGTGGACTGCAGAGTTTAGCACATGAAATTAGAAAGGAAAAAATAAAGAAATTTTTTTTAATGATATTAGCACATGACCTTATAGTTAGTGCAATGGGAATTTGGGGCATCTTAGGTCCATAAATGATAGTAAGTACGGTGATTAGCTATCAGTTGCATTCACAATTATGCATTCACCACTTAATTCTGTTAAGTGTTATACAAACATTTCAACCATTTCAACCAGTTCTTTGGTTCATTCTGGTTTAAATTTTCTTAGTGTTATATTTTTATAATTTTATTAATGTCTTTCTTCCTAATCAGAAGGCTATTTAATCTTGCCTTGCAGGTACTATTTTCCGCGAGCCCATCATATGCAAGAACATTCCTAGAATTGTTCCTGGTAATATTTTACATCCACCATTCACTCTATTCAACAATTTTTTCTCTAATATTTAAGCTGGAAAAAGCCCATTTGCACGCAAACGGTTTTGGTTGGAGTTAGAAATTTAGGGCTTCTTTGTTTTATATGTAAAAATGCAAAATATTTAATTTGAGTGAAAAAATGTTGTGCACTTTTAATAATTAGGAGCTTGCAAATCTTCTTGACCTACAGTATCTCCATCAACATGAAAATCGTTTCATTGGGCGAATTCCACCAGAATTGAGCACTTTACAAAACATACGACACTTGTAACGTTACGTGTTCTCTGATTGTCTATAGCAAATCATTAGGTAGGTGTGTTCACTTTCATCTTTTTATGGATGATCTCATTTTGATTCCATTTTGTTTCCAGGGATGTTGGTAATAACCATTTGGTTGGAACTATAAGGGAACTCATTCGTATTGAGGGGTACTTTCCAGTTCCGCACAACCTGTAAGTCAATGAAATTTGAACTACTTCACTTCGCCCATATAGTTATTTATGGTTCGCCTTCAACTTAAATGTGCAGGTATCTAAATAATAATTATCTTACACGAGGAATTCCTGCACAGATTGCAAACTTGACAAATTTGGAAATATATTCTTAATGAATTTCAGTTGGTTGCTGTATTTCTACGTAGTGGTAATTTGATTACTATGATGGTTACAGGTATCTATCATACAACAAAATGTCTGGAATAATACCACCTGGACTTGCTCATATTCCTAGATCGACATACTTGTAAGTGTTTCTTTTAGCTTTACATACATGTCATTATGCATTCCATAAGCGTACACCTCAAATTGACTTTTGAGACTTCTGATCATGTCAATTAGAATAAAATAAGATCTAATCGCCTGACCTGACCAGCGTAGTCATAAAAGCTGCCAACTAAGTCTGAACAATAATTGGTCAATCATGTAAAATTTTTTCTGCAAATAAAGCCTAACTTGATTTTCAAAACTCATCTAAATTATAACTACTGAATTAGCTCAGTAGTAGTGAACTTAGTGATAAGTGCCTCAAAAGGCATACGTCATACGTTCCACACTCCACAATGCATGATCTACTTTGTTTGATACTATTAGACACCGGTGACTCTCCTTATAACTCAAGCAGAGAAAAACCCTTCTAAAGAGGTTGGGGCCTGGGGGAAAGAAAGCAGAGTACCATGCTGTCGAGGCATGTTTGAAGAGGAGGCAGGTGCCCTCTAAGTTTACCACCCACCACTAATGGACTATGAGGATGGTTTATTAATATTATTAATATTTTTTTATTTTTTTTGTGGTGTGGGGGAGTGTTGAATACTTTAATATGGAGTGCATGGCCTTGGGTGACAAATTTAGCCTTAAATAGGCGAACGAGCAGTCTGGTGATTTTCTCACATCGGAAGAAGAACCCTCTACCCAAACATGGTTTCCTATAGGCTTACCTGATGTGCGTTGTTTGTGGGGTATTGGGTTCATAGTGTCAATTGCAATAATCTAACACAACTTATTTGAGTTAATATATATTAGTCTCTTCTACCCCGTGGAATTATAATAATACTAAGAGTACCCCTGAATAATATTTCAGCAAGGAAAATAATTTCAAGAGTTACTTCAGATTTAGTTTTCAGCTAAAGCAAAAAGAACTCCTTGATAATTTCAACAATCAGTTGCGAGTTATTATAACTTTAGCAGAAACTATTTTTTTTCCAGTTGAAACAAACATGACAATTATCTATACGACCGATGTCCCCATTCATTTGATATTTGAGATAAGGCATTGCTTTATTGTTTGCAGGTTGAAAGGCTTGGCTCTCTCCATGTCTTGACGATGGCCAAATCTAGGAAATTGATTTTAAGAAGCAGCCATAAGAAATTTTGTTATTTAAGAGGTATTGTAATGTCAATTCACACGCGCTGTTTATCAATAAAAGTAAATGTTGTTAGTATCTCTGCTCATGAACGCTCATATTTATATATAGTTATATTATTCAAGATCTGTATGATTTAACTGGTTTGGATTATGTTAGGGCGTAAGTATCAAGTTTGGTTATTGTCCCAGAAGAATACCAACTCTAATATAATACCAATCAGGGTCATAGGGCGCAAGCTCCTTGAAAGTACCAGTCTTGACTATATCAGTCCAATGTGGAAGCTCCATCTGTTGAAAATGTGGAAACAATAGGATCAAATACAACAGATCCATCATAATCAATAAAAAAATCAAAAGAATATCATAATAATGTATGCTGGTTTTTTTTTTTTCTAACACAAGTATATTCAGATTAATGATGCTAATAAAAAATTAATACGAGTGCCAAGAAATTATCTGGAAATGGTGGTGCTCTCATAACAAGTATTTAGCGCAAGTTTATGACCACCTAATCCAACTCATTCACAAAAAAAAGAATTTCATGTCCTCTCTGTTGTCAATTATCATACATTGAACTAGACATTGCAATTGTACCTACTATTGTGATAGACAGTTAGAAAGTCCTACAAGTCGAGGCTAGAGAACATTTTGAGCATCATTTATAAAGGAACAAGGTAGATCATGAACAATATATGCTGCTACAATATTTCACAACAGTACACATCGCTTCTTATGGAATAAACTTTAAAATAAAGATCGCTGGATCCCTTAATAGGAAGAGAATTAAGACTAAAGTGCCAAGCAGTGAGAAAAATCCTTACTATATATTAAATGCCAAACAACAGCATACGAAAGCAAAATATTAAAACAAGACAAATTAAATGCTTATTACATTTGAATCTCAATTAGTTCTTGTATATATCTTCTGTTTGGTTGATGAGAATCTGTACTAAAGATTCTAAATTAGAGTTAGATATGATGGATAGTGAAGATGATATATAATTGTACAGAAGATGTTTTTATACATAATAAAGTGGTTGTAATATATGTCTGTAGTATATGATTTGATCTTTTTTTATTAGTTAGCATCATGTTAACGTGTGTTACTTATGAACTGATTTGCTGTACCAACTTCATAACCATATTTTCCTTAGATTAGTGTGATCTAAGGAAATGGAAACAATGAGTCCAGTTGATTCTAATTATCACACTTGTTATAACTTCTTAGGGAGATTGGTAACCACCACATGGTGTCCTTGCACCCACTTCAATATCTTTCATAATCAAATTTTAGAAGAGCAATATGTATCTCAACCAACAACCTTGAATCCTGAAGTAGTAAGCAAATACTCGAATTTTTAAGAAGAAATACTCAAATAAGTGAGAGATATGACATAGAAATGAGCAAAACAAAAGCATACGAAATCAAAATATTAAAAAATAATCCAAGGATTACAACAAATTATGCTATAAACTTCAAAATGCATGTGTAAATTTCTTAATAGATGTGTTTTGAAATTTGGAAGTGAACCCAAACATTAATAGCACCCATCCCAACCAGCCAACCTTCATTCTCTAGGGGGGGGCTAAAGTGATCTCCTATGCAAAAATAAAGTGGATTAGCATAAATGTGTCAGCTGAATTCCCCAACTCCATTTGCACTCATTGATCTTAAAAAAACAAGCTGGGAAGGATATAAAATTTAAACTAAATTATATCAGCAGGAATGAATACAAACGATAGAGAAAACTAATGAAATAACAAAAGAAAGGAGCGTTCTGCTAGCCCGATTGTACTTTTTAAAATACATAATACAATAAGGCAACATATAATTTATGTAAACAAAAAACTTAACAAATCTATAATATAAAATAAAGTAGTGATGAATCCATAAGATTAAAGAGAAGGTTTGAACTTGCACTTATTTTCGTTTTTGTGAAGTATTTTCATCAGATTTTACTTGGGAAACAATAAAAGAAGTAAAGGACTAATATACCCTTATTAAACATTAAAATCCTAATCACTACTAAACGTCCTACATCCCAACCAATAAATACTCCCTCTGTTCGGTATTAAATGTCTTAATTTCCTTTTTAGGATATCCCAAAATAAATGTCCTATTTCCTTTTTATTCTATTTCTCCTCTTATACCCTCATAATCTTTGTACTCAACTTTTATTGGAAACTGAAAAAATGAGAAAAAGATTACACTAGAAACTTGTGTACTGTTGTACTACTTTCAGTATAACATTCTTTTCATTTAATAGCTTTCTAAACTATTTCTATTTGTTGTACTTATTGGCAATGTGAGAATAACAAAAAGAGAATTGATTCTCGTGGGAACGAATAATTGATGATGTCATAGAAAATTAGAGAAATACTTTAATTAAAAAGTAATCAAAAGGATAATTTAGGTAAAAGAAAAATCTATTAATCAGTTTTCCGAAACTAATTACTCTTACATTACACATAATAAAAACTCCAAATAAATAATAAATAATAAATCATTGATGTGCTCTTGATTTGTGGTACCCGTCAGAGGACTCAATTCCCAACTTGACCCAAAAGTATATTAAGCCATCGTCTTCACACTCAAACTGTCAAACACCATATCAACTCACATGTTATCTTAAAAAAATCTCTTCCTTAGCATGTAAATTCGAACTTCAACAAATTGCTTTCCCTTAAGTTTGAATATATACACTCTTAAGACTTGACGTTTACTTGAGCAATTGCTTGAAAACTCTCAATACACTGAGGCACTCGAATTACATGAGAGCCTAACAAGCCTCTAATACTAAAGGGCCGAGGGCCTTGTATATTTTGAACCAATGGAGAACAATTTATTTAAATTTCATGATTAGCTGATTATTTTTCCTTGTGATGTCATTTGAATTTCTTTGGACACTTTTCATGCATAAGCTTTCTTGAGTGAGCTTCTCATGGTTCTCTTTAACATTTATATTGTTGTTTTATAGGTCTTAGATTGGCAGCGACTGGGCAGTTAGGAACTTATCTAAGTGAACAGAATGCTACAGCCTATAAGCAACTTGCCAGTGTTTGATCGCTCCTCAAAATGCTTACAAGGTACTATTTTCTAAGAGCATTATTAGAGTCGGTTCCTCCATTGGATAATTGTTTAAATTCTTAAAAGTGTTATCTTAGCGTATTAACCACTGTTATTTGTGTTTAGTAAGGGAAATTCTTATAGCTCACTCCTGAATAACCTGAATTATTTATTTAAGGCCCAGGGAGTAGTAGGATTGCCATTAATAATGTTTTAGAAAAGGGTGTCCGTGATCCGGTTTCTTGATTCCTAAACTTATATTTTATACTTTGGATGTAGGAAAGAAGAGTTCAGTGAGGTGAAAAAATAATACACATTGAGGTTTTCTAGCATACCTTTTTTAAAAATATACAGTGGAGAACTTAAATTTTGGAAAGCTATGATGAGCTCCTACAATCAGTTGTCTCTTGGGCTGACAGCTATGTGATTGGAATTTTGTTTGAGTTTTGATAGAATATGTAAATTCTTCTTCGACTGCACTCCTGTACTTCCAGCTTCTTAACAGTTGCAGTTTGTGCTTTGTAAGAATAGTGGAATGTAATTTGTGCTTTGTAAGAATAATGCAATTTGTGCTTTGTAAGAATAGTGGAATATGGGTATAAACAAAAAATTTCAATTTGTGCTTTGTAAGAATAGTATAAATGTAATGAAGTTTTATTATACTACGACTGCTCTCAATGATTTTTGTATCAAATAAGAGATAACTTAGGATTTTTGTATCCAATAAGAGAAAACTTGAGATATGTGAACTCATTTGGTTGGAACTATTATACTACGACTGCTCTCAAGAATAGTGGAATATGGGTATAAACAAAGAATTCCAATTTGTCCTTTTTTCTGTTTGGGATTTGTGAATGACAGGTGCTAATGATAAGGCTGAGAGTGTTTCAACTCTCCGTATTTGAACTATAGTGCTCAGATTTTCTTGGCAGGTGATAAGCCTTTATGGTCATAGTTTGTATCCTATTAGTAGGGTTGCATCGGGGAAGGTACCGTTGTGTAACTTAGACGAAGAATAGAGAACTGCATTGTTTTCGCTATAGATATTGTTCTAGCCGTAGACAAATCAATGGTGCTACTTTTACTCTTCGATATGCTTCGATATATTTTTACTGTTTACTTTCTTTTTGTCACGAGTGCTATTTGTTAATTTTTTTTTGAACTTTAAGGTTTGCATTAAATAAACTAAATCGTATATGATTATATATGTTGATTATTGTTTTGCTATGCAGAATTACATAGTTGTAGTGGTCGGATGAGACAGAATGCAACAGTTGCACACAGTGAAAGTATGCTAATTTGTCTGCATAGTGTACTATAAATTATCCTTGATAAGGTTAGATTCATTACTTCGTTGATGTAACTTTGGCCCTAGGGTGAAGCCATGTTTATACATTTCTGAAAATGTCAGAAAAATTTTGGCATGCGATATATTTCCACTCATTATAAGTTTTCATCGATCAAACTCTGTAAGTTGTATGATCATATATTTTCAAGTATACATTGAAGGATACTTGGTGTAAGCTGTAAAGAATACGAAGTTGTTTCTCTATTTTCTACATGTGTATAATTTTTGTGTTTCGTCTTTTGAAGGATACTTGGTGTATAATTTTATACATGGTTATGATGATTTTGGGTATGGAATGATGGTTGTTTTAGTGGTTTGAATATTTATAGATAATTGTAAGTTTGTAGACAGGTTTAGATTTTTCTAGATATCTATTTTTAAAGGAAATTATGTCGAAATTTATTGAAATTATTAGCGACTACCTTGATGTTTTGGTGGTTGGATATGTGTTGATGATCGAGTATGTATTAATTATTGTGGTTGTATGGTGAATTATGATAATTGTTACGTCTAATTGTAAGTTATTTTAAGTTGCAAAGAGTATTTAGGTAATGTATTACTTTTCAAATTTTAATCTAATTTTTCGTTTCGTCGTGCCTTCAAACACGGGCAAGGGTACACCAGTTTGCTGCTGCTATTCGGAGTTGTAAACCTCCTGAAGTATATAAAGGCAAAGGCATAATGTATATAGATGAAGTTATCAAGAAGAAACAAGAGAAAAGGTCGAAATGAGTTGCACTGGTGCATAATATTTGCGTAGGCATGTTTCTTTGTGGTTATTTTCTGATGACATTTTCAAAATGCAAGATGAGTTTGAGCATTGTACTAAGATTGTCTAATCTGGAAGTCATCTCCTCTCTTTTACTGCAAATTCTCATAAAATTTAGAAAGCTTGTCAAATATTGTAGATGTGAACCAACCACATGGTATGTTAGTTGTATCAGTGTGTGTTGTCGGATGACCAAGTCTCTCCTTTAAAATGGAATACCTAATTTCATATGATTAGTTAAGATGAATCTATTGCTAAAAAAATCTTTATATTTGTTTCATAAATTTATAACACCTAAATTTATATAATCTATACAATTCATACATTTATACAATTTCGTAGAGCCGTAACTCTCCCTCTCTTTTATTTGTTATGATTTTTCATTTTTAAACTTCGTTGTTGAGCTAATCCTAAATTTATATAACGACCTGCAATCAGTTTTTGTATCAAGTTACGGCTCTAGGACATTGTATACCCATCTACGTGCGACAAAAAAAGGAGTGGTTATAACAAGCAAACAATAATTTTTAATTGTCAAGTTACTATTTAAAAAGTTACAATCAATTAAAAAGACTTATACATAATAAAAAATAAATCTTGAAATGTAGTTAAACTTTGTTTAACTGTATGAGAATTTGACTATTAAAGTTGAACATATTTTTTATTTTTTGATTGAAATTTGTCTTCGTAAGAATTTTTCATTTAAATGCTTTTGTGGAGTATGTATGAAAAGTGCAGATGTGTTAATAATTAATTCAGGCTTTTAATTTAGTGTGTGTCCATATTCACTGCTTTATTTTTTTGTGTTCATGATTTTTTTTTAAATTATACAGTGCCTTCAGGCACGGGTTATCGCTAGTTAAATCAATAATTGAGATGAAAAAGTTATTCATATTATTATTTATAATATTGACAATGTCTAGAAAGTTCTGTCGAGGAGAGGTTTGGTCACCTAATTGCGCGCCAATAGGAAAAAATCCTTATCGAAAAGCCCCCTCTTTCTTGAGAATGATCTAGTTGTTAAATATTGTGAGTTATAATATTAATGATGAATAAGTTCGTATTAATTAAAGATGAATTTGATATTTTTATTGTGTTGGGATTATTAGTGTTAGTGGAAATCGACATCTATTTCGATAATAATGGATGTCTGGAGGTTATATTAACCAATCGGGTAATTAATCGGATAATTGAGCAATTAATGGCTATTTTAGTCGTGGAATATTCTTTCTATCAGGGAATATTCGTACGACGGCGCAGCCATTTGTGGGCCACATAACAGAATAACTGTCGGATGAAGAAAATGACAAATTTGAGTTTTTACAAATAACGGCGTAGTTGTTACCGTTAACACTGTTGGAATACCCGGTGGTTAAAATACAGTAATACGCGTTATTGCATAGTAGCACACGGTATTGCACAATATTTTTGAAATTATTGATTCGTACGTAAGAAGGTACTACTCAATAATTGTTACAGTAATTACTGTTCAATATTTTATTTTATTGATTCAATAATTGCTACGTTAAAATTTTATATTATTGTTGTTCAATAATTGTCACTGCACAGTATTTCCCATTATCATATCAATAATTCATATTATTTGAATAATATTATTTGATAACATTATTGGCAATGTCTAGAAAGTTCTGTCTAAGGAGAGGTTTGGTCACCTAATTGCGCGCCAGTAAAGAGAAATTCTTATTGGAAAGCCCCCATTCTCCTGGGAACGGCCTGGTTGTCATTAATGTGATTCTGTAATATTATTTGTAAATAATTAATTATTGATTCATATGATAAGGAAATATTTATTTTATGTGGATGTAAATGAGAGATATATTTTTGTGGTTAAAAATGAAGGAGTTAATGTTGAGGTGTTTTATCTGTATTTTTGTCAGAACGGAGGTATTAAAAATCAAATTAGGATTTTTGAGATATTTTACGAGGGTTATAATTTTTAATCCGACCGTTGGATCGTGGTAATATTTGGATATGTTATACATATATAAGTTGAGTATATGTTCACAAATTTTGAACCGTTAAAAATGAACGAATGATTTTTTATGAATTTTAAGAGGTGACTGATTCGGAAATTAGGTTTATAAATGATTTTAGTGGAAAATTATAGAAATGGGTGGGCCCCACTTTTGATTGTTGGGGAAGATGGCTAATTTTTGGTGGGTGAAATAGTAGCAGGTAAAGCCATCAGGTTGCAGGTCAAGTCTGCTTCGGCGTGCTAACATTTTCCTATAAATAGAGGGCTAAGTTAGAATTGAAAATCACACCAGAATTAATAAGTTTTCTTTCTTTTTCTCTCTAGATTATTGAGTGTATTTTGTGAGTATTTAGATACTTGATGAGTTGATATTCATCAGTGCAAGTTTCCTTTAGCGTTATATCCGATATCCAGTCAGAAGTGCTGCTCTTTTGAGGTAAGGGATAGTAAGAGATATTAAGGGATGTTATATTCTTCATAATGATGTTATTCTTTCAATATCATTATACTGAAATATTGGTATGGATTTTATTGTATAATTTTTACCCCTTTAAGTCGAGATTACTATTCACGTATACGGCACTATTCACGTATACGGCACTATTCACGTATACGACACTATTCATGTATATAGCACTATTTACGTATACGGTACCATGTACGAATACGGAGTACTATTCACGAGTTACTATTCATGAGTTACTATTCACGAGTTACTATTCATAACAAAAATTGGTTTCTTTTTCTGACCAAATTATCGTTGATTTATGATTGTTGCTCTTGAAAATAAATGCAGTTGTTGATCATATTGTTTTTATTATCATATATAACATTTTTATAACCCTAATGCTGATATTTCTCTTTGACTTAAGTGTAAAGATGGGTAGATTTTTGGTATGATCATGACTATGGGTTCCCTTTGGCCAGTAGTGCAAAGTTGAATTGTTGACTGATATGATCATGACCATTGAATTTATAATTGAATATCTTTAGCTTAAGTACAATGATGAATTGATCAACATGGTTATAATTATTGTTTATATAAATTCTGAATTGATTATATATTTCTTTGAGATATTAATATATTTGGCCTATAGTGCCAATATGAACTGTTGATGAATATATTTGGCCTGTAGTGCAAATATGAACTGTTGTTGAATATCTTTGGCCTGTAGTGCAAAGATGAACTGGTGATGAATATCTTTGGCCCATAGTACAAAGATGACCTGTGGTTGAATATCTTTGGCCAGTAGTGCAAAGATAAATTGTTGATGAATATCTTTGGCCCGTAGTGCAAATATGACATGTTGTTGAATATCTTTGGCCAGTAGTGCAAAGATTAACAGGTGTTGAGATGAACATGACCAACTGGTGATACAAATGAATATCTTTGGCCGTAGTGCAAAGATGAAGTTATTAGTATGATTATGAACAGAAAATGTGATTTGGTGTAACCATGATCTTTGATGTTTCAGGTAAAGATAGGTGATGAAAATTATCTTCGTCCTGGATGAGAAGAGGAATTTAGAACTACAGTTATGATTATGAGTTATTCATATGATTGTGGACCAGAATTATTGATTGATGTTACAGGGATAAAACATTGTTGGTGGATTTTTAACATGGAGAAGATAATAGACTTTATAGTCTATTTGACTCTTCTAATGGATTGCTCGTTCCGCTGTAACTATGGTTGAAATTTTTATCATCTACCATATGTTCTAAATCTCTGATTTATTACTGATGAAGACTATTGATAATTTATTTATCTTTAGTCATGATATTCTTTACTGGGCTAGTTGTGCTCACCCTTTTGTTTCACAATTCATTTCAGGTCATAAGAGTGTAGCTGGGTCGAGCGGGGGTAACAAGGGAATAGAACGGTGGTCATCATTTAGTAGTTATATTTGGTGAAGAAAATAGGGTGAGGCGAACCCAACGTTGGAAGAGTGTTTTGTCACTATCATACAAGATGTCTAATGACATACAACCTCGTGTCATCATAAGACAGGGTTGTACTCATCCACTTGCTGAGTATATCTGTAAGACCCAGAATTTTATGAAATAAAAGTATTCAATTTTTCTTATAATTACTATTCAGTAAATGGTTAAATTGATAAAAATTTAAAGTTATGGGTGAAATATGAATTTTTTTTCAAAATAAGCAAGTGGTTATAAAATAATCATTGTTGTCGGGGAATATTCGTTTGGTCGTGGAATATTCTTTCTGTCGAGGAATATTCGTACGACGGCGCAGCTATTTGTGGGCCCCATAACGAATAACTGTCGGGTGAAGAAAACGACAAATTTGAGTTTTTATAAATAACGGCGTAGTTGTTACCGTTAACACTGTTGGAATACCCGGTGGTTAAAATACAGTAATACGCGTTATTGCACAGTAGCACACGGTATTGCACAGTATTTTTAAAATTATTGATTCTTACGTAAGAAGGCACTACTCAATAATTGTTACAGTAATTACTGTTCAATATTTTATTTTATTGATTCAATAATTGTTGCGTTGATATTTTATATTATTGTTGTTTCAATAATTGTTGCTGCACAATATTTTCTATTATCAGATCAATAATTCATATTATTTGAATAATATTATTAGATAGCATTATTGACAATGTCTAGAAAGTTCTGTCTAAGGAGAGGTTTGGTCATCTAATTGCGCGCTAGTAAGGAGAAATCCTTATTGGAAAGCCCCCTCTTTTCTGGGAACGGCCTGGTTGTCATAAATGTGATTCTGTAATATTATTTGTGAATAATTAATTATTGATTCATATGATAAGGAAATATTTATTTTATGTGGATATAAACGAGGGATATATTTTTGTGGTTAAAAATGAAGGAGTTAATGTTGAGGTTTTTATCAGTATTTTTGTCGGAATGGAGGTATTAAAAATTAGGGTTTTTGAGATATTTTGCGAGGGTTATAATTTTTAATCTTGACCGTTGGATCGTGGTAATATTTGGATATGTTATACATATATAAGTTGAGTATATGTCCACAAATTTTGAACCGTTAAAAATGAACGTATGATTTATTATGAATTTTACGAGATGGCTGGTTCAGAAATTGTTGAATTTTCAGAGTTTATCATTTTGGTAGAAAATTCTAGAATTGGTGGGCCCCACTTGTGGTTGGTGAAGAAATGTGCTGAATTATATTTCAAATGTGGTGGGTGGGAATAGTAGCAGGTAAAGCCATCAGGTTGCAGGTCAAACCTACCAAAATTTTCCTATAAATAGAGGGCTAAGTTAGAATTAAAAATCACACCAGAAATATAAGCTTTTTCTCTTTCTCTCTCTATATTATGAAGCATATTTTGTGAGTTTTTAGATACTTGGTGAGTTTCTATTCATCAGTGCAAGTTTCCTTCAGCATCATATCCGATATCCAGTCAGAAGTACTGCTCTTTTGAGGTAAGGGATAGTAAGGGATAGTAAGAGATTTTAAGGGTTGTTATGATTTTCAGTTTCGTAATTTTTTTGATCTTCAAAAATTATGGAAAAATTTGAAATGATATTTTGATGAGTTTTCTTGATTGTGTTCAAAAATGGTGATTTTTAGATGTATAGATTGAGAGTTATGAATTTTATGAGAAAAGACTATTTTAAAAGTAACCGCTTATAATTCCTTGTGGTTAACTCCAAAATTGATGAAATTTTTATTGGAAGTATATGTATATGATAGAAGTATACTCTGTAAATTTTAGAAGTTTTGGACAAAAGTACAATTTTTGATAAATATCTAAATATTCGGCTGTTTTGGCCATATGAAAAATAGTAAATGAATTTTAAAAATTCTGAGAAAAATATATGTTCACTATGGGACTATATTATGCTAAATCCCAGAAAAGAAATATTTTTGGAACTGATTTGGTATTTTTCATGAAAATGGTCTAGTTATGAGTAAATGAATTAAATATGTTTTGTGAAGTAAGAAAATTGGAAAATAGGATTTTATGACTTGAGAATCCTATATGAGGTATATGCAGATTTTTGATGAGGGTTTTGGTTATTGGTGATGAAATCTTATGAGTTTGGCATTTTAGGATGATTAAATGCATTATTTATTAAAGTATAAACAATTAAAATTAATTGTTTATAAGCTTAAGAAATGTTATTCTTTCAATATCATTATACCAAAATATTGGTATAAATTTTATTGTAAAATTTCTACATTTTTGTGTCGGGGTTACTATTCACGAGTTACTATTCATAAGTTACTATTCACGAGTTACTATTCACGATAAAATTGGTTTCTTTTTCTAACCAAATTATAGTTGATTTATGAATATTGCTCTTGAAATTAAATCCATGTTTTGATCATATTATTTTTATAATCATATATAACATTTTTATAACCTTGATGTTGAAATTCTCTTTCGCTTGAGTGTAAAGATGGGTAAATTATTGGTATGATCATGACTATGGGTTCTCTTTGGCCAGTAGTGCAAAGATGAATTGTTAACTGGTATGATCATGACCATTTAATTTAGAATTGAATATCTTTAGCTTAAGTGTAAAGATGAATTGATTAACATGGTTATAATTATTGTTTATATAAATTCTGAAATGATTGTATATTTCTTTGAGATATGAATATATTTGGCCTGTAGTGCAAATATGAACTGTTGAGGAATATCTTTGGCCTGTAGTGTAAAGATGAATTATTGATGAATATCTTTGGCCGTAGTGCAAAGATGAATTATTGATGAATATCTTTGGCCTGTAGTGCAAAGATGAACTGTTGTTGAATATCTTTGGCATGTAGTGCAAAGATGGTCTGTTGATGAATATCTTTGGCCTGTAGTGCAAAGATGAACTGTTGTTGAATATCTTTGGTCGTAGTGCAAAGATGGATTTATTAGTATGATTATGAACAGGAACTGTGATTTGGTATAACCATGATCTTTGATGTTTCAGGTAAAGACAGGTGATGAAAATATTCTTCGTCCTGGGTGCGAAGAAAAATTTAGAATCACAATTATGATTATGAGTTATTCATATGATTGTGGAAAGGAACTGTTGATTGATGTTACAGGGATAAAACATTGTTGGTGGATTTTTAACATGGAGAAGATAATAGACTTTATAGTCTATTTGACTCTTCTAATGGATTGCTCGTTCCGCTGCAACTATGGTTGAAATTTTTATCATTTACCATATGTTCTAAATCTCTGATTTATTATTGATGAAGGCTATTGATAATTTAATTATCTTTAGTCATGATATTCTTTACTGAGCTAGTTTTGCTCACCCTTTTGCTTCACAATTCCTTTCAGGTAATAAGAGTGTAGCTGGGTCGAGCGGGGGTAACAAGAGAATAGAACGGTGGTCATCATTTAGTAGTTATATTTGGTGAAGAAAATAGGGTGAGGCGAACCCAACGTTGGAAGGGTGTTTTGTCACTATCATACAAGATGTCTAATGATATACAACCTCGTGTCATCATAAGACATGGTTGTGCTCATCCACTTGCTGAGTATATCTACGAGCACTACCTATATAATCTTGGTGTTTGTTTGAAGTATAATTCTCAATTAGAGACAGTGGAGATAATGATAAGTCAAGAGAAGACTCACCATTGGGAAGAATATGATAGTAATCTTCTCGTTTTTCTTTGGGGTCTATTGGGTCAACCAAGGATAATTTTGTGGCCATATGATATCTATCATAACCTAGACGCGTGGCCTCCCATGTACGAAGGTTTCCTTGAGCACTTCCCAAAGATTCTAATTTCTAAAACAGTTTTTGACTATACCTTTATGTAAGGTGTTATTGTGAGGTGATGTCCACAGTTGGAACATGAGTCACATTTGGTATATATTTGTATCCAAACTCACAGCATATGTGTTGTTGTATTTTGCACGACAATTGTTGTAATAAAGTTGTAGTTGTTTTCTGTACCATGTATTTGGCGACTCAGAATAGGTTGGATGGAATGGACCTATTTTGGGGTCGTTACAATATCTACGAGCACTACCTATATAATCTTGGTGTTTGTTTGAAGTATAATTCACGATTAAAGACAGTGGAGATAATGATAAGTCAAGAGAAGACTCACAATTGGGAAGAATATGATAGTAATATTCTCGTTTTTCTTTGGGGTCTATTGGGTCAACCAAGGATAATTCTGTGGCCATATGATATCTATCATAACCCAGACGCATGGCCTCCCATGTACGAAGGTTTCCTTGAGCACTTCCTTAAGATTCTAATTTCTAAAACAGTTTTTGACTATACCTTTATGTAAGGTGTCATTGTGAGGTACTGTCCACGGTTGGGACATGAGTCACATTTAGTATATATTTGTATCCAAACTCACAGCATATGTGTTGTTGTATTTTGCACGACAATTGTTGTAATAAAGTTGTAGTTATATTCTGTACCATGTATTTGGCGACTCAGAATAGGTTGGATGGAATGGACCTATTTTGGGGTTGTCACAGTTGGTATCAGAGCTTAGAGACATGGTCTCTGGCGGAGATCGGGGAATATAACTAGGAGGGAAGAGATGAGTAAATCCTTCGCTAGTGTGTCCTACCTAAGATTATTTATTGGTCAGTCATAATATCGGGATATTATGTGATATGTTAATTTGTTTAATTAACCCTTGTTTTATGGCAGTATTTGAGAATGGCTGCTGAGAATGTTAACAATGGAGTGAATGAGACCGTGGGGATACCTCTAATCATCTACCAGGATAATGTGATGTCAGGCGGAGAAGGAATTAGAGAAATCCATGTGGTGAGTGAAGAATTGATAGTTGCACCCGAGCTAGTCGCAGAGGTAGCAGCTGAGAGTGAGGAAGAAGAAGCACCTGAGAAGAATTTAGTAGAGGTATTATATGATCAAAATGTAGAATTTCAAAATCGTATTCATGAGTTAGAAGAGCAGGCTGAAGAACGACAGGCGGTCGGGGAGCAAAAGGATGTAACAATTCAAGCTTGTGTTACCCGATATGTGATGCTTGAACAGAAGCATTCTTTGGCAGAGTATAAGATGATAAAGATGGAATCTGAGCTGAAAGAAGAAAAAACTGAACGAGTGAGAATAAGTGATGCATGGGCAAAAGCTGCACGACACGTGGATATTGTGAAAAGAGATGTCCGATCTAAGAAGGCTAAAATAGATGATATGAATTTCTCTTTTTGGAAAGCAATTGGGAGAACCCAACATCGAGTTTAGAATTACCCTATACAGAGCGGTCAACCTGAATTCGATATGGATCGAAGATTGATGATTCAGATCATGAATCAGGAGTACGACGAGGCAACTGAGGGAGAAATATGCCCTATAGAAAAGTATATTCCAAAGGTAGTGATGACGCCAAATACTGCCCTAGACAAGTCAAAGCCGGGTAGTTCAAGGGAGAGCGGTTGTCATGACTTCCCAACAAGTGAGGAACCCAAATGAAGTTATCACGGGAGATGAGAAATGGAGAAATCATGATGACCCGGGAGATAGAATCTGAAATAAAAGCAAGGTATTCTCAACTTTTCGAAATACCAGGTACGTAAATTTCGGGGACGAAATTTCATAAGGAGGGGAGATTGTAAGACCCCGAATTTTATGAAATAAAAGTATTCAATTTTTCTTATAATTACTATTCAGTAAATGGTTAAATTGATAAAAGTTAAAGTTAAGGGTGATATATGAAATTTTTTTCAAAATACACAAGTGGTTATAAAATATTCATTGTTGTCGGGGAATATTCGTTTGGTCGTGGAATATTCTTTCTGTCGGGGAATATTCGTACGACGGCGCAACCATTTGTGGGCCCCATTACAGAATAACTGTCGGATGAAGAAAACGACAAATTTGAGTTTTTACAAATAACGGTGTATTTGTTACCGTTAACACTGTTGGAATACCCGGTGGTTAAAATACAGTAATACGGGTTATTGTACAGTAGCACACGGTATTGCACAGTATTTTTGAAATTATTGATTCTTACGTAAGAAGACACTACTCAATAATTGTTACAGTAATTACTGTTCAGTATTTTATTTTATTGATTCAATAATTGCTACGTTAAAATTTTATATTATTGTTGTTCAATAATTGTCACTGCACAGTATTTCTCATTATCAGATCAATAATTCATATTATTCGAATAATATTATTAGATAACATTATTGGCAATGTCTAGAAAGTTCTGTCTAAAGAGAGGTTTGGTCACCTAATTGCGCGCCAGTAAGGAGAAATTCTTATTGGAAAGCCCTCTCTTTCTTGGGAACGGTCTGGTTGTCATAAATGTGATTCTGTAATATTATTTGTGAATAATTAATTATTGATTCATATGATAAGAAAATATTTATTTTATGTGGATATAAATGAGAGATATATTTTTGTGGTTAAAAATGAAGGAGTTAATGTTGAGGTGTTTTATCTGTATTTTTGTCGGAACGGAGGTATTGAAAATCAAATTAGGGTTTTTGAGATATTTTGCGAGGGTTATAATTTTTAATCCGACCGTTGGATCGTGGTAATATTTGGATATGTTATACATATATAAGTTGAGTATATGTTCACAAATTTTGAACCGTTAAAAATGAACGAATGATTTGTTATGAATTTTAAGAGGTGACTGATTCGGAAATTAGGTTTATAAATAATTTTGGTGGAAAATTCTTGAAATGGGTGGGCTCCACTTTTGGTTGTTGGAAAGATGGCTAATTTTTGGTGGGTAGAATAGTAGCAGGTAAAGCCATCAGGTTGCAGGTCAAGTCTGCTTCGGCGTGCTAACATTTTCCTATAAATAGAGGGCTAAGTTAGAATTGAAAGTCACACCAGAATTCATAAGTTTTTTTCTCTTTTTCTCTCTAGATTATTGAGTGTATTTTGAGAGTATTTAGATACTTGATGAGTTGATATTCATCAGTGTAAGTTTTCTTCAGCGTTATATCCGATATCCAGTCAGAAGTGCTGCTCTTTTGAGGTAAGGGATAGTAAGGGATATTAAGGGATGTTATATTCTTCATAATGATGTTATTCTTTCAATATCATTATACTGAAATAATGATATGGATTTTATTGTATAATTTTTACCTCTTTGAGTCGGGATTACTATTCACGTATACGGCACTATTCACGTATACGGCACTATTCATGTATATGACACTATTTACGTATACGGTATCATGTACGAATATGGAGTACTATTCACGAGTTACTATTCACGAGTTACTATTCATGAGTTACTATTCATGACAAAAATTAGTTTCTTTTTCTGACCAAATTATCGTTGATTTATGATTGTTGCTCTTGAAAATAAATGCAGTTGTTGATCATATTATTTTTATTATCATATATAACATTTTTATAGCCCTAATGATGATATTTCTCTTTGACTTAAGTGTAAAGATGGGTAGATTTTTGGTATGATCATAACTATGGGTTCCCTTTGGCCAGTAGTGCAAAGTTGAATTGTTGACTGGTATGATCATGACCATTGAATTTATAATTGAATATCTTTAGCTTAAGTGCAAAGATGAATTGATCAACATGGTTATAATTATTGTTTATATAAATTCTGAAATGATTATATATTTCTTTGAGATATTAATATATTTGGCCTATAGTGCCAATATGAACTGTTGATAAATATATTTGGCCTGTAGCGCAAATATGAACTGTTGTTGAATATCTTTGGCCTGTAATGCAAAGATGAACTGGTGATGAATATCTTTGGCCCATAGTGTAAAGATGACCTGTGGTTGAATATCTTTGGCCAGTAGTGCAAAGATGAATTGTTGATGAATATCTTTGGCCCGTAGTGCAAAGATGACATGTTGTTGAATATCTTTGGCCAGTAGTGCAAAGATTAACAGGTGTTGAGATGAACATGACCAACAGGTGATACAAATGAATATCTTTGGCCGTAGTGCAAAGATGAAGTTATTAGTATGATTATGAACAAGAAATGTGATTTGGTGTAACCATGATCTTTGATGTTTCAGGTAAAGATAGGTGATGAAAATTATCTTCGTCCTGGATGAGAAGAGGAATTTAGAACTACAGTTATGATTATGAGTTATTCATATGATTGTGGACCAGAATTGTTGATTGATGTTACAGAGATAAAATATTGTTGGTGGATTTTTAATATGGAGAAGATAATAGACTTTATAGTCTATTTGACTCTTCTAATGGATTGCTCGTTCCGCTGCAACTATGGTTGAAATTTTTATCATCTACCATATGTTCTAAATCTCTGATTTATTACTGATGAAGACTATTGATAATTTATTTATCTTTAGTCATGATATTCTTTACTGGGCTAGTTGTGCTCACCCTTTTGCTTCACAATTCCTTTCAGGTAATAAGAGTGTAGCTGGGTCGAGCGGGGGTAACAAGAGAATAGAACGGTGGTCATCATTTAGTAGTTATATTTGGTGAAGAAAATAGGGTGAGGCGAACCCAACGTTGGAAGGGTGTTTTGTCACTATCATACAAGATGTCTAATGATATACAACCTCGTGTCATCATAAGACATGGTTGTGCTCATCCACTTGCTGAGTATATCTACGAGCACTACCTATATAATCTTGGTGTTTGTTTGAAGTATAATTCTCAATTAGAGACAGTGGAGATAATGATAAGTCAAGAGAAGACTCACCATTGGGAAGAATATGATAGTAATCTTCTCGTTTTTCTTTGGGGTCTATTGGGTCAACCAAGGATAATTTTGTGGCCATATGATATCTATCATAACCTAGACGCGTGGCCTCCCATGTACGAAGGTTTCCTTGAGCACTTCCCAAAGATTCTAATTTTTAAAACAGTTTTTGACTATACCTTTATGTAAGGTGTCATTGTGAGGTGTTGTCCACGGTTGGGACATGAGTCACATTTGGTATATATTTGTATCCAAACTCACAGCATATGTATTGTTGTATTTTGCACGACAATTGTTATAATAAAGTTATAGTTATTTTCTGTACCATGTATTTGGCGACTTAGAATAGGTTGGATGGAATGGACCTGTTTTGGGGTTGTCACAGTTGGTATCAGAGCTTAGGGATATGGTCTCTGGCGGAGATCGGGGAATATAACTAGGAGGGAAGAGATGAGTAAATTCTTCGCTAATGTGTCCTACCTAGGCTTATTTATTGGTCAGTCATAATATCGGGATATTATGTGATATGTTAATTTATTTAATTAACCCTTGTTTTATGGCAGTATTTGAGAATGACTGCTGAGAATGTTAACAATGGAGTGAATGAGACCGTGGGGATACCTCTAATCATCAACCAGGATAATGTGATGTCAGGCGAAGAAGGAATTAGAGAAATCCATGTGGTGAGTAAAGAATTGATAGTTGCACCCGAGCTAGTCGCAGAGGTAGCAGCTGAGAGTGAGGAAGAAGAAGCACCTGAGGAGAATTTATTAGAGGTATTATATGATCAAAATGTAGAATTTCAAAATTGTATTCATAAGTTAGAAGAGCAGGCTGAAGAACGATAGGCGGTCGTGGAGCAAAATGATGCAACAACTCAAGCTTGTGTTACGCGATATGTGATGCTTGAACAGAAGCATTCTTTGGCAGAGTATAAGATGATAAAGATGGAATCTGAGCTAAAAGAAGAAAAAACTGAATGAGTGAGAATAAGTGATGCATGGGCAAAAGCCGCACGACACGTGGATATTGTGGAAAGAGATGTCCGATCTAAGAAGACTAAAATTGATAATATGAATTTCTCTTTTTGGAAAGCAATTGGGAGAACCCAACATCGAAGATTGATGATTCAGATCATGAATCAGCAGTACGATGAGGCAGTTGAGGGAGGAATATGCCCTATAGAAAAGTATATTCCAACGGTAGTGATGACGCCAAATGCTGCCCTAGACAAGTCAAAGTCGGGTAGTTCAAGGGAGGGCGGTTGTCATGACTTCCCAACAAATGAGGAACCCAAATGAAGTTATCACGGGAGATGAGCAATGGAGAAATCATGATGACCCGGGAGATAGAATCTGAAATAAAAGCAAGGTATTCTCAACTTTTCGAAATACCAGGTACGTAAATTTTGGGGACGAAATTTCATAAGGAGGGGAGATTGTAAGATCCCGAATTTTATGAAATAAAAGTATTCAATTTTTCTTATAATTACTATTCAGTAAATGGTTAAATTAATAAAAGTTAAAGTTAAGGGTGATATATGAATTTTTTTTAAAAATACACAAGTGGTTATAAAATATTCATTGTTGACGGGGAATATTCGTTTGGTCGTGAAATATTCTTTCTGTCGGGGAATATTCGTACGAGGGCGCAGCCATTTGTGGGCCCCATAACAGAATAACTGTCGGATGAAGAAAACGACAAATTTGAGTTTTTACAAATAACGGCGTAGTTGTTACCGTTAACACTGTTGGAATACCCGGTGGTTAAAATATATTAATATGCGTTATTACACAGTAGCACACGGTATTGCACAGTATTTTTGAAATTATAGATTCTTACGTAAGAAGGCACTACTCAATAATTGTTACAGTAATTACTGTTCAATATTTTATTTTATTGATTCAATAATTGCTACGTTAAAATTTTATATTATTGTTGTTCAATAATTGTCACTGTATAGTATTTCTCATTATCAGATCAATAATTCATATTATTTGAATAATATTATTGGCAATGTCTAGAAAATTCTATCTAAGGAGAGGTTTGGTTACCTAATTGTGCGCCAGTAAGGAGAAATTCTTATTGGAAAGCCCCCTCTTTCTTGGGAACGGCCTGGTTGTCATAAATGTGATTCTGTAATATTATTTGTGAATAATTAATTATTGATTCATATGATAAGGAAATATTTATTTTATGTGGATATAAATGAGGGATATATTTTTGTGGTTAAAAATGAAGGAGTTAATGTTGAGGTGTTTTATCTGTATTTTTGTCGGAACGGAGGTATTGAAAATCAAATTAGGGTTTTTGAGATATTTTGCGAGGGTTATAATTTTTAATCCGACCGTTGGATCATGGTAATATTTGGATATGTTATACATATATAAGTTGAGTATATGTTCACAAATTTTGAACCGTTAAAAATGAACAAAAATCGATCTTAACTAAACACATTCACGACTCGTGTCGTGAATTATGATAATCTCTGCATAATTTGAGCAAGTAGCAAAAATTGTTTTCTTAACAAAAATCCATTTGGAAGATCAAGATAATTCATAGGAATCTTCAACATTATTATGATCAACAAAGTTTGTTTCAATTCCTTTTCCCTTTTCTTTTATGGAGGCTTGATACAACTTTACCAAATGTTTAGAAGTACGACAGGTACGTGACCAATGACCTTCCATTCCACACCTATAACACTTACTTTCATGACCATTTGATGATTTATTTTGCAAACTCTTGTCATTTTGATTCTTCTGATGCTAATGTGTGTTGTTCCCTTTTGAAGAATTATGAGTACGATCATCTCTATATTGATTGTTCTACAACCACACCCACGACCACGACCACGACCACGCCCACGACCACAACCACAACCACAACCACGAACATAATTTTCTCTATGTTTATCAAATGAGGTTCCATTCGCTTCAAGGAATGGAGTAGAACCAATCGGGCGAGATTAGTGGTTTTTCAGCAAGAACTTATTATTTTGTACAGCCACTAGAAGACAAGATATTAGTTCAGAATATTATGTGAACTTACGCTCTCGATATTGCTACTGCAGGAGCATATTCGAGGCATGAAATGTAGTAAATGTTTTCTCTAACATATCTTCATCATTGATTTTCTCCCCATTTAATTTTAATAGTGAGATTATTTTAAAAAGTGAAAAATTGTGCTCAGTCACACTTTTAAAATCTTGCAACCTCAGGTTCAACCAATTATAGCAAGCTTTTGGGAGGATTACAGATTTTTTAGTCTCATATCTTTCTTTTAAATCATTCCATAAGATAAGAGGATCTTTTATAGTAAGGTACTTAGATTTTAATTCTTTATGGAGATGATGGCGAATAAAAATCATTGATTTTGCACGATCCTGCATGGATACATGATTGCCAACCTTAATTGTATCTCCAAGATTCTTTGCCTTTAAAGATTTAATTTTCTCTAAATATTATTTTGAATAATATGGTGTTGATTTGATATAATGCTATAGTTATGGGTGATTTGTGCAAATTTTACAAAGTAAGCAAGTTGCCATAAAATATTTATTTTGTCAGGGAATATCCGTATGACGACGCATTAATTTGTGAACCACATAATGGAATAACTATCAGATATAAAAAGTGTCAGAAATAACATTTTTATAAAAACTAACGGCAAAACTTTTACCGTTAAACTGTTGAAATACCCATAAAAGTACAGTGCATGGTTGCACAGTAGCACACGATATTGCACAATATCTCTGATTATTGATTCTTACGTAAAAATTCACTCAATAATTGATACCGTAAAAATTGTACAGTCTTTCATATTATTGATGCAATAATTGCTACAGTGATAATTGAATAGTATTTTACATTATTGATTCAATAATTGTCACGACACAGTAACCCATATTATTAAAATGATATTATTAGATAGAATTATTGATAATATCTAAAAAGTTCTATCGAGGAAAGAGGCTAGGTTATATAATTGTGAGCCAGTAAAGAGAAATCATTATCGGAAAGCCCCCTCTTTCTTGGGAAGGATTTGGTTGTCTGTATTGTGAATGTATAATATTAATTAGAAATAATTATTGAAGAATTATAAATAATTGATGAATATGGTAAGTAAATATTTCTTCAATTTTGATATAAATGGAGGAATATTAGAATGAGACATTTTTCGAAAGTTTGTTATATTTTTCTACGAAACCATAATTATCTTATCCGATAATATATTTATTTAAATATATTATTATAATATTACATTATCATAGTATAATGTGATAATATAATAATAATTTAAATGGTAATAATTTTTTTTGGCATGTGAATTAAATGGAGTGAAGATGATTAAATTGAATTTGAATTCTTTTATTTCAAATAAACATGTGAATAAGGTGGGAGTTCTCATTTTGAGTTTGAACTCTTCTTTTTCAAATAAGTGCGGTGCATTATTTTCCAAACTAATGTGCGTATGCAAAATTTGTCAAAAGTGGTGTGCTAGCATTTTCCTATAAATAGGTTACTTAGTTAAATAATGAAACTCACACCAGAATCAAAAAATTCTCTCTATAATATTGAGCATATTTCTTGTGAGTATAAGGATATTTTGAGTGTTGATAGCAGTGCAAGATTTCCTCAACATAATCTTCGTTATTCCAGTTAGAACTACTTTCCTACTAAGGTAAAAGATATTTTTTTTTCGTAAAGGATGTTATTTTCTTTCAATATTCGTAAATGATAATATTTCATTCCATACTCGTAAGGGATATCATTTTCTTTCATACTCCAAATTATATAAGTGACATTATTTCATTTCATATTCCTAAATTTAAACTTACTACGGCAAGTATTGCTTCTATAATTCTTGAAATGATTAGAAATTCCTTAAGGTTTGCGTTTCATCTAATATTATTTTATTGGAATATTGGTCTGAACTTTCTTATTAAATTTTAATCTTTTCATGTTTGGGTACTATTCATACGGTACTATTCATACGGTATTATTCATGGCTACTATTCATACGGTACTATTCATGAGTACTATTCACAACAGAATTTAATTTTCTTTTTTTGTCCAAATTATTTTTGATACATGAATATCATTCTTGAATTTTACTCCATAATTAGTTATCATGTTAACAGTTTGGACATTCTTGAACTCTGGATAAATTGAATTATAAATCTTTAATATTTATCCTTGAACTCACTTGATTGATTCTTTATATCATTGTCATCATCCCCATGCTTATATTGTACTGGAAGTCATCTTTAGCCCGTAGTGCAAAGATGGACTGTTGATTGGTATGATTATGACCAAAAATTGTGTATTGGTATAATCATGACCTGTAATGTTACAAACAAAGGTTTGTGATGAAAGTCCCCTTTGGCCCATAGTGCATAGATGGACAGTTGTTTGGCATGATCATGACCATTGGTGATACAAACAAATATCCTTGGCCCGTAGTGATTGAATAATTCGTTGGTTTGAAACAATTATTGATTAGTGTACATGGATAAAATATTGATGATGAACTTTTAAATTATAGAAGATAGTAGACATCATGCTCTACTTGACTCTTCAAATGGATTGTTATTTCCGCCGCAGTTGTTGATCTAAAACTTGTTTTCTATTGTATTCTATCAGATTTTTCACTGTTGAGGACAAAGGATAATATGTTCTTCATTATCTAAGTCATAATATTCTTTACTAGGCTAGTTGAGCTTACCCTTTTCCTTTTGGTTCCATTATTTTTCTTAAGAGGCTAGAATGTAGCTGGGACTAGTTGAGGAGTGGAGTAATGGTCCAAGATGGTTATTATAGTCGTCCTCACTATTTTGTAAAATAGTGTGACAATAATTGTAAATGAGGATTTTATTTAAGTTTGGATATTGTCTACGAGACAATATTTGTATTAAAACTCACAGCTTATATGTTGTCGTATTTTGCACGACAGTAGTATTAATGAAGTTATATTTGGATTCTGTACTATGTATTAGAGACTCAAAATGGGTTTTGTGGACCTATTTTGTGAGAGTCATAGTTGGTATCAGAGCTTAGGGATAAGATCTCTAGTGGAGATCTGGGATTAGAACTAGGAGGGGAGAGACGAGTAAATCATTCGCTAGTGTGTCCTGACTAAGCTTATTTGTTATTTAATTGGTCGGTCATAATATAGGGATAATATGTGGCATGTAAATTTCTTTAATTAACCCTTGTTTGGTGGCAGTATTTGAGAATGACGTCTGAAAATTTTCAGATAAGCAATGGAGCATATGCGACCATTGAGTCACCACCAATCAATAACCAGGATAACGTACATCAGGAAGGCAATAATCCTTCTATAAACAACAACACCGACCAAACAATGAACGATGAGATGTTTAGGAGCTTTCTATAATTCATGCAATGTGACGCCCCCAAAATAGGTATACACAACCCATTCTGAGTCGCCAAATACATGTTACATAACTTAAATACAAACTTAATTATACAACTATCGTGTAAATTATGGCAAAACATAGATGAGAGTTTTAACACGAATATTATCTCGTAGACAATATCCAAACTCAAATGGAGTCCTCATTACATTTATTATCACACTATTTTGTAGAATAGTGAGGACTACTATAGCCACCGTCTCGGACCATCACTCCGTTCCCCGACTAGTACCAGTTATATTCTCATTTCCTAAAGAGAACAATGAAAGAAAAGGGTGAGCTCAACTAGCCTAGTAAAGAATATTATGACTAAGATAATGCAGAATAAATTATCCTTAGCCTTCAACAGTATAAAAACTGATAGAATACAATAAACAACAAGTTTAACGGCAGTGGAACAAGTAATCCCTTAGAAGAGTCAAGTAGAGCATGATATCTACTATCTTCTATGATTTAAAAGTTCATCATCAATATTTTATCGTTGTAACACAGCTCAATAAATAATCCCCATCACTAAATTATCCATGCACTACGGACCAAGGATATTCATTAGTATCACATCCACGAATCATCCATGCACTACGGGCCAAGGATATTGTTGGTAGATTTAGCTATTGCCAAATCGCGCGGAAGCATACGCGGTCAACAAGTAATATATGAAAGTAGAGTGTCGAACCCACGAGGACAAAGTCTTAAGAGGAAACAAATACTAAGGTAAAGTCGTTACTAGTCTTATCTAAATAAGTGAAATAAGATGGTTGGTTAAGCTATATGTTAAACCTATAAGAATAAGAGAAGTGGTTGTGCTAGGAAGTCAAGATAGGATTACAATTCCTCTAATGCATCGCCTAATCTCCTAACTCTGTAAATTACAAACGAATCGAAGAATGGTCAACCGAGAACAGTAAATACGCATAAGCTTCTGTCGAATGTCAAATGCACATCCCTAACCAGCTAAATCATAATATGTCTATTGGTGACAAGAACTAGGTCAAGGTCAGTAAGCTAAGTCTCAAGGCCACAAAAGGTAAATAGGAATATGTCTATCCTATTAGCATATTATGCACACATTCCATTGGGATGGTCATAACAGGTGTTGTTGTATTTAAAGATAGAAAATAATGTCCATTTGTCAATTTTCATTACTATCAATACCAATTTCTTTATCAAGCAATCAGTCATTAAATAAGAAATACAACAACCCATTCCAAAATGATTCATTATATAAAAATAGGAGAAAAAGTTAATTAAGCTAAACAAAAGGTTACATTGCAATCCTAAAAATGGAGTTAGTTCATAACTATGGGACTAACACACATTTTTAATACATTCAACATTATCAGTTAATACACAAATAAATTGGAGATTTAGAATAAGAAAACTCCTATTTAGAAGTGTTCTGTCTCCAAATCTTCTCTTCACTGCGTAGTAGTTGAGCAGCAGTCAGATGCAATAAATCTTCCTCCTTGAACCACAGTTTCTTTCTGTTCTACGTATTGAAGACTGTAATAAATAAACTCTAATCTCTCTCTGTAATAAGTTCTCTCTGAATATCCCTGATATTCTTCGATAATGAATGCAGGCGGCTTCGCTTTCTATAAATACCCGTCCCCTCTTTCTTCTAGGTCATTAAAGATTGTTTACTGTTTGGCTTAACAAGCGGCGCTGCGGCGCCACGTATGACTGGAGAAATCGGGAGGCGCACTGCAGTGCAGCTTAACATGAATAGAATAGCGCTGGGGCGTGAAGTACTGTGGCGCTGGGGCGCCGAATTCGGCGCCGGGGCGTGACTCATGGGGCTGGGGCGCGAAGTCCTGGCGCCAGGACGCCAGTTTCTAGTAGCTTTTAGCTACTTCTGGCACTGCGGCACGTATGTTTGGACTAACAATGGAGCCGGGGCGCCACTTTCCAGTAGGTACCAAGTTGCATCTAAGTATGACACTGGCGCCAGTACAGCAAATATGACCAAGAAAGCTGAAAACAATATGCAAAGCCTGTCTAAAGAGAACTTAAACGAAATAACAATAATATATATACAAGCTAACTAAAAGAATGAAAACAGGCAACAACTTAAGCAACAAAGGTTTTAATTCGCGGGTATAAATCCCACTCATCAGATATTCGTTATTATCACCAGTGGTCATGATCATGCCAACAGCTGTCCATCAATGCACTACGGGCCAATGAGGACTTTTACCACATCATTTGTAACATTACGGGTCATAATTATACCGATACATAATTCCTGGTCATAATCATACCAACAACTGTCCATCAATGCACTACGGGCCAATGAGGACTTTCATTACAATATAAGCATGAGGATGATGACAATGATATGAGAATTCAATTAAGTGAAAGCAAGGATAAATTTTAAAGATTTATAATTCAATTTATCCAGGGTTCAAGAATGCCCAAATTGTAAACATGATACTACTTTGTGGAGTAAAATTCATGAATAATATTGTATCAAAAATAATTTGGACAGAAAAGAAATTAATTTTCGCCATGAATAGTACCCCGAGTGAATATTACCTGAGTGTATAGTACCCCGTGAATAGTACTCCGACATGAAAAGGTTAAAACTTAACAAGAATGTTCAGAAAAATATTCCCGTGAAAAGATACTCGATGAAGCATAAATTTTAAGAATATTCTACTAATTTCAAGGAGTATAGAAGCAATACTTAACAAAATAAGTGTATAATTCAGAATCTGAAACGAAATAATATTACTTACATACTACAGAGTATGGAAGAAAATATTATTTCATACGAATATTGAACAAAAATAATATCCTTTACCTTAAAAGGAGAGTATTTCTGACTGGTAGGGCGGGGATATTCTTGAAGAAAACTTAGACTATTTTCTACACTCAAAACTTCCTTAAGCTCTAAAGAAATACGCTCAATATTATAGAAGAAAAATTCTGTGATTCTGGTGTGATTTTCAATTCTAAACTAAGCATCCTATTTATAGGAGAATGGCAGGATACTATTTAAATTTAGAAAATCACAGGTGAACAGTAAAGGATTCACGGGAGTTCGGCTGAAACTTTTTTTAAAAAAAATTTGATTTTATTATGCTGCACTATGCAGTACTATACAATATTATGCAGTATTATGCAAATAAAATAAAATATATATTATTTTTCAAAAAAAAAGCTAACTCAAATTTATAACTTTCTATCGTTCTACCGATTATTTTAAAAAATGAGTAAGTTGAGGTCCATGTAATAAGTAAAATTTACAACAAATACTTCATAAAAAACCCCTCTATTTATCTCAACTCACTTGGCTTCACTAAACACATTTTTAATAACATTTATTCATCATTTATAACTCACAATATTAACAACCAGATCATTTCCAGGAAAGAGAGGGCTTTCGAATATAGACTTTGTAGACACTCTAAATTTTCGTTTTTCTGTTACTAACTATGCAGGAGGACAAAAGCGTCTTTCACACTCCAGAGGTAACCCTAGAGAACTAAAACAACAATTCCAACCTCAGGGCTGAGGATATTCAGAGTAAACAGCATGACAACCTCAAAGATAACCCTGAGAAAAGACTGCTACAACTGCGCGAAAATCGGAGATAACCCCGGGAGGGGAAAAATAGTCATTTTGCCAACTCAACTTCACTTCAAATAAAATACACTTATTTCAACTCAAATTGCTTCAAAAAAAGTCCCACAAGAACCATATCTTAATTTCAGAGCGCAAACTATGCAAAACGGGTCACTGGATTGCCTGACGGAAATCCAGAAATGCTATTTTGGTCACGGACCCATCTTTCTGTAATCAAAAAAGGGGCAAATCCTATGTCATTGTGTATCTCTTGGAAAGAGCTTTTCGGAACGGTATGGCACCTTTCCATCGGACTCCCAGATTGAAAGTTATGAACAACTCAGCAAATAGCATGTTGTCCGAGTGTACGTACTTCGACACGGCGGGACCCACATTGTTGGGCATCCTGGGCATCACGGGCAGCCGCAGGTAGACCTATGGCATCCCCCTCTATATATATGGGGCTTGGGGTGGCCATATTTAGGAGAGAAATAGCGAGGAAACCCTGTCCAATTTTCTTTGTGCACCCTATAAACTAAGTGTTTTCTCATTTCAAACACTTTTGAGCTTATATTCTGTCATATTTTTACCGGCGGGAGCCTAGTGTTTATCCATTTAAAGTTATTGAAGTCTTCTTTGCCAGTCCATTGTAAGCCTCCTTACACACTTTAAAGCCTTTCTTTTCATCTTTGCACACACTTTTCTTCACATTGAGAGTCGTGTTGCGTGTGTATGCTCAAACTTCGGTCCATAGTTTCATTCCAGTTTGTATATATATATATATATATATATATATATATATAGACTAACATTATCAAGTTATGCCTCGATTGAGCCTAGACTTATGTCCGGAGCGTTTAATTGCTTTCGTATATATATACTTATATATCTGAATTACGTGTCGAACTCTGTTCGATGAGCCTAGACTTACGTCTGGTGCGTTTAAATGCTTTCGTATATATATATACTTATATATATGAACTGTTGTCGGACTTGGTTCGATGAATCTGGATTTTACATCTGGTGCGTTTACTGCTTTAATATATATATATATATATATATATCTACATTTCGTCCCGCCTGGAGTTTACTTCGTGGCGGTTGCCCATTTTTACTGCTTTCTGTACATTTTTTCCCGTCTGGAGTTTTCTCTGTGGCGGTTGATCGCTTTTACAGCTTTATTTATATTTTTGATCCCCCATGGAGGTGCTTCGTGGTGGTTGATCGTGTCTGTATATATATATATTTATAGCTTTCATATATATATATATATATATATATATATATATATATATCTGATTACAGTTTTCATATAAACTGCGATATCATGTGAGCCTTCGATTCCCGTGATGGACATTTTCAGTTGTAAGCAGCTTGTAAATTTATTCACGGTGTTTGGATTTCCTCAGATGGTTTTTATGCCCACGAGGAGTTTGGCACAGCTTTGTATATTACTTTCTCGAAGATGCTTCGCATCTCAAAAATAAAAGCAACCAAGCCGAACATTTAATAAAATGGGAGTGTAAAAGGTCTCAATTACTATTGAGCATCAGGGTTTGAAAAACCTCTTTCATAAAACTTCATTGCCATATATATTGTTTAAAACTGAATTTTTACATAGATTTAAACCCTGTGTATATAGGTGCGAACGAGGCCTCGCACTACTTTCAAAATAACAGCACATTGACCCATACACACACACATTCGTATAACAATTTTTTGAAAAGTGGCGGTCACCGTGGCAACACGGATGTCGGGGGGTGCCTAACACCTTCCCTCTGCATAAGCAAGTCCCCGGACCCTAATGAATCTTGGTTTCACAGACCCGTTGAGCAGTGTCACATCACTAGGTCAATGTGCAAACTTTTTCTCGGTTATGTTGGTACAACCAGTTAAAAAACCAACTGGCGACTCTTACAGTCCAATCGTCGACATATACATGTCGGACCTTTTTCACTTGTTTTTTCAAACAAATCTCACCTAACATGAGAACACAAAAAAATAGCGAATAAAAAGGGACAAATAAAAATTCCGACGTCGACAGACTTCTCCTTATTGGCACGCAATTAGGTGACCAAACATCTTTTCTCGACAGAACTTTCTAGACATTTTCAATGATGCAAATAATAATATGAATAACTTTGTCATCTCAATTATTGATTTAATAATATAAAATATTGTGTAGATGATACTGTGACAATAATTGAATCAATAATATGAGATACTATGCAGTAATTATTATGGCAATTATTGAACAAAACTGAGTGACTTCTCACGTAAGCATCAATAATCAATATCGTGTGCTACTATGTAGCCACGCATATTACTATACTTTTATCGCCGGGTATTTCAACAGTTAACGGTAAAATTTTTGCCATTATTTTTATAAACAGTTATTTCTGTCATTTTCTAACTCCGACAGTAATTCTGTTGTAGGGTCCACCAATGATTGTGCCGTCGTACGAATATTCCTTGATAAAACAAATATTCCCTGACCAAACGAATATTTTATGACAACTTGCTTACTTTGCAAAATTTATAAATATTACCCACAACTATAACATTATATTAAATCCACACCATAATATTCAAAATGATAATTAGAGAAAAATTAATCTTTATTCATAAAAGTTGGGGTCTTACAACCTCACCTTCTTATGAAATTTCGTTATCGAAATTGGTGTACGTACCTGGTATGTCGAAGAGGTGAGGATACCTTGATTTCATTTCAGATTCTAACTCCTATGTCATTTCCTTAACATCGTGGTTTCTCCACAAAACTTTGACTTGAGGTATAACCTTAGAGTGTAAAATATGTTCTTTCTTATCCAAAATTTTAACAGGTACCTCTTCATATGTTTAATCTTCCGCTATCTCGTCTGGTTCTAAATTAATAATGTGATTCGGGTCTTCCACATATTTACGTAACATAGATATGTGAAAAACGTTATAAACACGAGACATACTTGGCGGTAAAGCGAGTCTATAGGCCACAGTTCCTACTCGATCGAGGATTTCAAATGGGTCAATGAATCGAGGATTGAGCTTTCCTCTCTTTCCAAATCTTGTAACTCCTTTCCATAGAGCAACACGCAACAACACATGCTCTCTAACATTAAATTCCACGTCCCTTCAATGAAGATCAGCATAACTCTTTTGTCGATCTTGTGAGGTTTTTATACGTTACCGGATCATTTGAATCTTTTTCGTTGTCATGCGTACCAATTTTGGTCCCAACAATGTTGCTTCACCCACCTCATCCCAGCATACTGGAGAACGACACTTTCGTCCATACAACGCCTCGAATGGAGCCATGCCTATGCTTGCTTGATAACTGTTGTTGTAGGAGAATTCTACCAATTGCAAGAACTTGACCCAACTTCCTTTGAAGTCAAGGACATAGAGTCTTAATAGATCCTCAAGAGTTTGAATAGTCCTCTCTGATTGCCCGTCCGTCTGAGGATGATATGTCGAACTGAATCGTAAATTCGTGCCCATAGCTTTTTACAAACTAACCCAAAATCGTGAAGTGAATCTTGGGTCTCGATCAGAAACTATGGATACTGGCATACCATGCAGTCTTACAATCTCATTAATGTATATACGTGCAAGACGTTAAAGTGAATAAGTTTTTCGTATGGGTAAGAAATGAGCAGACTTGGTTAGTTTATCAACAATGACCCAAATTGCATCTATGCCTTGAGAAACCTTGGGAATACCAGTAACGAAATCCATGGTAATGTGCTCCCACTTCCATTCTGGAATTTCAAGTGGTTGTAATGGATCTTTTGGCACTTGATGCTCCGCCTTGACTCGTTGACAAGTTAAACACCTTGAGATAAATTCCACTATCTCTGTATTCATATTGCTCCATCAGAATGTATGTCGAAGATCACGATACATTTTGGTACTCCCAGGATGGATTGCAAACGGTGTGTTGTGCGCATCCATCATGATTTTATACTTCAAATCAGAGTCGTTATGAACACAAAGTCTGGGGTTGACTCAAAATATTCCTTCTTCATCGTTTCTTGCTTCCGAAATAGCACCTTCTTATACTTTCTTCCACATACGCATCAGCTCCAGGTCTATAGCTTGAGCAGCTTTAACTTTATCATTTAAAGTCAGTTTTACTCGTATATTCGACATCATCACGTGGGTCCCTAGAGTCTTTAGCTTTATCTTCATCCTTTGTAAGTCATACTAAACGGGCCTTTGCGTTGACAATATCACACTCGTACCCGCATATGATCTTCTACTTAACGCGTCAGCTACCACGTTCACTTTTCCAGGATGGTATTAAATGGTATGATCGTAATCTTTCAACATCTCGAGCCAACGTCGTTGTCGCATGTTGAGTTCCTTTTGGGTGAAGAAATATTTGAGACTTTTATAATCTGCATAGATCTCCACCTTCTCCCCATACAGGTAATGCCTCCAGATCTTTAGTGCAAAAACGACTGCTGCCAACTCTAGATCATGAGTAGGATAATTCATCTCATATTTTTTGAGTTATCGCGAGGCATAGGCTATGACTTTCCCATATTTCATGAGAACACATCCTAACCCCCTACCTGAAGCATCGCTGTAGATGACAAATCCATCCGAACCAGAGGGTATTGTCAGAACAGGTGCTGAAATAAGTCCCCTCTTGAGTTCTTGAAAACTCTTCTCACATTCCTCGCTCTAACCGAATTTTATATCTTTTCGAGTCAGCTAAGTTAGTGGAGTAGCAATTCGAGAAAATCCTTCCATGAATCTCCGATAATAACCAACTAAGCCCAGAAAGCTACGTACTTCGGTCACTAACTTATGTTGCTCCCAGCTTTGAATTGCTTCAATCTTCGCTAGGTCAACAGATATTCTATGATCCGATATCATGTGCCCAAGGAATGCTACTTCCTCAAGCCAGAACTCGCATTTCTTCAACTTGGCATAAAGCTTATTTTCACGAAGCTTTTGGAGTATCAGCCTCAAGTGTTGCTCATGATCTTCACGGCTTTTGGAGTATATGAGGATGTCATCAATAAAAACAACCACAAAATGATCCAAATATTCCTTGAATACTCAGTTCATCATATTCATGAAGGCAGCAGGAGCATTCGTCAATCCAAAAGACATGACTAGGAATTCGTAATGCCCGTACCTAGTTCTAAAAATAGTCTTTGGAATGTCATCAGTTTTAATCTTTAACTGATGATATCCGGAATGAAGATCGATTTTTGAAAAGAATTTAGCACCTTGCAACTGGTTAAACAGTTCATCAATGCGAGGTAACGGGTACCTATTTTTTACGGTGACATGATTCAATTCCCGATAATCAATACAAAGTAGCATACTCCCATCTTTCTTCTTTACGAATAGAACAGGAGCACCCCAAGGAGACGTACTAGGACGAATGAAATCGATGTCTAACAATTCCTGCAGTTGGGTTTTTAACTCCTGAAGTTCAATAGGAACCATTCGATATGTGACTTTGGAAATGGGTTTTGTACCAGGTTCAAGGTCAATACAAAACTCGATTTCACGCTCTGAGGGTAGGTCAGGAAGTTCTTCAGGGAATACGTCAGGAAATTTATTAACAATAGAAATATCATTCAAATCTAACATATTTTTGTTTAAATCCATGAAATGGGCTAAGAAAGCTTGACATCCGTTTTTCAATAAATGAATGGCTTTGTGGCTTGGTATGACAGTGATTGAATTTAGTGGTTTGGTTGCTTGAATTCGCATAATAGGTTGGTTAGGAATATGAAAGCTAACAACCTTATGAAAATAATCAATTTTAGCATGATGAGTAGTTAACCAATCGATTCCTAAAATCACATCAAATGCAAGTATTTTCAAAGAGATAAGATCGACAGGTAATGTAAGGTTGCTGATTTGAATCAAATAAGATTTATAAATAGTGGATGTAATGAAGGTTTCTCCCAACTGAGTTTCAACAGATAGGTCAAAGTCTAATTTCTTCGAAGTTAAATTTAAATGTTGAGCGCAAGTAGGACAAATAAAAGAATGGGTAGAACCAGTATCAAATAAGGTATTGACTTCGCAAGAGTTTAGATTAGCTTACCCGTGATAACCTCATTCGAGTTCCTCACTTTTTGGGACGTCACGACAAACGCTCTCCCTTGAACTACCGACTTTAACTTGTCTGGGACAGCCTTTGGTGTCTCCATCCCAGCTGGACTTGTCTTCACTACACAACAAAATCGAGTTAGGTGACATTTTCTTCCGCAATAGTAACACGCTTTGGGTTGTTGCATACAGTTTAGACTGATGTGTCCCTCCCCTCCACATTTGTAGCATACGACCGGTGGTCGTTCTCCTTCCTTGAAAACGGGTGTTGGTGCTACTGTCTTTCCATCATTATTGAACCTTTTCTTGTTAAAATTTCCACTTCTATTATCTTGGCCATGATTACCACCGAAGTGGTTACCATTTCTGGCATGTTGATTTCCTCTACGTTTGTTGTCACCGCTTTGAGAACTGCTACCACTGGTATTATCGTTTTACCGGCTGCTATCTCTGGGTTGGGTTGACTCATTATCGCACTCTAATAACTGAGCCTTATTCACAACATCTGAATTCAATCAAAGTTTGTGAGAAATGAGGTATTGACGTATTTCGGGTATCAAACCTCTTAGAAACATCTGTGTTATACGCTCCTCATTATCTACCAAATGGGATGCAAACCGAGATAACTCCATAAACTTATCCTCGTATTGCGACACGGTCATATTATTTTGCTCCAACTTGATGAATTCTACCTCCTTCATGTGACGAATACTTTCGGGAAAGTACTTGTTATTGAATAATTCTTGGAACTTCTCCCAAGACATCTTCAATGCGATAGGCTGAGTACGTTTTACAGATTCTCACCAATGATCTGCCTCTCCTCGCAACATGAAGGTGGAAAAGGGAACCTTTTACTCCTTAGAGCATCCTAAGACATCAAATATCTTGGTGATCTGCTTAATTCACGTCTCTACCTTAAGTGGTTATGGCTTTCCCAAAAACTCTGGTGGTCCCAGCTCCTTGAATTGGTTAGAGGTGACCATCCGAGAGTTGCCAGTGTTTTCACCTGCATTTTGAACATGAGTCTCTCTCGCTTGATGTTGCACGAATTGCAGAAAGCTCCTAAACATTCTGTCGTTCATCATTTGGTCGGTGTTGTTGTTTACCTGAGGATTATTGCCTTCCTGATGCACATTATCCTGGTTATTGATCGTCGGTGACTCAACGATCTCATGTGCTCCATTACTTATCTCAACATTTTCAGATGTCATTTTCAAACACTACCACAAAACAAAGGTTAATTGACATGCCACATATTATCCCTATATCCTGACCGACCAATTAAATAACAAATAAGCTTAGGTAGGTCATACTAGTGAAGGATTTACCCGTCTCTTCCCTCCTAGTTCTAGTCTCACATCTCAGTCAGGGATCATATCCCTAAGCTTTGATACCAACTATGACACCCCCAAAATAGGTATACACAACCCATACTGAGTCGCCAAATACATAGTACATAACTTAAATATAAACTTAATTATACAATTGTCGTGTAAAATACGGCAAAACATAGTTGAGAGTTTTAACACGAATATTGTTTCGTAGAAAATATCCAAACTCAAATGGAGTCCTCATTACATTTATTATCACACTATTTCATAAAATAGCGAGGACTACTATAGCCACCGTCTCGGACCATCACTCTATTCCCTGACTAATACCAGCTATATTCTCATTTCCTGAAGAGAACAATGAAAGAAAAGGGTAAGCTTAACTAGCCCAGTAAAGAATATTATGACTAAGATAATGCAGAATAAATTATCCTTAGCCTTCAACAGCATAAAAACTGATAGAATACAATAAACAACAAGTTTAACTGCAGTGGAACAAGTAATCCATTAGAAGAGTCAAATAAAGCATGATATCTACTATCTTCTATGATTTAAAAGTTCATCATCAATATTTTATCACTGTAACACAGTTCAATAAATAATTCACATCATTGAATTATCCATGCACTAAGGGCCAAGGATATTCATTAGTATCACATCCACGAATCATCCATGCACTACGGACCAAGGATATTCGTTATTATCACCAGTGGTCATGATCATGCCAACAATTGTCCATCAATGCACTACAGGCCAATGAGGACTTTTACCAGATCATTTGTAACATTACGGGTCATGATTATACCGATACATAATTCCTGGTCATAATCATACCAACAACTGCCCATTAATGCACTACGTGTCAATGAGGACTTTCATCACACTATAAGCATGAAGATGATAACAATGATATGAGAATTCAATTAAGTGAAACCAATGATAAATTTTAAAGATTTATAATTCAATTTATCTAGAGTTCAAGAATGTCCAAATTGTCAACATAATACTGCTTTGTGGAGTAAAATTCAAGAATAATATTGTATCAAAAATAATTTGGCAATAAAAGAAATCAATTTTTGTCATGAATAGTACCCCAGGTGAATAGTACCCGAGTGAATAGTACTTCGTAAATAGTACCCCGTGAATAGTACTCGGGCATAAAAAAGTTAAAACTTAACAAGAATGTTCAGAAAAATATTTCCGTGAAAAGATACTCGATGAAGCGCAAATTTCAAGGATATTCTATTAATTTCAAGGAATATAGAAGCAATACTTAACAAAATCAGTGTAAAATTCAGAATCTGAAACGAAATAATATTACTTACATACTACAGAGTATGGAAGAAAATATTATTTCTTACGAATATTGAACAAAAATAATATCTCTTACCTTAAAAGGAGAGTATTTCTGACTGGTAGGGCGGGGATATTCTTGAAGAAAACTTATATTATTTTCTACACTCAAAGCTTCCTTAAACTCTAAAGAAATACGCTCAATATTATAGAAGAATAATTTTTTGATTCTGGTGTGATTTTCAATTCTAAACTAAGTATCCTATTTATAGGAGAATGATAGGATACTATTTGAATTTAGAAAATCACGGGTGAACACTAAAGGATTCATGGGCGTTCGACTGAAACTTTTTTTTTAAAAAAAATTGATTTTACTATGCACACACTATACAGTACTATGCAACACTATACAGTACTATGCAAATAAAATATAATATATTCTATTTTTTATAAAAAATAAAACTAATATATATATATATATATATATATATATATATATATATATATATATATACTTTATAACTATCTACCGATTATTTTGAAAAATGAGTAAGTGGGGGTCCATGTAATAAGCAAAATTTACAACAAATACTTCATAAAAAATCCCTCTATTTATCTCAACTCACTTGGCTTCACTAAACATATTTTTAATATCATTTATTCATCATTTATAACTCACAATATTAACCTGATCATTCTCAGGAAAGAGGGGGCTTTTCGATAAGGACTTCTTCTTATTAGCGCGCAATTAAGTGACCAAACCCCTTTCCTTGACAGAACTTTCTAGACATTGTCAATAATGCAAATAATAATATGAATAACTTTGTCATCTCAATTATTAATTTAATAATATAAAAAATTGTGCATATGATACTGTGACAATAATTGAATCAATAATATGAGATACTGTGCAGCAATTACTGTGGCAATTATTGAACAAAACTGAGTGACTTCTCACGTAAGCATCAATAATCAATATTGTGTGCTACTATACAACCACGCGTATTACTGTACTTTTATCACCTGGTATTTCAACAGTTAAAGGCAAAACTTTTGCCGTTATTTTTATAAAAAGTTATTTATGTCGTTTTCTAACTCTGACAGTAATTTTGTTGTGGGATCCACCAATGATTGTGTTGTCGTACGAATATTCTCCGACCAAACAAATATTTTATGACAACTTGCTTACTTTACAAAATTTATAAATATTACCCACAACTATAACATTATATCAAATCCACACTATAATATTCAAAATGATAATTAGAGAAAAATTAATCTTTATTCATAAAAGTTGGGGTCTTACATGCAACACCAAACAAGAGAGACTCCTGTTAAAAATGCAGGTGGAAACAATGGTAACTCACGGCTGATCACTTCTAAGCAATTCAAGGAGTTGGGACTGCTAGAGTTTTTGGGAAAGCCAGAGCCACTTAAGGCAGAAGCATGGATTAAGCAGATCACCAAGATATTTGATGTCTTGGGATGCAGAGAGGAGCAAAAGGTTCTGTTAGGAATAAGCATGAGAATGCTATTCCTATTTATATAAGATTTGATTATAATCTTAATAAATGAATACGAAAATATGTTTGCATTGAATTAAGTTGTAAAGTCCTTACATATATAATAGGAATATATGTACAAGGATTTAGACTGAAATGATCAAATATGTTAGGTTGATTCTACATGAACAAAACAGCTTTGTAAAGTCCTTAAAAAGAATATGATGTACAAGGATTAAATATAGAATGACCAAGCTTGTTAAGTTGATCTTATATGATGTAATAGATAGGCATGTCTTATCGTCGAGCACTGCACCAGCATTCAAGCACCCTAATCTACTCAAACCTGGTGAGAGAGTTCTACTCAAATGCGACTACGAGTTCTGGAACTCTATCGACTAAGGTCAAAGGCCAGATCTTGAATTTAAAGCCTACAGACATTAATCAGTGCTTAGGTCTTCTAGACTCAGGCCTGAAGAAACTTGAAGAGGTTAACATTGAAGAAGGGAAGAAAGTTATGCGCTACAAAAGAAACCTTATTTTGAAGAATATAAAGAATAAGGAGTTTCCTGAAGAGTACGAGTTTCTTGCTGAGATAGTAGGGAAATGCATGCATGCTGAGCAAAGATATTGCTCATGATACAGTAAGTGATCATCAACTGAGAATCATGACTACCATTGTTCTCAAGAAGTAAATCAATTTTGGTGCCATATTGTTCGACTTAAAGTCTGAGTGGCTAGACAAGGCTAAAAAGAAGAAGTCAACAGACAACCCACTTGTAAAGGTTTTTCATGGGAGATTTATAAGCATCATTCTGAAGAATAAAATTAAGGATGATGAGGGTGAAGTTCTAAACAATCAGAAGGTGTTATCCCCAAAATCGTTTGTTAACTGGAAGAAGAAACCAATGGAAAACAAAAGGTTAGTGACATATGGAAGCAGCAGAAAGAGCACTACTAAGAAGAGAAAGGCAAATGATATAGAGGATGAGCTATCACACTATGAGGATTCAATCATTCTAGAGTCCATATCTGCAAAGGCTAGTAGCAAGAGACTGAAAACTGCAGAGCACGAAGTGCCAAGTGGATCTACAAAGACTGGCTCTGTTTAAGATAATGATCAAATGCAGGAATATTCTGATGAGCCAGTTGAAGAAAGTCTGCACCAATCTGACTCCAAGTCAGGACAGGAAGAAAGTAAAGAAGACTTCAGTCCTGAGGATGAGATGCCAGAAGATTTTTATATCCCTTGTCCTGTTCATCGCAAGAAAAGAATAGTGGTGGAAGTTGATGATGAACCACTAGATGTACTTCCAGGAAAATGGGTTAACCTTGGAAATGAAAAGTTGAATGTGGTGAAGATGACCACAGCAAATCTGCTCAAAAATCTCAAGGCTATGAAGTTGGATACTTCAACTCTGATATATGAGCCTGAAATTAAGGATCATGCAATAAGGTGGTTTTATCCTCATATGCCATGGGCAAAGGCATCCATCACTGGTGATAACAGCTACTTCTCATGGTGCTTCTCTCATATTCCCAACTTGGAGATGGTGTTACAGAACTTCCCAAGGGTAAAGAAATTTGCAACACGACTGATCAAAGACCAGTCTCACTTCAAGTTCTATCGACATGCTGGCAACCACTACATTCCCTACCATTGTAGAGTAGGTTCGGATGGCAGAAGGATTATACCTAAGTCCATGATCGTAGAGTCCTTTCACTCTACCATTGAAGATGATCAAGTTCAGTTTGAGAAGCTCTACTCTGCTCAAGCAGAATTGTCTGATATACCTTCATCTTCCAAAAGTGATTGGCACTCAACGATCTATCATATTCTAACTACATTCGAAAGTCTGTCCAAGAATGAGAATCGTGGAGTCCAATCTGATGTTAAGCAGAAGTCTACTCAACCAAATGACCAAACTCCTCAGGAGCAAGAGTTACTGAAGAACTCTGACGAGTTGGTTGAGAAAATATCTCTCATTACTGCAGAAGCTAAGATGTTGTCAGAAGGAGATAGTGTGCTTCAAAACAGACTTTAGGCCAAAATATCATATATATATATATATATATATATATATATATATATATATATATATCTCAAGATCAAAGAGAGCAATCAAATTTATCTGAATTTATCAATGATCAGAAGGAAGAAACTCTGCAAGCTCAGAAGGATAATGCAGATCAAATATTGTCCCTCTCCGACAAAATTGACTTCCTAAAGCAGTCTCTCTCCCTACAGTTGGAGCTAAACCAACAAGAACTCAAGACTGAGGTTAGCAACTCATCTTATCTGATAGAGCAGCTTATGAAAAATGTCCAACAGCTTTCCCAAGTGATTAATGACAAAAAAGGGGAGAAAAGAGGTATTCAAGGAAGAGCAAGGAAAGAAAAATGAAGGCAAGAGAAAAAAGCAAGAGCAAAAAAGTAAAGAAGGAGAAAAGGAAGGAAAAGAAAATAGCATAAAGTGTGTCATCATCTGAGGGAGAGCCAAAGGATGATGATCCTATGGAGACAAAATCAAAATTTGAGGGGGAAACAGAACAAGAGCCAAAGGATGATGACCCTATGGAGACAAAATCTGAAGGGGAGCCAGAACAAGAGAAAGACAAAGCAGAAGACAAAGAAGAAGAGCATGCATCTGAGCCAGAGCATCATGAAGATGAAGCAATGGAGCATGCATCTGAGGGGGGTAGACTGGAGAGGGAAAAAATTGAGTAACTAATCAGCAGACATCCTGGAGACATATATGAATCAGAAAATGAAGCTGAGAAGGTATATTTCTAGCTATATAGGTATGTTATGGATCCAGGATGTAGAGTGTCTTATAGTGTGTAAATTTCATATTATCATCAATGACATTCATAATTATCTATTTTAGAAATACAGATACTCACTGTATATTAAGATTCATTCATCTCATACATATGCACTTATTGTTTTTGTTATAATCAAATAGAGGGAGATTGTTAGGAATAAGCATGTGAATGTTATTCCTATTTATATAAGATTTGATTATGATCTTAATGAATGAGTATGTAAATATGTCTGCATTCAAATAAATTTTAAAGTCCTTGAATAGATAATAGGAATATATGTACAAGGACTTAGACTGAAATGATCAAATATGTTAGGTTGATTCTACATGAACAAAACAGCTTTGTAAAGTCCTTAAAAAGAATATGATGTACAAGGACTAAATATAGAAAGACCAAGATTGTTAGGTTGATCTTATATGATGTAATAGATAGGCCTGTTTTATCGTCGAGCACTGCACCAGCCTTCGAAGTCTGCCAGGAGAGACAAAGAACTCGAAGACTATCAAGGTAGAATCGTAGTCTGTCTAGCCAATCGAGGGATTGCAGAATCCAAGGCAGAATCATAAAGTATCGAGAAAGTTGCTACAGAATCGTAGTCTGTTTTGGAGGGCCTCACTCAAAATCGTAGAGTTGGACCAAGCACCTACCAAGCCAAGTCAAGAATCGTAGACCACACTTGAAGTCGTGGAGTCTACTGATCATATTAGAGGCAGAAATCATAGTCGAGCAAGATCAGACAAGGACAGTAAGTGTTAAGGCAAAAATCGTAGTCTGTTGAATAATCTGCTCTTAGAGTCGTAGTGTATGCAGAATCAAAGCTAGATCGTAGTCTGCAGAACAAAGTCTTCGACAAAGTATATCAGTGCTCACAATGCTAAGGAAGAATCGTAGTGATAACACGATTCTCAACACATGAGCACTTCCAAAGGATCCAAAGAATGTAGCCTATAGTCAGAACTGTAAAGATGCAATCTACTTGAAGGAAGCCAGAGAGCACTCACCAAATGGCTTGCAATCAAACAGAAGATCGAAACACCAATTCACCCAGCATCCTGATTGAGAATTGAAGCCATTCAAGGGAAGTCTTCCACAAGCAACAGTAAGAAGACTTCAGATAACGTGACTAACAAAAGGAAGTCAGTAATGCAGTAGCTGTCAAGATAAACTAAAGATGACGATCTTGGATGTGACTACGATCATAGTGCTTACTAGATGAGAAGTAGGAACTGATGCGGTTTTTACAGAGATACTGGCCAACCTATAAATAATAGACAAAGAATATTAAGCATGGGTCATACCATTGATGATATGTGAACGGGAGATCACAAGGAGAAAGAAAGTTGAGCATGACCATTCAGATGAGTCTTAAAATTCAGGAATGCCAAAGAATTCAAACAAGTTGTCAGTGCGTAATTCAAGTCAAAGCACGTAGAAGTGTTGAAGCACTGCACGAGTGAAGGAAGAGAGGTTCTATATTGCAAATCCAAATAACACTCTCAAAATTGTAATGTTATCTCAATCAGTCAACAAGCAATATTCAACATATTAATTACGATCAAGTTCAAGGTCATTTGCATCAGAATCGTAGAGTTCAGTCATCTGAGTATTGAAGTCTTAGAAACATCTCAATATAAAGACTAACATTCGAACATTGCTGATTGAAAGCATCGATACAGAAGGACAACTCCTGATGTTCTAATCGAGGAGTCAAAAAGAAGAAATAAAGGTGACTACCAACCTGACGCGTTAAAGTGACATCTCTAATGTTGTAGGTGACTTAGTAGACTGCAGTGTCAGAAAAGTGAAGAAGGGGTTGTCACGTCACATCAGTAGTCTACACCAAATAACTCAAGATATGTGAATCAATTCAAATAGCTTCCAACGGCTATAGTCCAACGAGAAGCTTATGGAAGGATATTTAACAGTTGAAGCTTGAATGCAGAAGAGTAGTTGGTTTTGATAAGTTGTTGCCTCTACGAGTTCTACAAAGCAAAATAGAATAAGTCTTAGTGATAGTGAGACTACGAAAGTAGAAGTAAAAAAAAGATAAGAGAAGAGCTTTAACAGAAAAATGCTTCACTCAACAACAATGAGAATGCCACTCAGAATGGCAGCTAAGCTAAGGGCCGAAAAGGCCAAGAAGATAGCATTCAGAAAAGTGGTAAGCTAGAAAAAAGATTCAAAGAGCTATTCTACGAATCACCATGAACCACCAAGAGCTGAAGAAGAACAGATATAGAACCAAATATGTACACAAGTAAACCAAGGTTCAAGGGATGCTAAATTCCAGACGGAGTCTACCAAAAGTACAAAAACTTAGTAAACCTCAAGTGGTGAAGGTGTGCAAGCTGAGATCAGATAAAGATCAACACCAACCACAAGATTAGTTGCACCAAAAAAGAAGTGACAAACTGCTAAGTACTCAAAGAGATCAAGCTTCATGAATAACTTAGTAGTCTATCCAATGGTGATCCAGTCTCGATGCAAAATCCAAAGAGGATCACATCAAGCTGCTAAGTATCAAAGGATGAACAAGCTTCAAGTCATCTTAGCAGCTCAGACCAACAATAACATCAAAAAGAAGCCAGGGCCTGAGGATTCCTTGTTCCAGGGACTAAACTGAGTTCCAAGTCTACTGGACTTGAAGAGTTCTTAAGTGAACTAAAGTTCTAAGTCTGTTGGACTTGAAGAGTTCTTAAGTGAACTAAAGTTCCAAGTTTGGTGGAGTTAAAGAGTTCTTAAGTGAACTAAAGTTTCAAGGTGGCTGGCCTTGAAGGAATCTTAGTGATTCAAAGATGTAAAGACTTCCTTAGTGGAACCCCTACTTGCTGAAGTAGAAGAGTGGATTAGGAGCTTGAGTCTCTGAACCACTTAAAATCTCTTATGTCGTTTACATACTGTCATTTACCTTAAGAACCTATAACTGCTATGAATGTGATAACTAATTAGATCTAAACTAACTCTAGAAAAATGGTCAACAAAATATCTATAAAGGGGAACCTTAACTTATTTCGCTATGTTTAAAATAATTCTTAAGTTTGTCATCTGCTAATTACTTAGAAATGTAAACTAAAATGGAAATGATTTTTGAAAATAAAAAGGATCTATTCAACCCCCCCTTCTAGATCTATTGCGTGCCCTCTGGGAACTAACAGGTTCCCTTCGCCACCTTTATAATGCGTGGAGAGGCATATTACTGGTGAGAATCTGTAAAACGTACTCATCTTTCTGCATTTAAGATGTCTTGGGAGAAGTTCAAGGAATTGTTCAACGACAAGTATTTCCCAGAAAGTATTCGTCATATAAAGGAGGTAAAATTCAACAAACTAGAACAGAACAATATAACTGTATCACAATACGAGGCTAAGGTTGCAGAGTTATCCCGGTTTGCATCCCATTTGGTGGATAATGAGGAGCAAATGACACGAATGTTTCTGAGAGGTTTGAAACTTGAAATTCGTCAATACCTCATTTCTCATAAACTTTGTTTGTATTCAGATGTTGTGAATAGGGCTTCATTATTGGAGCGAGATAATGAGACTTTTCAACGAAAAGACAATGACCAACAACATGATAATAATCGTACCGGTGGCAACGGCCATCGGAACAATGATAACCATCGTGAAGGAAATTATCATGCCAGAAATGGTAACCACTTCGGTGGTAATCTTGGCCAAGATAATAGGAGAGGGGAACTAAGTGGGAACAACTTTAAGAAGAGAAGATTCAACAATGACAACAGAAAGACATCGACAGCAATACCAGCACCCTTTTCTAAGGAAGGAGAACGACCACCGGTCATATGCTACAAATGCAGAGAGGAGGGACACATCAGTCCAAACTATACACAACAATCCAAAGTGTGTTATAATTACAAAAAAGAATGTCACTTACCTCGATTTTGTCATGCAACGAAATCAAGTCCAGCTGGGACGGTGGCACCAAAGGATATCCCGGACAAGTCAAAGTCGATGGTTCAAGGAAGAGCATTTTTTGTGACTTCCCAAAAAGCGAGGAACCCGAACGAAGTTATCACGAGTAAGCTAATCATAAACTCTTGCGAAGTCTATACGTTATTCGATATTGGTTCTACCCACTCTTTTATTTCACCTAATTGTGCTCAACGTTTAAATTTGACTCCAGAGAAATTAGACTTTGACTTATCTGTTGAAACTCCATTGGGTTACCTTCATTATATTCACCATTTATAAATCTTATTTGATTCAAATTGACATTTTCACATTACCTGTTGATATCATCTCTTTGAAAATACTTGCATGTGATGTGATTTTAGGGATTGATTGGCTAACTACTCATCATGCAAAAATTGATTAATTTCGTAAGGTCGTTAGTTTTCATATTCCTAACCAACCTGTTATGTGAATTCAAGCAACCAAACCACTAAAGTCAATCACTATCATATCAAGCCATAAAGGCATTCATTTATTGAAAAATGGATGTCAAGTTTTCTTAGCCCATGTCATGGATTTAGACAAAAATGCGTCAGATCTAAATAATATTTCTGTTGTTAATGAATTTCTTGACGTATTTCCAGAAGAACTTTTCAGCCTACCCCCAGAGCGTGAAATCAGATTTTTTTATTGATTTTGAACCCGGTACAAAACTCATTCCCAAAACCCCATATCAAATGGCTCCTATTGAACTTCAGAAGTTAAAAACCCAACTACAGGAGTTGTTAGACATTGGTTTCATTCGTCCTAGTACATCGCCTTGAGGTGCTCCTATTTTATTTGTAAAGAAGAAAGATAGGAGTATGCGACTTTGCATTGACTATCGGGAGTTGAACCATATCACCATCAAAAATAGGTATCCGTTACCTCGCATTGATGACCTGTTTGACCAGTTACAAGGTGCTAAATTCTTCTCAAAGATCGATCTTCGTTCCGGATATCATCAGTTAAAGATTAAAACTGATGACATTCCAAAGACTGTATTTTAAAATCGATACGAGCATTACAAATTTCTAGTTATGTTTTTTGAATTGACCAATGCCCATGCTTCCTTCATGGACATGATGAACCGAATATTCAACGAATATTTGGATCATTTCGTGGTTGCCTTTATTGATGACATCCTAATGTACTCTAAAAGCCTCAAATATTTTTTTCACCCAAAAAGAATTCAACATGCGGCAACGATGTAGGCTCAAGCTGTTAAAATATTACGACCATACCATTCAATACCATCCTAGAAAAGCGAATATGGTAGCTGACACGTTGAGTAGGAGATCATATGCGGGTACGAGTGCGATGTTGTTAACATAAAGACCCATTTTATATAACTTAAAAAGGATGAAAATAGAGTTAAAGACTCTAGGGACCCACGTGAAGATGGTAAATATACGAGTAGAACCGACTTTAATCGATAAAGTTAAAGTTGCTCAATATACAGACCCGAAGCTGATAAATATGAAGAAGAAAGTACAAGAAGGTGTTATTTTAAAAGCAAGACTCGACGAAGAGGGAAAAGCTCAACCCTCAATTTATTAGTCTATTTGAAATCATCGATTGAGTAGGAACTGTGGCCTATACACTCGCATTACCGCCAAGTATGTCTCGTGTTCATAACGTTTTTCACATATCTATGTTACGTAAATATGTGGAAGACCTAAACCACATTATTGAATTAGAACCAGATAAGATAACAGAAGATTTAACGTATGAGGAGGTACCTGTCAAGAATTTGGATAAGAAGGAACATATTCTACGCTCAAAGGTTATACCTCAAGTCAAAGTTTTATGGAGAAACCACGATATTGAGAAAATGACCTTGGAGTTAGAATCTGAAATAAAAACAATGTATCCTCATCTCTTCGACACACCAGGTACATACATCAATTTCAAGGACGAAATTTTATAAGAATGGGAGGTTATAAGACCCCAACTTTTTATAAATAAAAATTTAATTTTTTCTAAATATTATTTTGAATAATAAGGTGTTAATTTGATATAATGTTATAGTTATGTGTGATATGTGCAAATTTTACAAAGTAAGCAAGTTGTCATAAAATATTCGTTTTGTCAAGAAATATTCGTACGACGGTGCAATCATTGGTAGACCACATAACGGAATAACTGTCGAATATAGAAATCGACAGAAATAACCTTTTTATAAAAAAAATAACGGCAAAACTTTTACCGTTAAACTGTTGAAATACCCGGTGATAAAAGTACAGTAATATGCGTGGTTGTACAGTAGCACACAGTATTACACAGTATCTCTGATTATTAATTCTTACGTGAGAAGTCACTCAATAATTGATACAGTAAAAATTGCAGTCTTTCATATTATTGATGCAATAATTACTACAGTGATAATTGAATAGTATTTTACAATATTGATTCAATAATTGTCACGACACAGTAACTCATATTATTGAAATGATATTATTAGATAGCATTATTGATAATATTTAGAAAGTTCTGTCAAGAAAAGGGGTTAGGTTATATAATTACGCGCCAGTAAGGAGAAATCCTTATCGGAAAGCCCCCTCTTTCCTAGAACAATCTGGTTGTCAGTATTATGAATCTATAATATTAATTAGAAATAATTATTGAAGAATTGTAAATAATTGATGAATACGGTAAGTAAATATTTCTTCAATTTTGATATAAATGGAGGAATTATAGAATGAGACATTTGTCGAAAGTTTGTTATATTTTTCTATAAAACCATAATTATATTCTCCGATAATATATTTATTTAATTATATTAATATAATATTACATTGTCATAGTATAATGTGATAATATAATAGTAATTTAAATGGTAATATTATTATATATTTTTTTGGCATGTGAATTAAATGGAGTGAAGATGATTAAATTGAATTTGAATTAGTTTTCAAATTAAATTTGAATTCTTTTATTTCAAATAAACATGTGAATAGTGAGGGAGTTCTCATTTTGAGTTTGAACTCTCCTTTTTCAAATAAGTGTGCTGCATTATTTTCCAAACTAATGTGCGTATGTAAAATATATCAGAAGTGGTGTGATAGCATTTTCCTATAAATAGGTTGCTTAGTTAAACAATGAAACTCACACCAAAATTAGAAAATTCTCTCTCTATAATATTGAGCGTATTTCTTATGAGTATAAGGATATTTTGAGTGTTGATAGCAGTGTAAGATTTCCTCAACATAATCTCAGTTATTTCAGTTAGAACTACTTTCCTACTAAGGTGAAAGATATTTTTTTTTCTCGTAAAGGATGTTATTTTCTTTCAATATTCGTAAATGATAATATTTTCTTCCATACTCGTAAGGGATATCATTTTCTTTCATACTCCATATTATGTAACTGACATTATTTCATTTCATATTCCTAAATTTAAACTTACTACGATAAGTATTGCTTTTATAATTCCTGATATGATTAGAAATTCCTTAAGATTTGCGTTTCATCTAATATCATTTCACTGGAATATTGGTCTGAACTTTCTTATTAAATTTTAATCTTTTCATGTTTGGGTACTATTCATGGTACTATTCATACGGTATTATTCATGGATACTATTCATACGGTACTATTCATGAGTATTGTTCACAATAGAATTTAATTTTTTTTTGTCCAAATTATTTTTGATACATGAATATCATTCTTGAATTTTTTTTTCCACAATTAGTTATCATGTTGACAATTTGGACATTCTTGAACCCTGGATAAATTGAATTATAAATCTTTAATATTTATCATTGATCTCACTTGATTGATTCTTTATATTAGTGTCATCATCCTCATGTTTATATTTTACTGGAAGTCATCTTTGGCCTGTAGTGCAAAGATGTACTGTTGATTAGTATGATTATGACCAAAAATTGTGTATTGGTATAATCATGACCTGTAATGTTACAGACAAATGTTTGTGGTGAAAGCCCTCTTTGGCCCGTAGTGCATAGATGGACAGTGTTATCTATTGTATTCTATCAGATTTTTTACTGTTAAGGACTAAGGATAATATGTTCTTCATTATCTTAGTCATAATATTCTTTACTAGGCTAGTTGAGCTCACCCTTTTTCGTTTGGTTCCATTCTTCCTCTTATGAGGCGAGAATGTAGCTGGGACTAGTCGGGGAGTGGAGTAATGGTCCAAGATGGTTATTATAGTCGTCCTCACTATTTTATAAAATAGTGTGACAATAATTATAAATTAGTATTTTATTTGAGTTTGGATATTGTCTACGAGACAATATTTATATTGAAACTCACAGCTTATGTGTTGTCATAATTTGCACGACAGTTGTATTAATGAAGTTGTATTTTGATTCTGTACCACGTATTTGGCAACTCAGAATAAGTTGTGTAGACCTATTTTAGGGGCGTCACATCAAGGGCACATGACAGATAATTCTTGCCCGATGTCAAGGGCAACAAATTCAAGTTTTGTAAGGTTCGACATCTATATAAATATATAATTACGTAAGAAATTAAATTATTATATGTGTGTGTGTGTGTGTGTGTATATATATATATATATATATATATATATATATTAAATGCTTAAATTTAATTGTAATGAAATAATACTTACAGTGAGTTGAGAGAATTTCCTTTCCAAAATTGGGTAGAGAATCGTACTGATAACGTGTTGTGAAAAGATAGATAAAACAAATTAAGAAGAGAACAAAATATATATATATATATTAATAATATCTTATATTTAAGTGGTCATCCAATATTCTATTGATATCAAAAAAAATTGTCGGATGGGGTATATCTCACAAGTTTTTTTGACCTCATATATATATACCACAAGCTAACATTCTGAATAAAAACAAGTAAAAATTGCATTAAAGTAACTTAAAGCCTTTTAAGGCTCCACCATTTATTTTGGTGGTTACCTTTCAATTACTCTATTTCTAGCACTCCCTATTGGATGACCACTTCTTAAGAATATGCCTTGTTAAAAATCTTATCAAAGAAAAATTCTGTGGGTTAAAATTTGGCTAAGGAAAAGAGTATAATATTCTTGTATAACTTCTAGTGTCATATGATTGACTCATTAAAACCTTGCAAAGAAAAACCCAGTGGGAAAAAAACTTTAGCGAAGGAAAAAGAGTACAATCAGCACACATCCTTCATAAAATTTACTCCCCCTCATGAGAACAACAGCTCATGGTAAACATATCCATAAATCGACGCATGCCAATGTTGTGCACCATCTTCTTAAAAGTCGCAGTTGGTAATGGCTTAGTGAACATATCAGCCAAATTATCACATGATCGTTTCTGTTTAACATTAATATCACCACTCTTCTAGAGTTCATGTGTGTGACGCTCCCAAAATAGGTATACACAACCCATTCTGAATCGTCAAATACATGGTACATAATTTACATACAAACTTAATTTACACAATACGACAAACGTAAGCTGAGAGTTTTAACACGAATATTGTCTTGTAGACAATATCCAAACTCAAATAAAGTCCTCATTACAATTATTATCACACTATTTCATAGAATAGTAAGGACTACTATAGCCACCATCTTGGACCATCACTCCATTTCCCAACTAGTCTCAACTATATTCTCATTTCTTGAAGAGAACAATGAAAGAAAAGGGTGAGCTCAACTAGCCCAGTAAAGAATATTATGACTAAGATAATGTAAAATAAATTATCATTAGCCTTCAACAGTGTAAAACTGATAGAATACAATAGACAACAAGTTTAACTGCAGTGGAACAAGCAATCCGGTAGAAGAGTCAAGTAGAGCATGATGTTTACTATCTTCTATGATTTAAAAGTTCATCATCAATATTTTATCTCTGTAACACATCTCAATAATTAATCCACATCACTGAATTATCCATGCACTACGGACCAAGGATATTTATTATTATCACCAGTGGTCATGATCATGTCAAACAACTGTCCATCAATACACTACGGGCCAATGAGGACTTTTACCACATCATTTATAACATTACAGGTCATGATTATAACAATACATAATTCTTGGTCATAATCATACCAATCAATAGTCCATCTATGCACTACGGGCCAAAGATGACTTTCATCACAATTTAAGCATGAGGATGATGACAATGATATAAGAATTCAATTAAGTGAGAGCAAGGATAAATTTTAAAGATTTATAATTCAATTTATCCAGAGTTCAAGAATGTCTAAATTGTCAACATGATAACTGTTTTGTGGAGTAAAATTCAAAAATAATATTCATGTATCAAAAAAAATTTGGACATAAACGAAATCAATTTTTATCGTGAATAGTATCTCAGGTGAATAGTACCCGAGTAAATTGTACCCCGTGAATAGTAGTTCGTGAATAGTACCCCGACATGAAAATTTTAAAATTTAACAAGAATGTTCAGAAAAATATTTCTGTGAAACGATATTAGATGAAGCGCAAATTTTAAGGATATTCTACTAATTTTAAGAAGTATAGAAGTAATACTTATCAAACTAAGTGTAGAATTAGGAATATGAAACAAAATAATATTACTTGCATACTATAGAGTATGGAAGAAAATATTATTTGTTATGAAAATTGAACAAAAATAATATCTCTTACCTTAAAAAGAGAGTAATTCTGACTGGTATAGCGGAGATATTTTTGAAGAAAACTTGTACTATTTTCTACACTCAAAGCTTCCTTAAACTCAAAAGAAATACGCTCAATATTATAGAAGAAGAATTCTCTGATTCTGGTGTGATTTTTGTGACGCCCCCAAAATAGGTATACATCACCTATCTTGAGTCGCCAGATACATGGTACATAACTCAACTACAAACTTAATTATACAATTATCGTGTAAAATACGACAAAATATAGCTGAGAGTTTAAACACGAATATTGCCTTCTAGACAATATCAACACTCAATGGAGTCCTCATTACAATTATTATCACACTATTTTATAAAAATAGTGAGGACTACTATAGCCACCATCTCGGACCGTCAATCCATTTTTCGACTAGTCCCAGCTATATTCTCATTTCCTCATAAGAAGACTGGATACTGGAATAGTGAGGAAGCATACTTCTCTTCTCCTTTCTCTCTATAGATTCTCTCTCTATAGCTTATATCTCTATAATTGCTCATGTGAGACTTAGTGAATTGGTGAGAAATGAAGGAAGAATGAGCTTCTATTTATAAGAAAATATAGTTCCGATAATTGTACATTTTGGGGCTCGAAATATTACAGTATAATACCTTTCTCTTTTTCTTCATTTTTAATTTAGTCCTACAAGTATTATCAAACTTGCACCACTTCCCCTAATAGTAAATAATGTGAATTAATAGTTCATTCATGTGACTTAATAGTATAATCATGTGAAAAAACTAATTACAGTATAGTACCTTCATCTATACCTTCATTTTTAATTTAGTCATGCAAGTATTATCAATCTTGTACCAACTCCCCTAATAGTAAATCATGTTAATCAATATTACACACATATGAGCACATAGTTATAAGCATGTAAATTAATAGCAATTAATTACTCATTTATCTGATTTTATATTAAGGTACTCAGATTTTAATTCTTCATGGAGATGATGGCGAATAAAAATCATTGATTTTGCACGATCCTGCATAGATGCATGATTGCCAACCTTAATTGTATCTCCAAGATTCTTTGCCTCTAAGTGAATCTTAGCATCAAAAGTCCATGACAGATAATTCTTGTCCGAGATGTCAAGGGCAACAAATTCAAGTTTTGTAATGTTCGACATCTATATAAATACATAATTACGTAAGAAATTAAATATATATATATATATATATATATATATATATATATATTATGCTTAAATTTAATTGTAATGAAACAAAACTTACAGTGAGTTGAGAGAATTTCCTTTTCAAAATTGGATAGAGAATCGTACTGATAACGTGTTGTGAAAAGATAGATAAAACAAATTAAAAAGAGAACAAAATATATATATTAATAATCTCTTGTATTCAAGTGGTCATCCAATATTCTATTGATATCAAATAAAAGTCTAGGATGGGGCATGTCTCACAAGTTTTTTTCACCTCATTTCTCTCTCTCTCTCTCTCTCTCTCTCTATATATATATATATATATATATATATATATATATATAATCTATTTCAAGGGCTCACCCTTTTATTTTACATACCATGCACACCCCCTTTAGCGACGGACCCGACGACGGTTCGGTCTGTCGCTATATCAGAGAATCGTCGTCTTAGCTTTTAGTGACGGACAACATATAGTGACGGATCGAACCTATAGCGATGAACCGAATCGTCACCCGATCGGTTGCTAAAAGGAGTATGCAAGGTATCTAACTCACATTGCTCATCCCCCCCTTTAGTGATGGACCGTCCGACGATTCAGTCCGTCGTTATATGTTGTCCATCGTTATACGTTGTCCGTCGCTAAAAGCTAAGACGACGATTCTATATATAGCGACGGACCGAATCGTCGTCCGGTCCGTCGTTAATGGTAGGTGAGCAAGGTGAGCTAAATAAGAGGTGAGCTTAACATCCGGACCGTATATATATATATATATATATATATATATATATATATATATATATATATATATATATATATATATATATATATATAGGGAGAGGATCAAGAGTAGAACTCTTAAGTAATAGAACTCCCTTAAATAATAGAATTGTATCAAAACGACGTAGTTTTGATAAGACGCGGTGACATTTTTGTAAATACGCGGTGACATGGTATTTACAAAAATGCCACCGCGTCTTATTAAAACTACGTCGTTTTGATACAATTCTATTATTTAAGGTAGTTCTACTACTTAAGAGTTCTACTATTGATCCTTTCTGTATATATATATATATATATATATATATATATATATATATATATATATATATATATATATATATATATATAACAACTTAAAATTGCATTAAAGCAACTTATAGCCTTTTAAGGCTCCATCATTTATTTTGATGGTTATCTTTCAATTACTTTATTTCTAAAAAAAATAAAATTATTGAAAGATTTGTGAGTATTTTGTATATTAAAATTTGGACAAAAATACCTACCAACAAAAAATAAAATTTGACAAAAATATGTACAATATAAAACGCGTCCAGAAGACAACTGCGTCCTTCCCGTGGGTGATTCACCTAAAGCTGTTTCTTATCTCTATCATTTCTCAGCCCTCACAAATCAAAACCAAAAAGTCACCAATTCACTCATCTCTATTAATCTCATCATTTCTGAGGTTTCTAATCAACCACTCAAAAAAATCAATCTAATCCCTTGAAACCCTAATTGATTTGATATCAAAGAGCTTCAATTTCAAAGCATGGACGCTGATTCATGGAGTGCTCGTCTATCTTCTGCTTCAAAGCGCTACCAATCCGCTCTTCAATCGCGATCTGGTAAGCTCAAATTTCTTCCAGGCAGGTGTAATTAGTCATGTTTACATGTAATTTCGTTTATCTGAAATGAAGCGGATGATTTTGATGCAGATATGTTTATGGGTTTTGAAGAAATTGATGTAGATGATGATATTAGGGAAGAGTTTCCATACCCATTTTGTTCGGAGTATTTCGATATTATCTGATTGTGTGGTCATATTGATGATGAGCATCCTATAGAGGCTAAGAATGGGGTATTGTTTTATTTGTATCAGTTGTTGACATATACGATCAATTTACTCTCTTTTTTTTTTGGGATGGAGGTTGTTTTACTTGTACAAAATTTACTTGCTATAACATAAAATGAAATATGTTAGCAAAGCTTAAATCTTTATGCTGTTTCAGTACAACAAAATGAAATAAACTAATAAAGTTTAATTCCTTCTGTCCTTTCTGTGCTGAGTTGTTATGTTCATAGACATATTAATAGAAATTATATTTATGCTATTTATCGGATGATTATACATGTTTATGGCACATTAATAGTTACATGCAAGTGTTCCTTGTTGTGTGTATATATTACTCCATCTTTCCGTTCTCATCACTCTTTACAAATATGAGAACCCATCTTTCTTTTCGTATTTGTCTTAGTGAGAGCGCACTTTCTGAAAGTTGACAGAAAAGTGACATGACATTCTAGTTTTCCCCTTAATGAATAGTGGCTAAGCCTAACATTTATTTAGATGTTTTTAATGTTATTAAATTGAGTTAACATTTCTTTAAATGCTAGATTTTTTAATTGGACCCTCATTTTGGATGAAAGGAATATACTTTATACTCCCTACGCTTTTAAATATACGATCAAGTTTGACTTTTTGAAGTCAATTTGGCGTTTTACTTACTTTTAGTCAATACGATTGTAAATACTGTCTAAAAAGTATTAGTAATTTCAAACTTTAAATATACTCCTCCTATCCCCAAAAGGACGAGTTAAGTGATAAAAATATTTTGTCTTCAAAAGCATGAGCAAAGTAAACAAGTCAACTAAATAATTTTTTGCATGGACTAATTTACCCTTGGATATACATCATAGTTACTCGGCCAAATAGTGAATCATTCACATCGCAAATGAGAGGTTCACACTAATTCTCTCTCTCCAAACCCAAAACCCAAAGATAGATAATATTTGACTACCTTAATTTGTGTGACAAATGTCCTTGACTTGTCCTTTTGGGGATGGAGGGAGTATTACATCAAAATTTTGAGTTTGATAATATATCAATTGTGTTTGATAATATCTTAGTGTGACTTCTAAAAGTTAAACTAGATCTTATATTATTAAACGGAGGGAGCTTTCCCCCCTCCACTTCTTTTATGGGAGGGGGTAAGGATGATATTAGAGATGGTTTTCTTACTGATAATTAATAAGATTTAAGAAAGGGGTTAATTTATAGTGGCGAGGCTTTGTCAAACAAGATTGAATATGAGTTGAGGGATTGGAAGCCGTCGTTGTGTTCATTTTTTCTGTAAAGTGCACCCTCTGTAGATTTCTTTTGAAGCAAATACAGGATTTGAATTCTTAAGCATTGTCCTACAAAATGGAGGATGCAGTATCATGTGTTACTTCAGTAATATTTTAATTGTTGATACAATTTTTGCTAAAACAATTATGTAGTTTAATTGTGTTTTCCCAAGTCTACTTTATAAGAAAGGTGTGTTCTGCTTTGCAGGTATGTCCGGTTTGTGCGATGAGGGTGGGGGTTGACATGGTTGCTCATATAACATTGCAACATGGAAATATTTTCAAGATATCCTTTTTTTTATTCAGTACTAGTTTGATAATTGATACTTATCAAGAAAAGAAGTTAGTACTCTAACTCAGAACTTCTAGCTCATAGCTCGTTCGCATTACTAGTTTGGGCTTTGGATGCATTTGTCATAAATGGAATCAGAATGGGAATGGGGTGATTTAATTAAGCTTACTGAATTACTGGATTCAGCTAGTCCTTCTTGTATGAAATCACAAATACCCCTTGGTGTTGAGTATCCTAATACTAGTTGTCTAGTACTAGTACTGATGAGTTGATGTCGGTGATAGAATTTCAACAACAAACACTTGACTGAGATGATTTATTTAACCTTGATAAGTTGATGCCGACGACAGAGTTTCAGGAACAAATATTGGAATGGGATGATAAATAAATCAATTCCATTCCAATGTTTGTTCTTGAGATTCCGTCGTCGGCATCAACTTATCAAGGTTAAATAAATCATCACAGTCAAGTGTTTGTTGTTGAAATTCTATTACCTGCATCAACTCATCAGTACTAGTATTAGGATACTCAACACTAAGGGGTACTTGTGATTCCATACAAGAAGGACCAGGGGATTCAGCCAGCTTAATTAAATCATCCCATTCCCATTCCGATTCCAATGTTTGTTCTTGAAATTCCGTCGACGACATCGGCATCAACTCATCATCAGTTCTAGTACTACTATCAGGATACTCGACACGAAGGGGCAATACTTGTAAATATTTCATACCAGAAGAAGAAGAACCACCACCTTCATCATGTACTAGTGCCAGAACATATTCCGCAATACTCATAATATTTATACTTAATGTTTTGCATCAATATAGTACTGAAATTTTTAGGTGTTGTATCCTCTATTGGGCGCATTGAGTTAAAAACTGTTTTTTCTGTTTTCCGAAAAAAGTAAAAGTAATATTGTTTTTGGATTCATATGTTATTGTTTATTTTGAAACAAAATGGCTTGTACTTGTAGTGGCATAGGGCTTATTGTTCTTATATAGCTCTAGCCTTATATTATTAAACGGAGGGAGCTTTCCCCCCTCCCCTTCTTTTATGGGAGGGGGTAAGGATGATATTAGAGATGGTTTTCTTACTGATAATTAATAAGATTTAAGAAAGGGGTTAATTTATAGTGGCGAGGCTTTGTCAATCAAGATTGAATATGAGTTGAGGGATTGGAAGCCGTCGTTGTGTTCATTTTTCTGTAAAGTGTACCCTCTGTGGATTTCTTTTGAAGCAAATACATGATTTGAATTCTTAAGCATTGTCCTACAAAATGGAGGATGCAGTATCATGTGTTACTTCAGTATTATTTTAATTGTTGATACAATTTTTGCTAAAACAATTATTTAGTTTAATTGTGTTTTCCCAAGTCTACTTTATAAGAAAGGTGTGTTCTGCTTTGTAGGTATGTCCGGTTTGTGCGATGAGGGTGGGGGTTGACATGGTTACTCATATAACATTGCAGCATGGAAATATTTTCAAGATATCCTTTTTTTATTCAGTACTTGTTTGATAATTGATACTTATCAAAAAAAGAAGTTAGTACTCTAACTCAGAACTTCTAGCTCATAGCTCGGTCGCATTACTAGTTTGGGCTTTGGATGCATTTGTCATAAATGGAATCAGAATGGAAATGGGGTGATTTAATTAAACTTACTGAATTACTGGATTCAACTGGTCCTTCTTGTATGAAATCACAAGTACCCCTTGGTGTTGAGTATCCTAGTACTAGAACTAGTACTAATGAGTTGATGCCGGTGATAGAATTTCAACAACAAACACTTGTTAACTGGGATGATTTATTTAACCTTGATAAGTTGATGCCGACGACGGAGTCTCAGAAACAAACATTGGAATGAGATGATAAATAAATCAATTCCATTCCAATGTTTGTTCTTGAGATTCCGTCGTCGGCATCAACTTATCACGGTTAAATAAATCATTCCAGTCAAGTGTTTGTTGTTGAAATTCTATCACCGGCATCAACTCATCAGTACTGGTATTAGGATACTCAACGCCAAGGGGTACTTGTGATTCTATACAAGGACCAGGGGATTCAGCCAACTTAATTAAATCATCCGATTCCGATTCCAATGTTTGTTCTTGAGATTCCGTCGACGACATCGGCATCAACTCATCATCAGTACTAGTACTACTAACACGAAGGGGCAGTACTTGTAAATATTCCATACCAGAAGAAGAAGAACCCCCACCTTCATCATGTACTAGTGCCAGAACATATTCTGCAGTACTCATAATATTTATACTAAATGTTTTGCATCAATATAGTACTGAAACTTTTAGGTGTTGTATCCTCTATTGGGCGCATTGAGTTAAAAACTGTGTTTTAGGAAAAAAGTAAAAGTAATACTGTTTTTGGATTTATATGTTATTGTTTATTTTGGACCAAAATGGCTTGTAATTGTAGTGGCACAGGGCTTATTGTTCTTAAATAGTTCTAGCCTTGCTGAATTTGTTTGTTTATTTTAGATTTTGGAAGTTCTAGCGTGTTTGTTCCGAATTTCTGAAGAGTAGTAAATTGCAATGTTGGGTAGTGAATTACACTTTTGCTGTCACTATTAGTATAATCAGAACAAGCTTCTTCGAGCTCTTAGAATTATGGGCCTGCAGTTCAGCAATCTTTTTTGTATACGAGTGGTGTTTATTTTCATGTGTTGGGTCTTTTCTTTTTGTATAAACACTGTTAAATATTAGATTTTCAGTTGTCACTGAAACTCCAATCGAATTGGGGCTTTCTTTTCTGTTGAATTTTCTCAGCTATTGTACAACGGAATCGGCTGGGATGGGGAACCACCGACCACAGTTAGGGCAACAAGTTCTCCGTCGCCAAATCCACGAACGATAAAATCGCGAGAGAATCGAGCCCTGCGCCACCAATAAGGAAATTATTGAGCACGAACGCAAGTGCCAGATCGAGCTTAAGCTGATAGTCCTTGAGGTCCGCCGGTAGTTGGAGGCTGGTGGTGACAAAAATTATAGTCTTCATGATATATATAGATGTATGTGTATATATTTATACTAAATGTTTGGCATCAATATAGTACTGAAATTTTTAGGTGTTGTATCCTCTATTGGGCGCATTGAGTTAAAAATTGTTTTTTCTGTTTTCCGAAGAAAGTAAAAGTAATACTGTTTTTGGATTCATATGTTATTGTTTATTTTGGACCAAAATGGCTTGTAATTGTAGTGGCACAGGGCTTATTGTTCTTAAATAGTTCTAGCCTTACTGAATTTGTTTGTTTATTTTAGATTTTGGAAGTTCTAGCGTGTTTGTTCTGAATTTCTGAAGAGTAGTAAATTGCAATGTTGGGTAGTGAATTGCACTTTTGCTGTCACTATTATTATAATCAGAAAAAGCTTCTTCGAACTCTTAATTAATTCTTTGTTTAGTTTTTAATTATACTTTGTGACATGTATAGAAGAAAAAGTCTGGTTGTTAAATATTCTGTTAAACAGCCAGAAGAGCTTCTTTATACTAAATGTTTGGATGATGGTTTTCAACTTCATTCTTCTTTCTTGCATGTATTCAGTCTCTCTAACATAATCATCTATTCCCCATTTCATTTTCCCTTGAATAATTAGATGTGGATGCAAAAGAAACTGGAGACATGAGTTATGAGTTGGTGTCTAATAATATCATTCCCACTCTTATCATTAGGCTGATTGATTAAGTACTACTGAAATTAGTAATGAGATTCAAGGGCTTATCCAAATACAAAACAGACTAGCACGAATAACGTACTCAACATAATAGAAGGCCAAATATTTATGTGGCCAACTTGCTGATTATAGAATTGGAAGCATTCAAGCTTCCATTAATCTTTGCAATGCTAAATACTTATTTAGAGTTGATTGTAAACACTATTTTATAAATGGATATAGAGTATTGTGTGTGATCGTAGTACAATGAGTGAAAAAAATGAGACAGAGTATAATTAATATCATCAATTCAACGCATCTACATAGTCTCAAAATTAACAGTAATTCCTTAACCATCCCTAGCTAAATCCAATCATCACATATAGCTAACTTTATACTCAAAATCAAAACCAAAACTAATTATTGATTGAACAATCCAAATTAAATTCAGCTCTATCCAATACAAAACAAAATTAATCCAAACACTTGAAATTACATCATATGTTACTGTCTGCATGCTTCCAAACTTGTTCAAACTCAAATTAATTAATAAACACTTAATTAATCCAAAATTAATTCAACTCATCTACATATATAGTCTCAAAATCAACAGTAATTACTTAACCATCCCTAGCTAAATCCAATCACCACATATAGCTGACTATATACTCTCAAAATAAAAATCAAAACCTAAACTAATTACTACCGATTAAACAATCCAAATTAAATTAAGCTCTATCCAACACTAAACAAAATTAACCCAAACACTTAAAATTACATCATATGTTTTTCGTGGAGTGCTCGTCTATCTTCTACTTCAAAGCGCTACCAATCCGCTCTTCAATCGCGATCTGGTAAGCTCAAATTTCTTCCAGGCAGGTGTTATTAGTCATGTTTACATGTAATTTCGTTTATCTGAAATGAAGCGGATGATTTTGATACAGATATGTTTATGGGTTTTGAAGAAATTGATGTAGATGATGATATTAGGGAAGAGTTTCCATACCCATTTTGTTCGGAGTATTTCGATATTATCTGATTGTGTGGTCATATTGATGATGAGCATCCTATAGAGGCTAAGAATGGGGTATTGTTTTATTTGTATCAGTTGTTGACATATACGATCAATTTACTCTCTTTTTTTTTTGGGATGGAGGTTGTTTTACTTGTACAAAATTTACTTGCTATAACATAAAATGAAATATGTTAGCAAAGCTTAAATCTTTATGCTGTTTCAGTACGACAAAATGAAATAAACTAATAAAGTTTAATTCTTTCTGTCCTTTCTGTGCTAAGTGGTTATGTTCATAGACATATTAATAGAAATTATATTTATGCTATTTATCGGATGATTATACATGTTTATGGCACATTAATAGTTACATGCAAGTGTTCCTTGTTGTGTGTATATATTACTCCATCTTTCCCTTCTCATCACTCTTTACAAATATGAGAACCCATCTTTCTTTTCGTATTTGTCTTGGTGAGAGCGCACTTTCTGAAAGTTGACAGAAAAGTGACATGACATTCTAGTTTTCCCCTTAATGAATAGTGCCTAAGCCTAACATTTATTTAGATGTTTTTAATGTTATTAAATTGAGTTAACATTTCTTAAAATGCTAGATTTTTTAATTGAACTCTCATTTTGGATGAAAGGAATATACTTTATACTCCCTACGCTTTTAAATATACAATCAAGTTTGACTTTTTGAGGTCAATTTGGCGTTTTACTCACTTTTAGTCAATACGATTGTAAATACCGTCTAAAAAGTATTAGTAATTTCAAACTTTAAATATACTCCTCCTATCCCCAAAAGAACGAGTTAAGTGATAAAATATTTTTTCTTCGAAAGCATGAGCAAAGTAAATAAGTCAACTAAATAATTTTTTGCATTGACTAATTTACCCTTGCATATACATCATAGCTTACTTAGCCCTTCATTATTGTAGGGGAAGGTAAAAATGATATTTATCAAATTTTAATTTAAAGCAAATAGATGTTATGGATCATTGTCATATATATATATATATATATATATATATATATATATACACATATATTTTATCTATATTATTAAGAGAGAACAATTAGTTTTGGACTCTTTGGTCACTCAAAATAATTTTTGTTGAATAAATTATTCCTTTCATCATTGTCATCATCATTGTCATCATCCTCATGTTTATATTTTGTTGAAAGTCATCTGTGGCCTGTAGTGCATAGATGGACTTGGTATGATTATGACCAGGGATTATTCGGTATAATCATGACCGTAATGTCACAAATGATGTGGTAAAAGTCCTCATTGGCCCGTAGTGCATTGATGGACAGTTGTTGGCATGATCATTACCATTAATGAATACACAAATATTCTTGGCCCGTAGTGCATGGATAATTGTGGTCGTGATACTAAAGAATATCATTGACCGTAGTGCAGGGGTGATTCGATGATGTGAAATATTTATTAAGCTGAGTCTCAACGATAACAATGATGAAAAACCTTTTAAATCATAAAAGATAGTAGATTTTATTTTCTACTTGACTCTTTTAATGGATTGCTTGTTCCGCTGCAGTTAAACTTGATGTCTATTATATTTTATCAGTTTAATATTGTTGGAGACTAATGATAATTTATTCTGCATTATCTTAATCATAATATTTCTTACTGGGCTAGTTGAGCTCACCCTTTCTTTCACTGTTCTCTTCAGAAAATAAGAATATAGCTGGGACGAGTCGGGAAACGGAGTGATGGTCCAGAGGATAGCATTAGTAGTCCTCACTATTATGTGAAATAGTGTGATAATAATTGTAATGAGGACTCCTTTTGAGTTTGTATACTCTCTAGTAGACAATATTTGTATTCAAACTCACAGTTATTGTTTTGTTGTATTGTACACGACAGTTATATTAGTAAGTTGTATTTGAATTCTATACCATGTATCTGACGACCCAAGATAGGTGATGTATACCTATTTTTGGAGGGCGTCACAACAAGGTCTCAAATGATACGAAAAGTAAGGCAAATTGTTGGCGACGATCTATTAAAAGCAGTGATCAAATTAAGCTTAAACAAGGTATGAGTTTACCTAAATCTCTGTATTGGCTTAACATTTTTGTACACACTTCATGGTCATTCAATATTCCATATGTAATACTCTTTGCCTAAATAATAAGTGGTTTTGTATTGTCCTGATTCCTGCAGAAATTTGAGGCCTCAAGAGATGGTAGATCTTATGGAGCAGCAGCAACAAATCCAAATAGCACAAAGAGTAGGATTGATACCCGGGTGCCTAGGCTAGCCTAGCCTTGATGGAGAAACTGATGATAGATTGATTATATAGACTTGGAAGTTTGAATTAGTAGATAAGAAATTTACAATTATTTATATATTTATAATATAATCTATTGAATTAAAAAGAAATTCAATAAATATGATCAATGGTCTCAAAAGTTATTTTAAATTATTATAATAGATAATAAATCTTCAATTTCGAGGACGATTGTACTAATAAATTATATAATTCATTATTTAAATATCAACTAGTTTACTTTTGTATTAGAACAAGTGATGTTATATTTAATTTGTAACGTTAAGTATTGGTTATATTTTAATAAAAATAATTATTTTAATATAATATTGTTAATTATGAATTATAATTTTCATGTGAGTTACAAAAGAATCAAGTGGTTTTATTTGTATTAAAAAATATAGTTAATAGTTTTTTTAAATTAATTGTGATGGAGCTAGTCGCATTTTCATGCTTTATTCAGTATGCTTTACTATTGCATGCATGTTATATATTGGAAGGTGTTGTCCATTTAACAAGAATGAGAAAGAACTATATATGTTGGTTTAAAAAAAATCAGTAGAGCAACTGAAGGCATATTCATGTTTAGAATGATTTAGAAAGAGTTTGCTAGATACTACTAATAATGCAAGTAGGGGTGTTCAACGGTAAAAATTGGTTTGAACCGGTCCGGTACCGAACCGAACCGGTACCGAAATCGGCCAAATATTGTTACTGATATCGGAACCAGTTGGACCGGTATACCGAATCGGCGGTACCGGTTTTTACCGAAAAATTAATATAATTATTATTTTTATTATTATTTTATTATTAATATTAATATTATTAATATTATTATTATTTTTATTATTATAATCATTATTTTATTATTATTATTTATAAATTATTATTAATAATAAAAAATTAGAAAATCGGTATATACCGGTCCGGTTTGGTTTTTACCGAACCATAAAAACGCCAAACCGAAATCGGTACCGAAAAACCGGTATATACCGATTTTTTTGTACCGAATCGGACCGGTTCTTTTTTATACCAAACCGATCGGTTCGAAAAATCAAAAAACCAAAAAAACCGATCCAAATAAACAGCCCTAAATGCAAGCAGTCATGTACAAATATAAATGTGAAAAAAATAATATATGGCAAAACTAATGATTTGACCACTGTAGTTGGCACGTTTTATTCAATGTATCACTGAACTTTTAATTTTTTAAATTACCCCATTGAGCTAAAAAAAATATGTAAACAACTCATTCCATCAAATTTATTTAACAGCCGTTTAAATTGGTCTTGTATTTTCCAACATGACAGGAAAAAGAAAAAAAGAAATAAACACAATATGAAACCCTCAAAATAGGTATACACAACTCATTCTGAGTCGCCAAATACATGGTACATAATCCAAATATAAATTTAATTTATACAACTGTTAAGTGTCGTGCAGAGTACGACAACACATAAGCCTTGAGTTTTAATACAAATATTGTTTCCTAGACAATATCCAAACTCAAAATAAGTCTTCGTTACAATTATTATCACACTATTCTTATAGAATAGTGAGGACTATTATAACAATCATCTTGAACCATCACTCCATTCCTTGACTAGTCCCAGCTATATTCTCATTTTCTGAAGAAAACAATGAAAGAAAAGGGTGAGCTCAACTAGCCCAGTAAAGAATATTATGACTAAGATAATACAGAATAAATTATCGTTAGCCATCAACAGTATAACAACTGATAAAATACAATAGAGAACAAGTTTTAGATCAACAACTGCAGCGGAACAAGCAATCCATTAGAAGAGTCAAGTAGAGCATGATATCTACTATCTTCTATGATTTAAAAAGTTTATCATCAATTTTATCGTTGAGACTCAGCTTAATAAATAATCCACATCACTGAATTATTCATGCACTACGGGCCAAGAATATTCATTATTATCACATCCACAAATTATCCATGCACTACGGGCCAAAGATATTCGTGTTATCACCAATGGTCATGATCATGCCAAACAACAATTCATTTTTCTACCCTTGGCCGAAAAGAACGCATGGTCATGATCATATCAACATCTGTCCATCAATGCACTACGGGTCAATGAGGATTTTTATCACATCATTTGTAACATTACATGTCATGATTATACCGAATAATTCCTGGTCATAATCATACCAATCAACAATTCATCTATGCACTACGTGCCAAAGATGACTTTCATCATAATATAAGTATAAGGATGATGACAATGATATAAGAATTCAATTAAATGAAATCAAAAATAAATATTAAAGTATTTAAATTTATCTAGAGTTTCAAAATGTCTAAATTATCAACATTATACTGCTTTGTGGAGTAAAATTTATGAATATTATCGTATCAAAAATAATTTGGACGAAAAGGGAATTAATTTTTATCATGAATAGTAACTCAGGTGAATAATACCCGAGTGAATAGTATCTCGTGAATAATACTTCGTGAATAGTACCGTACATATGAATAGTACTGTATGTATGAATAATGTCGTACGTATGAATAGTGTCGTATAAATAAATAGTATTCATAAATAGTACTACGGCATGAAAAGCTTAAAAATGAACAAGAATATTCATAAAAATATCCTTGTGAAACGATACTAGATGAAGTGTAAATTTTAAGGATATTCTACTAATTTCAAGAAGTATAGAAGCAATACTTAACAAAATGAGTGTAGAATTCAGAATCTGAAACGAAATAATATTACTTACATACTACAGAGTATGGAAGAAAATATTATTTCTTACGAGTATTGAACAAAAATAACATCTCTTACAACTGTTGAACGAAAATAATATTCCTTACGAATATTGAACGAAGATAATACTCCTTACGAATATTAAACGAAGATAATATTTCCAGCGAATATTGAACGAAATAAAATTTCTTACGAATACGAAAAATAATATCGTAAGAGAATATGAAATAAATAATACTCCTTACCTCAAAAATAGAGCAATTCTGAATGTTATAGCGGATATATTTTTGAAGAAAACTTTTACTATTTTTTACACTCAAAGCTTCCTTAAACTCAAAAGAAATACGCTCAATATTATAGAAGAAAAACTCTCTGATTCTGGTGTGATTTTCATTTCTAAACTGCGCATCCTATTTATAGGAAAATGACATGATACTATTTGAATCGAAAATCACGGGTGCACAGAAGGATTTTTCACTGGTGCAACTTCTGATTTTTTGATTTACTATGCAGACACTATACAAATACTATGTATAATAAAATATAATATATTCTATTTTTCATAAAAAAATTATTATAATATATATATATATATATATATATATAATAAAACTGAAATAACTTTCTCCGACGATTTTTAAAAATGGGTAAGTGTGGGTCCATATAATAAGAAAAATTTACAACAAATACTTCATAAAAATTTCCTCTATTTATCTCAACTCACTTGGCTTCACTAAACACATTTTTAATAACATTTATTCATCATTATTATAACTCGTAATATTTAACAACCAGATCATTTCCAAGAAAGAGGGGGATTTTCGATAAGGATTTCTCCTTATTAGCGCGCAATTAGGTGACCAAACCCCTTTATTTAACAAAATTTTCTAGACATCGTCAATAATACAAATAATAATATGAATAACTTTGTCGTCTCAATTATTGATTTAATAATATAAAATATTGTGACAATAATTGAATCAAATAACGTGAGATACTATGCAACAATTACTGTAGCAATAATTGAGTATAACTGAGTGACTTCTCACGTAAGCATCAATAATCAATACCGTGTGCTACTATGTAACCACGCGTATTACTGTACTTTTATCACCGGGTATTTTAACAGTTAACGGTAAAACTTTCGTCGTTATTTTTATAAAAAGATATTTCTATCATTTTCTAACTCCGAAAATAATTCTGTTGTGGGGTCCACCAATGATTGTGTCGTCGTACGAATATTTTCTAATAAAACGAATATTCCCCGACCAACCGAATATTTTATAACAACTTGCATACTTTGCAAAATTTGTAAATATTACCCACAACTATAACATTATATCAAATCCACACTATAATATTCAAAAAAATATTTTGAAAAAATTAAATCTTTATTCAAAAAAGTTGGGGTCTTACAACTTCCCCTTCTTATGAAATTTCATCCTCAAAATTGGTGTACTTACTTGGTATGTCGAAGAGTTGAGGATACCTTGATTTCATTTCGGATTCTAACTCTTGAGGTATAACCTTTGAGCGTATAATATATTACTTCTTATCCAAGATTTTAACAGGTATCACCTCATACGTTAAATCTTCTGCTATCTCGTCTAGTTCTAATTCAATAATGTGGTTCGGGTCGTCCACATATTTACGTAACATTGATACGTGAAAAACTTTATGAACGCGCGACATACTTAGCGGTAAGGCGAGTCTATAGGCCACAGTTCCTACTCGATCGAGGATTTCAAATGGACCAATAAAATTGAGAGTTGAGATTTTCTCTCTTCGTCGATTCTTGCTTTTAGAATAACACCTTCTTAAACCTTCTTCTTCATATTCATCAGTTCTGGGTCTGTAGCTTGAGCGGCTTAACTTTATCGATTAAAGTCGGTTCTAATCGTATATTCGCTATCTTCACGTAGGTTCCTAGAGTCTTTAACTCTATCTTCATCATTTGTACGTTATACGAAATGGGTCTTTGTGTTAACAACGTCGCACTCGTAACCACATACGATCTTCTACTCAATGCGTCAACTATCACGTTCGCTTTTTCAGGATGGTATTGAATGGTATTATCATAATCTTTCAACAGCTCGAGCCAACATCTTTGGCACATGTTACGTTCGTTTTGGGTGAATAAATATTTGAGGGTTTTGTATCGGATTCAAGGTCGATACAAAATTCGATTTCATGCTCTGGGGGTAGGCTAGAAAGTTCTTCGGAGAATACGTCAGGAAATTTATTAACGATAGCAATATCATTTAAATTGTGACTCTCATCCAAGACTTGGATAACACCTCACATTGATACCTATCAACTTGCCACCGTTATTCACGGCGTCCCCTACAGAAAGTCTGGCTTCGGTGCATCCCAAGACTTGAAAGTCACCAGATAAAGACTCGGGGCTCTTTACTTATGGCTTGATATGACAGTGATTGACTTTAGTGGTTTGGTTGCTTGAATTAGCATAACAGGTTGGTTAGGAATATGAAAGTTAACAACCTTACGAAAATAATCAATTTTAGCATGATAAGTAGCTAACCAGTCGATTCATAAAATCACATCAAATATAAGTATTTTCTAAGAGATGAGATTGTAAGGTAATGTGAGGGTGCCGATTTGAATCAAATAAGATTTATAAATAGTGGATGTAACGAATGTTTCTGCCAACGGAGTTTCAATTGTAGGGAATTTCGACACAGAAACGTACAACAGAAAATAATAATTTATAAAGCAATTTTCGAAACCCAACACAGGATCCATGCGGAACAGAAATAATTCAGAGGTTTAGAATTTATATCGATTATAGAAAACTCTGAAATCGCTTCGAATCTGCAACGCAATCCGAATGAACTCTCTACGGTATCCACACGAACGCCCGCGAATCGTCGCACGATTCTGCAATAAAAGGAACCTGTGGTACTAGCCACCAAAGGAATGGATTTTCTGTTTTCTCTCTAGTCTCTCTCTAAGAGCGGCTAGGGTTTTCTTTTGTTATGATTTACCTCCCTAAAACGCTGATATATCATAAATATATATAGCAGTAAATCGGAATTAATCAAAACCCTAATCTAATTAAAATAAAATCCAAATTTATATATATATATTATATCTTAATTAAGTCTTACTTAATTAATATACATATATCAACAAATTATCCTTTTAATTTAAATTCGTGATTTAAATACTATCAATCATATTGATATATTTAAATCCTTATAATTTAAATTAATTTTCTTTTTTTAATTACGTTCTATGTGTGTGACCCTATAGGTTATTATTACATTGTCAATAATTTTAAAATCATATTATAAAATTATAAACAGTGAGCGGCATTTAGTAATGCATCATTGCTACCTAAGTAACAATAAGATCGATGATTCGATGCAACCTTTTTATGACCAATGTTTCAATGTAATTTAATCCTTTTAACCTTGACATCCTAGAATAAACTCGAGTCATGGAATGTGTCATACTCTTCATAATTTAATCTGTGTTTTCTTGATCAATGAGTAAACTATATGAAACAAATCACTATTTGAGCATGACCATGCATTTCATAGTCCTACTCAATCAAGAGGCCTATAGATATCACCCCTATTATATAGGAGGGTTAAATTCCTTCTAGATCGCTCATATTCCTCATACGATTCATGATGTACCTAATAATCACCTTTATAGTATACCCTATTAAAGGTGACCTTTGATGATATCAAAGTACATAAATTCTCGTGTAGTAATATAGTAATTTCAAGTCGGAGGATCATTACATCATTGTCACTATGAGAATTGCTAATGACACTTCGCATAATGCTCCACATAGAATTCTCATAGTGAGTCTGCCCAGTACATCGTTCTCTAACACGTACCTATGCATTGACTTAATATCTCATATATTTATAACCAATGAGATTTGGTCATCAATCAATCCACATACTAGTCTCAATGTATCATTGTTGTCCCATCAATAATGATACTCGACTAGGAACATTTAAGAGCAATGATACTAATTGTAATTATATAATCTCATGTTCAAGTCACATACTTGAAACTATATAATTTGTATCACTATTCTAAGGAATTTTATTATGTTAACATTTATATAACGCAGTAAGTAAAACCATAATAAAATCATCCATTTATTCAATCAAATATAATATCAAAATGTTAAGTAATTATATCAAATAATTGACCTCTAGGGCACAAACTCTAGCATCAATAGATAAGTCAGTCTAATTTCTCCGGAGTTAAATTTAAACGTTGAGCGCGAGTAAGTGAAATAAAAGAGCGGGTAGAACCGGTATAAAATAAGTTATAGACTTCGCAAAAATTTCCCGTGCCTTCTGGCACGATGACATAATGAAAAAATAGATTAAAATTCAAAAAATACTGCATTACTTAAAGACTTTTTACAACCTAAAATAACATACAAACATAACAATTATCATAATTTACCACATCACCACAATAATTAATTTTCCTTTAAAAATATATATCTAGAAAAATCTAAATCTGTCTACAAAACTTACAAATCATCAATAACAATTTTTATAATTCACCACACTACCACAATAACAATTATTATTGTTATTATAATTATAATAGTTATTATTATTATTATTATTGTTATTATTATTATTATTATTATAATTATAATTATTGTTATTATTATTATTATTATTATTATTATTATTATTATTATTATTATTATTATTATTATTATTATTATTATTATTGTTATTATAGTTGTTATTATTATTACAATTATTATTATTATTATCATAATTATTATTAATTATTACTATTATTATTATTATAATTATATTATTAATATTACTATTATAATAATAATTATTATTACTATAATTATAATTATTATTACTATTATTATAATAATTATAATTTTAATTATTATTATTATTATTAGTATTATTATTATTAGTATTGCTATTACTATTACTGTGACACCTCCAAAATAGGTATACATCACCCATTCTGAGTCGCCAAGTACATGGTACAGAAATAAATACAACTTCATTAATACAATTATCGTACAAAATACAATAACACATATATTATGAGTTTAAATACAAATATTATCTAATAGACAGTATTTAAACTCAAAATGAGTCTTCATTATAATTATTAATATACTATTTTACAAAATAGTGAAGACTACTAAAATAACTATCATGAACCATCACTCCATACCCCGACTAGTTCCTGCTATGTTCTCACCTCCTGAGAAATAAAATGGAACAAAAAGAAAAAAGGGTGAGCTTAACTAGCCCAGTAAAGAATATTATGACTAATATAATATACAACAAATTATCATTAGTCTTCAACAGGAAAAAATCTAATAGAATATAATAGACAACAAGTTTTAGATCAACAACTGCTGCGGAAACAACAATCCATTAGAAGAGTCAAGTAGAGAATGAATTCTACTATCTTCTAAGATTTAAAAGTCCATCATCAATATTTTATCCATGTAACATCAATCAATATACATCTTGCATCAAATATTCATCTTGCACTACGGGCCAAAGATATTCATTTGTATCACCAGTTGGTCATGTTCATCTCAACACCTGTTGTGACGCCCCCAAAATAGGTCAATTCCATTCAACCTATTCTGAGTCACCAAATACATGGTACAGAAAATAACTACAACTTTATTACAACAATTGTCGTGCAAAATACAACAACACGTATGCTGTGAGTTTGGATACAAATATATACCAACTGTGACTCATGTCCCAACCTTGGATAACACGTCACAATGACACCTTACATAAAGGTGTAGTCAAAAACTATTTTAGAAATTAGAATCTTTGGGAAGTGCTCAAGAAAACCTTCATACATGGGAGGCCATGCGTTTAGGTTATGATAGATATCATATGGCCACAGAATTATCCTTGGTTGACCTAATAGACCCCAAAGAAAAACGAGAAGATTACTATCATATTCTTCCCAATGACGAGTCTTCTCTTGACATATCGTTATCTTCATTGTCTCCAATTGGGAATTATACTCCAAATAAATACCAAGATTATATAGGTAGTGCTTGTAAATATACTCAACAAGTGAATAAGCACAACCCTGTCTTATAATGACACGAGGTTGTATGTCATTAGACATCTTGTATGATAGTGGCAAAACACCCTTGTAAGACCCCAACTTTTATAAATAAAGATGAATTTTCTATAAATATCATTTTTGAATATTATGGAGTTAATTTGATATAATGTTATAGTTGTGGGTAATATTTATAAATTTTATAAAGTACGCAAGTTGTTATATAATATTCGATTGGTCGGGGAATATTCGTTTTAACAGGGAATATTCGTACAACGACACAATCATTGGTGGACCCCACAACGGAATTATTATCGGATTGAGAAAACGACAAAAATATTTTATTAAAAAGAACGGCGGAAATTTTACCATTGTTACTGTTGAACTACTCGGTAGTAAAAGTACAGTAATACGTGTGGTTGCATAGTAGCACACGGTATTGATTATTAATGCTTATGTGAGAAGTCACTCAGTTTGATTCAATTATTGTCAGTTAATAATATGAATTATTTAGCGATAATGACGTTTTGTTTTATTCGTATTATTAACGTAATAAAACAGAAACATCTTTTTATATAAAACAAAATACTTTATTAAAGTTATTCTATAAATAGAATATATTATATTTTATTTAAAAGATTTTTCTTTAAATATGGACCGTCAGATTAAAGTAATCAATCTGGACCGTTCATGGATTAGTTACTATGCATTCTATTTTTCTATAAATAGCAACTCATTCCTTCATTATTTCTTACGAATTCACTGAACTCTAGAGAGAGAAACTATAGAGAGAAACTATAGAGAGAGAGAAGAAGAGTATTCTGCTACTTAACTACTTCCTTATTTCAGCTCGTCTTTAAAAACGGTAAGGGGTGTTATTCTTTCTTATTCATGAAGAGAACTGTTGTTATTCCATTTCTTATTATTCTGTTGGAATAACCTGTATACGCGGATATACCCTATACTTGGTGACATTCTTCTATTATTCTGTTAGAACATCCTGTCTGTGTGTTTTACACCGGACCTGGTTCCGTTTTTATTATTATTCTGTTGGAACATCCTGTCTGTGTGTTTTACACCGGACCTGGTTCCGTTTTTATTATTATTCTGTTGGAACATCCTGTCTGTGTGTTTTACACCGGACCTAGTTCCATTATTTATTATTCTGTCGGAATATCCTGTCTGTGTGTTTTACACCAGACCTGGTTCCATTATTTATTATTCTGTCAGAATATCCTGTCTGTGCGTTTACGCCGGACCTGGTTCCATTATTTATTATTCTGTTGGAATAACCTGTCTGTGCGGTCTATCGCATGCATGGTGATTTCTTTTGTTATTCCATTCTTTATTGTACTCAGTTGGTTAAGTTTTGACTTCTATACTCCATGAAATTTGTGGAATATCCTTGATAATTGCGGTTCATCCAGTATCTTTTCATGAAAATATTCTTCTAAGTATTCTTGAATTTTACTCCACAAAGCAATATCATGTTGACAATTTTGACGTTGTTAATTCTTGGATAAATTAATTCTTGAACTTGTTTTATTGAATTCTTATATCATTGTCATCATCCTCATGTGTATAAAATGTTGAAAGTCATCTGTGGCCTGTAGTGCATAGATGGACTTGGTATGATTATGACCAGGGATTATTCGGTATAATCATGACCGTAATGTTACAAATGATGTGGTAAAAGTCCTCATTAGCCCGTAGTGCGTTGATGGACAGTTGTTGGCATGATCATGACCATTAATGAATATACGAATATCCTTGGCCGTAGTGCAGGGGTGATTCGATGATGTGAATTATTTTATTAAGCTGAGTCTCAGCGATCACAGTGTTGGAAAATCTTTTAAATCATAAAAGATAGTAGAGTTTATTTTCTACTTGACTCTTTTAATGGATTGCTTGTTCCGCTGCAGTTAAACTTGATGTCTATTATATTTTATCAGTTTAACATTGTTGAAGGCTAATGATAATTTATTCTGCATTATCTTAGTCATAATATTTCTTACTGGGCTAGTTGAGCTCACCCTTTCTTTCACTGTTCTCTTCAGGAAATGAGAACGTAGCTGGGGCAAGTCGGGGAACGGAGTGATGGTCCGAATGATAGTATTAGTTAGTAGTCCTCACTATTCTATGTAATGGTGTGTTAATAAATGTAATGAGGACTCCTTTTGAGTATGAATACTCTCTAGAAGATAATATTTGTATTCAAACTCACAGTTTATGTTTTGTCGTATTGTACACGACAGTTGTATTAGTAAGTTGTATTTGTATTTTGTACTATGTATCTGACGACCCAAGATGGGTGATGTATACCTAATTTTGGGGGCGTCACAGTTTGTATCAGAGCTTAGGGATATGATCCCTGGCTAAGATGTGAGAATAGAACTAGGAGGGGAGAGACGGGGAATTCCTTCGCTAGTATGACCTACCTAAGTTTATTTGCATGGTATTTAATTGGTCGGTCATAATATAAGGATAATATATGACATATCAATTAACTTTTATTTTGTGGCAGTATCTGAAAATGGCATCTGAGAATGTTGAGAATAGCAATGGAGCACAGACGATTATTGATTCACCACATATCAATAATCAGGATAATGTTCATCAGGAAGGTGACAATCCTCATGCAAACAACAACACTGACCAGATGATGAATGATGGAATGTTCAGAGGTTTTATGCAATTCATGCAACAACAGGTGAAAGCGGCTCCTGTCCATAACGTAGGTGGAAATACTGGAAACTCTCAGGCGGTCACCGCTAAACAGTTTAAAGAGTTGGGACCACCGGAGTTTAAGGGAGAACCCAAACCACTTGTAGCTGAAACATGGATAAAGCAGATCACCAAATATTATGGTTATACCAAATCACAGTTTATGTTCATAATCCTACTAATAAATTCATCTTTGCACTACGGCTAAAGATATATATCAACAAGTCATCTTTTCACTACAGGCCAAAGATATTCATCAACAAGTCATCTTTGCACTACAGGCCGAAGATATTCATCAGTTGGTCATTTTCATCTAAACACATGTTCATCTTTGCACTACGGCCAATGATATTCATCAAGAAATCATTCATCTTTGCACTACAGGCCAAAGATATTCAGTTATATCATTATTTAAGACTGAGGATGATGAAAAATATTTTAAAGAAAAAGAATCCAGTGAAGCAAAAGAACAAATATTAAGGATTCGTACTTTAAACAATTCCCATTCAAAAATACTTCATAAATAACCAGAGTGGGGTAAAATTCAAGAATGATCAAAATATGGATACAATCAAAGCTAGTATCCAGGATAAATATTTTGGACAAAAAGAAGAAATTTCATTTTTCGGTGAATAGTGCCGTATTCGTGAATAGTGTCGTATACGTGAATAGTGTCGTATATGTGAATAGTAACTCCGACACCAAAAGATAGAAATTTCACAAAAACATCATCACGCTTCGTGAATAGTAACTCGTGAATAGCAACCCCGACATTAAAAAGTTTTAAATTTGATAAAAATTTCCAACCAACATTCTGGCATAATGATATTGAAGAAATAATATCATTTTAGAAGAAAATAACCTCCCTTACCTCAGAAAGAATAGTACTTCTGACTGGAATACTGGATATAGTGCTAGAAGAACTTGCACCGTATAACAATACTCGAAGTACTAAAATACTCACAAAATACGCTCGATATAATAGAGAGAGAAATAGAGAGAAAACTTTAGTTTCTGGTGTGATTTTCAATTCTAACCTAAGCACCCTATTTATAGGAAAATACTTAGAACACCAAAGCAGAAAATTTAATTATATATATATATATATATATATATATATATATATATTAAATTCCTACGCACACTTGACTTCTGAATTTCAGCATCTAACAACACATGGGCCAACAATAAAAACGTTTTTCTTATTTAAAATAATTAAAACTTCCAAAAATCAATTATTTCGGAACTTCAATAAGTTATAATAAATAGCCCTTTTATCAGAAAATTCAAATCTTGCGAGTTTTTATAAGAAATTCAATTCTCTACAACTTTGCAGAAGAAAGTTTTTCCAAATTCCAAACAGAAATTAACCGAAATCCATAAACGGACGATTTATAGGCTATAATCAAATTTCAGTCAAGAAATAGGCCCACAGACATGTTTAACATGTTTTTAGTATTTATTGCAACAAAAATACTCTTCCTCCTCATATACTCATATATCCCACATTCATTATAAAATATCACCATTATTATATCATTAAAATATAATAATATATTAAAATGAATTATTTTATCAGAAAAAGATAAAATATTAATTTTCAACAATTGTCACATTAAAAATTTTCTCCATCTATATTCACATAAAATTAATATTTTCCTCATCATATAAATCAATAATTAATTATTCACAAATAATATTACAGAATCACAATAATGACAACCAGGCAGTTCCCAGGAAAGAGGGGGCTTTCCAATAAGGATTTCTCCTTACTGGCGCGTAATTAGGTGACCAAACCTCTCCTTAGACAGAACTTTCTAGACATTGCCAATAATGTTATCTAATAATATTATTCAGATAATATGAATTATTGCTTCGATAATGAAAAATATTGTGTAGTGACAATTATTAAAACAACAGTAATATAAAATATCAACGCAGCAATTATTGAATCAATAAAATACTGAACAGTAATTACTGTAACAATTATTGAGTAGTGCCTTCTTACGTAAGAATCAATAATTCAAAAATACTGTGTAATACCGTGTGCTACTGTTCAACAACGCGTATTACTTTATTTTAACCACCGGGTATTCCAACAGTGTTAACGGTAACCACTACACCGTTATTTATAAAAACTATAATTTGTCTTTTTCTTCATCCGACAGTTATTCTGTTATGGGGCCCACAAATGACTGCGCCTGTAAGACCCCAGCTTATTAATGAATAAAATCAAATTTTTTCTAAATATTATTGTGAATAATAAGGGGTTAATTTGATATAATACTTTGGTTATGGGTAAAATGTGCAAATTTTGCAAAATAAGCAAGTGGTTATAAAATATTCATTTTGTCGGGGAATATTCGTTTGGTCGTGGAATATTCTTGCAGTCAGGGAATATTCGTACGACGGCGCAGCCTTGTGTGGGCCCCATAACGGAAAGCGATTGGATGAAGAAAACGACAAGTATAAGTTATTTATAAATAACGGCGTAGTTGTTACCGTTAATACTGTTGAAATACCCGGTGGTTAAAATACAGTAGCACACGGTATTGCACCAATTATTGATTCTTACGTAAGAAGGCACTACTCAATAATTGTTACAGTAGTTATTGTTCAATATTTTATTTTATTGTTTCAATAATTGTTGCTGCACAGTATTTTCCATTATCAGATCAATAATTCATATTATTTGAATAATATTATTAGATAACATTATTGGTAATGTCTAGAAAGTTCTGTCTAAGGAGAGGTTTGGTCATCTAATTGCGCGTCAGTAAGGAGAAATCCTTATTGGAAAGCCCCCTCTTTCCTAGGAACGGCCTGGTTGTCATAAATGTGATTCTGTAATATTATTTGTGAATAATTAATTATTGATTCATATGATAAGGAAATATTTATTTTATGTGGATATAAATGAGGGATATATTTTTGTGGTTAAAAATGAAGGAGTTAATGTGGAGGTTTTTATCAGTATTTTTGTCGGAATGGAGGTATTAAAAATCAGGGTTTTTGAGATATTTTGCGGGGGTTATAATTTTTAATCCGACCGTTGGATCGTGGTAATTTTTGGATATGTTATACATATATAAGTTGAGTATATGTCCACAAATTTTGAACCGTTAAAAATGAACGTATGATTTATTATGAATTTTACGAGATGACTGGTTCAGAAATTATTGAATTTTCGGAGTTTATCATTTTGATGAAAAATTCTAGAATTGGTGGGCCCCACTCTTGGTTGGTGAAGAAATGTGCTGAGATTTTTATTCAAATGTGGTGGGTGGGAATAGTAGCAGGTAAAGCCATCAGGTTGCAGGTTAAGTCTGCTTCGGCGTGCTAACATTTTCCTATAAATAGAGGGCTAAGTTAGAATTAAAAATCACACCAGAAACAAGTTTTCTCTCTTTCTCTCTCTAGATTATTGAGTGTATTTTATGAGTATTTAGATACTTTGAGAGTTTCTATTCATCAGAGCAAGTTTCTTTCAGCCTTATACCGGTATTCCGACCAGAAGTACTGATATTTTGAGGTAAGGGATATTATTTTCTTCTTAATGATATTATTTTCTTCAATATCATTATGCTGAAATATTGATATGATTTTTTATCAAATTTGGAACTTTTTGTGTCGGGGTTACTATTCACGTATACGACACTATTCACGAATACGGCACTATTCACCGAAAAATAAAAATTTTCCTTTTTTGTCCAAAATGTCTATTATGGCTACTATCTTTGATTGTATCCATGTTTTGATCTTTATTTTTGAATTCTGCTTCACAATTGATTATTATGAAGTATTATTGATCTTGGATAAACTGTTATACGAATCCCTACTATTTGTCCTTCTGTCTCACTGTATTCGTTCTCTTTAAGATATTTTTTATCATCCTCAGTCCTAAATGATGATATTACTGAATATCTTTGGCCTGTAGTGCAAAAATGAACAGGTGTTGAGATGAACATGACTGACAGGTGATACAAATGAATATCTTTGGCCTGTAGTGCAAAGATGAATATTTGGATAAAGATGATTATTAATTGATGTTACAGGGATAAAATATTGATGATGAACTTTTAAATCTTAGAAGATAGTAGAATTCATTCTCTACTTGACTCTTCTAATGGTTTGCTGTTTCCGCTGCAGTTGTTGATCTAAAACTTGTTGTCGATTATATTCTATCAGATTTTTCCCTGTTGAAGACTAACGATAATTTGTTGTACATTATCTTAGTCATAATATTCTTTACTGGGCTAGTTGAGCTCACCCTTTTCCTTTTTGTTCCATTTTTCTACTCAGGAAGTGAGAACATAGCAGGATCTAGTCGGGGTATGGAGTGATGGGTCTAGAAAGATGTTTTAGCAGTCCTCACTATTTCTATAAAATAGTGTTTGAATAATTGTAATGAGAATTTATTTAAGTGTGGATATTGTCTAGAAGACAATATTTATATTTAAACTCACAGTATGTGTTGTCGTATTTTGCACGATAATTGTATTATTGAAGTTGTAGTTTGCTTTCTGTACCATTTATTTGGCGACTCAGAATGGGTGTTGTATACCTATTTTGGGGGCGTCACAGCGTCGTCGTACGAATATTCCCGATAGAAAGAATATTCCCCGACAACAATGAATATTTTATAACCACTTGCGTATTTTTGAAAAAATTTCATATATGACCCTTAACTTTAACCTTTTATCAATTTAACCATTTACTGAATAGTAATTATAAGAAAAATTGAATACTTTTATTTCATAAAATTCGGGGTCTTACACCTGTTCATTTTTGCACTACAGGCCAAAGATATTCATTAGTCAATCATTCATCTTTGCACTACAGGCCAAAGATATTCAGTAATATCATCATTTAGGACTGTGAATGATGAAAAATATCTTAAAGAAAACGAATCTAGTGAGACAAAAAAACAAATATTAAGGATTCGTACTACAGTTTATCCAAATTTAAAAATACTCCATAATAATCAGTTGTGGAGCAGAATTCAAAAATAAATATCAAAACATAGATACAATCAAAGATAGTAACCATAATAGACATCTGGAAAAAAGAAGAGAAAAATTTATTTTTCGGTGAATAGTATCGTATTTGTGAATAGTATCGTATACGTGAATAGTAACTCCGACACATAAAATTAGAAATTTCACAATAGAATTTATATCAATATTTTAACATAATGATATTGAAAAAAATAATATTATTTACGAAGAAAATAACATTCCTTACCTCAAAATAACAGTACTTCTGATCGAAATATCGGATGTAAAGTCGAAGTAAACTTGCACCGAATAGTACCTCTCAAAATATCTAAATACTCACAAAAATACGCTCAATAATATAGAGAGAGAGAAAACTTATATTTCTGGTGTGATTTTCAATTCTAACCTAGACACCTATTTATAGAAAAATGCTAGAACGCCAAAGGAGACTAAATAATAAAATATTAATATTTTAACACCATTTCAAGCACGCCACTTTGATTAATTTTCAGCCCACCACTTTTGAAAAATCAATTCATCACATTTTATCAACAAAGGACAAAAGTGGGTCCCACCCATAATTTTAATAAAAATATTTAATTTCTGAAACTTCAACAATTCATAATAAATAGCCATTTTATCAGAAAAATACGAATTTTATGTCCATTCCATAGGAAATCGAATTCTCTACAACTTTGTAGCTTTAAGTTTTTTCAAATTCCAAATGAAAAATGTCCGAAATCCACATACGGACGATTTTTAGTACCTCAATTCCGACAAAATACTGATAAAACACCTCAGCATTAATTCCTTCATTTATAATCACACAAAATAAATATTTTTCTATCCTTCATTTATATCTATATAAAATAAATATTTCTTTATCATATAAATCAATAATTAATTATTCACAAATAATATTACAGAATCACAATTATGACAACCAGGTTGTTCCCAGAAAAGAGTGGACTTTCCGATAAGGATTTTTCCTTACTGGCGCGCATTTAGGTGACCAAACCTCTCCTTAGACAGAACTTCCTTAAACATTGTCAACGATGCTATCTAATAATATTATTCAAATAATATGAATTATTGATCTGATAATGAGAAATACTGTGCAGTGACAATTATTGAAACAACAATAATATAAAATATCAACGCAGTAATTATTGAATCAATAAAATAAAATATTAAACAGTAATTACTGAAATAATTATTGAGTAGTTCCTTCTTACATAAGAATCAATAATTGAAAAATACTGTGTAATACCGTGTGCTACTGTGCAACCACACGTATTACTGAATTTTAACCACTGGGTATTCCAACAGTGTTAACGGTAACAACTACACTGTTATTTATGAAAACTCAAACTTGTCATTTTCTTTATCCGACCGTTTTCCGTTATGGGGCCCACAAATGGCTGTGCCATCGTACGAATATTTCCCGACAGCAAGAATATTCCACGACCAAACGAATATTTTCCGACAATAATGAATATTTTAAAACCACTTGCTTGATTTGCAAAATTTGCACATTTCTCCCATAACCAAAGTATTATATCTAATTAACACCTTATTATTCAAAATAATAATTAGAAGAAATTCGATTTTAATTATGAATAAGTTGGGGTCTTATAATTACTATTATTATAATTATTTTTATAATTACTATTATTATTACTATTAATTATTATTTTTATTATTATTATAATTAGTATAATTATTATTATTATTATTATTATTATTACTATTATTATAATAGTACTAATAATAATAATTATTACAATTACTATTAGTATTAGTATTGTAAGACCCCAATTTTCATAAATAAAGATTAATTTTTTTCGAAATATTATTTTTGAATATTATGGTGTGGATTTAATATAATGTTATAGTTGTGGATATTATTTATAAATTTTGCAAAGTATGCAAGCTGTTATAAAATATTCGATTGGTCGAGGAATATTCGTTTTAACAGGAAATATTCGTACGACGACACAATCATTGGTGGACCCCACAACGAAATTATTGTCGGAATGAGTAAATGACATAAATATTTTTTTATAAAGGTAACGGCGAAAGTTTTACCGTTAACTGTTGAAATACCTTGTGATAAAAGTACAGTAATACGCGTGGTTGCATAGTAGCACACGGTATTGATTATTGATGCTTACGTGAGAAGTCACTCAGTTATAATTAATTATTGCTATAGTAATTGCTGCATAGTATCTCACATTATTTGATTTAATTATTGTCAATATTTTATATATTATTAAATCAATAATTGAGACGACAAAGTTATTCATATTATTATTTGCAATATTGATGATGTCCAGAAAATTCTGTCGAGGAGAGGTCTGATCACCTAATTGCGCGACAATAGAGAGAAATCCTTATTGGAAAGCCCCCTCTTTTCTGGGAATGATCTGGTTGTTAAATATTGTGAATTATAATAATGATGATAAATGTTGTTAAAAATATTGTGAGAATTTTTATGAAGTATTTGTTGTAAATTTTGGCGTATTATTTGGACCCCCATTTACCTATTTTTCAAAATAATCGATAGAAGATTATTCATATTTATATATATAATATTTGTGTATGAGTGTGATAATGACTGGTGGGGCCCACAAGTGAAGAAAAAATTGAGGGGGGGAGGAAGAAAATCTGAAGGAATTCACGGGTAGGAGTTTTTTTTCTTCTTATAACATGTGTTTATATATATATATATATATATATATATATATATATATATATATATATATATATATATATTATAAATTTTGTTTTACATGAATATTATATTCTTAATTTTTTTTAAAAAGACGACTGTAAATTACAGGATTTCAGCCAGTGAATTTTCAAATGTTGCGTCCATGAAAAAATTTTTAACATTGCCCCTTCCATTCTCGTATAAATAGGATGCTTAGTTAGAATTGAAAATCACACCAGAATCAGAAAATTCTTATTCTATAATATTGAACGTATTTCTTCCGAGTTTTAGAAAGTTTTGAGTATAGAAAACAGTGAAAATTTTCTTCAAGAATATCCCCGCTATATCAGTCGGAATACTCTTCTTTTTAAGGTAAGGGATATTATTTTTGTTCAGTATTCGTAAGAAATAATATTTTCTTCCATACTCTGTAGTATGTAAGTAATACTATTTCGTTTCAGATTTCAAATTCTACACTCATTTTGTTAAGTTTTGGCTTCTATACTCCATGAAATTAGTAGAATATCCTTGAATTTTGCGCTTCATCCAATATCTTTTTATGAAAATATTATTCAGAGCACTCTTGATAAATTTTTAACTTTTCATGCCGGGGTACTATTCACTGGGTACTATTCCTAAATTACTATTCACAGAGTACTATTCACTTGAGTACTATTCACCCGGGGTACTATTGATGACAAAAATTGATTTATTTTCGGTCCAAATCATTTTTAATATAATTTTATTCTTGAATTTTACACCACAAAGAAGTGTCATGTTGACAATTTGGACGTTTTTGAATTCGGGATAAATTAAACTATAAATCTTTAAAAATTTATCATTTGCTTTCTTTTAATTGAATTCATATATCATTGTCATCATCCTCATGCTTATATTGTGATGAAAGTCATCTTTGGCTTACGTGCATAGATGAACTGTTGATTGGTATGATTATGACTAGGGATTATTCTGTATAATCATGACCGTAATGTTACAAATGTTGTAATAAAAGTTCTCATTGGCCCGTAGTGCATTGATGGACAGTTGTTGGCATGATCATGACAATTGATGAAAATACGAATATATCCTTGGCTCGTAGTACATGGATAATTTGTGGTCGTGATACTAATGAATATCCTTGGCCGTAGTGCATGGATGATTCGATGATGTGGATTATTTATTAAGCTGAGTCTCAGCGATAAAATTGATGATAAACTTTTTAAATCATAGAAGATAGTAGATATCATGCTCTACTTGACTCTTCTAATGGATTGTTTGTTCCGCTGCTGTTAAACTTGATGTTTATTATATTTTATCAGTTTAACACTGTTGAAGGCTAACGATAATTTATTCTGCATTATATTAGTCATAATATTTCTTACTGGGCTAGTTGAGTTCACCCCTTGCTTTCATTATTCTCTTCAGGAAATGTGAATATAGCTGGGACGAGTCGGGGAATGGAGTAATGGTCCGAGATGGTTGCTCTAGTAGTATTCACTATTCTAGAAAATAGTGTGATAATAAATGTAATAAGGTTGAATTTGAGTTTGGATATTGTCTAAGAGACAATATTCGTGTAAAACTCTCAGCTCATGTTATATAATTAAGTTTGTATTTGAATTATGTACCATGTATTTGGCGACTCAGAATGGGTAATGTATACCTATTTTGGAGGCGCCACAGTTGGTATCAAAGCTTAGGGATATAATCCCTGACTAAGATGTGAGACTAGAACTAGGGGAGAGACGGGAAAATTCTTCGCTAGTATGACCTACCTAAGTTTATTTGTTATTTAATTGGTCGGTCAGAGTATAGGGATTATATGTGGCATGTCAATTAACCCTTGTTTTGTGGTAGTGTTTGAAAATGGCATCTGAAAATGTCGAGTTAAGTAATGGAGCACATGAGACCGTTGAGTCACCACTGATCAATACCCAGGATAATGTACATCAGGAAGGAAATAATTCTCAGGTGAACAACAACACCGACTAAATGGTGAACGATAGAATGTTTAGGAGCTTTCTGCAATTCGGTCAACATCAGGCAAGAGAGACTCCTGTTCAAAATGCAGGTGGAAATACTGACAACTCTAGGATGGTCACTGCTAAGTAGTTCAAGGAGCTGGGACCACCAAAGTTTTTTGGAGAGTCAAAATCACTAAAGGCGGAGACGTGGATAAAGTAGATCACCAAGATATTTGATGTCTTGGGATGCTCCGAAGAGCGAAAGGTTCCATTTGCCACCTTCATGTTGTGAGGAGAGACAGATTACTGATGAAAATCCGTAAAGCGTACCCAACTTGTCGAAAGTATTCGTCACATGAAGGAGGTAGAGTTTATTAAGCTGGAGCAAAACAATATGACTATGTCGCAGTACGAGGCAAAGTTTGACGAGTTGTCCTGGTTTGCGTCCCACTTAGTTGATAATGAGGAGAGAATGACGCTGATGTTTCTAAGAGGTTTGAAACCTGAGATACGTCAATACCTAATTTCTCACAAACTTTGCCTGTATTCAGATGTTGTAAATAGGGCTCAGTTGTTGGAGTGCAATAATGAGTCAACTCAACCAAAAGAGAACAATCGGCAAAACGATAATACCAGTGGTAGCAGTTATCGAAGCGGTGACAACAAACGTGGAGGGAATCAACATGCCAGAAATGGTAACCACTTCGGTGGTTATCATGACCAAGGTAATAAAAGTGGACGTTTTAAGAAGAGGAGATTCAACAATGATGGAAAGACGTCAGCACCAGCACCCGTTGTTAAGGAAGGAGAACGACCACCTATTATATGCTTCAAATGCGGAGGGGAGGGACACATCAGTCCAACATACATGCAGTAGTCCAAAACGTGTTATAATTATGGAAAAGAAGGTCACCTAGCTCGATTTTGTCGTGCAGCGAAGCCAAGTCCAGTTGGGATGGTGACACCAAATGCCATCCTAGACAAGTCAAAATCAGTAGTTCAAGGGAGAGCATTTGTCGTGACCTCACAGAAAGCGAGGGACCCGAATGAGGTAATCACGGGTAAGCTAATCATAAACTCTAGCGAAGTCTCTACCTTATTTGATACCGGTTCTACCCATTCTTTTATTTCTCCTACTTATGCTTAACGTTTAAATTGACTCCGGAGAAATTAGACTTTGGCTTATCTGTTGAAACTCTGTTGGGAGAAACCTTCATTACATCCAATGTTTATAAGTCTTGTTTGATTCAAATCGGCACCCGCATGTTACCTGTCGATCTTATTTCTTTGAAAATACTTGCATTAGACGTGATTCTAGGGATTGATTGGTTAACTACTCATCATGCTAAAATTGATTGTTTCGTAAGGTTGTTAGCTTTCATATTCTTAACCAACCTATTATGCGAATTCAAGCGACCAAACCACTAAAGTCAATCACTGTCATATCAAGTCATAAAGCTATTCGTTTATTGAAAAAGGATGTCAAGCTTTCTTAGCTCATGTCACGGATTTAAACAAAAATACGTCAGTTTTGAATGATATTTCTATTGTGAAAAAATTTCCTGATGTATTCTCTGAAGAACTTCCTGGCCTACCCCAGAGCGTGAAATCAAATTTTGTATCGACCTTGAACCCGGTACAAAACTCATTTCCAAAGCCCCATATCGAATGGCTCCTATTGAACTTCAGGAGTTAAAGATCCAACTGCAAAAATTGTTAGACATCGGTCTCATTCTTCCTAGTACGTTTCCTTGGGGTGCTCTTGTTCTATTCGTAAAGAAGAAAGATAAAAGTATGCGACTTTGTATTGATTATCGGGAGTTGAATCATGTCACCATCAAAAATAGGTACCCGTTGCCTCGCATTGATGACATGTTTGACCAGTTGCAAGGTGCCAAATTCTTTTCAAAAATCGATCTTCGTTCCGGATATCATCAGTTAAAGATTAAAATCGATGACATTCCAAAGACTGCTTTCAGAACTCGGTACGGGCATTACGAATTCCTAGTCATGTCTTTTAGATTGACTAATGCTCCTGCTGCCTTCATGGATAAGAGGAATCGAGTATTCAAAGAATATTTGGGTTATTTTGTGGTTGTCTTTATTAATGACATTCTCATATACTCCAAAACCCGTGAAGATCATGAGCAACACTTGAGGCTGATACTCCAAAATCTTCGTGAGAACAAGTTATATGCCAAGTTAAAGAAATGCGAGTTCTGGCTTGAGGAAGTGGCATTCCTTTGGCACGTGATATCAAATCACGGAATATCTGTTGACCCAGCGAATATTGAAGCAATACAAAGCTGAGAACAACATAAGTCAGTGACTGAAGTACATAGCTTTCTCGGCTTAGCTGGTTATTATCGAAGATTCGTGGAAGGATTTTCTCGAATCGCTACTCCATTAACTCAGCTGACTTGAAAAGATACAAAATTCGGTTAGAGAGAGGAGTGTGAGAAGAGTTTTTAAGAACTCAAGAGGAGACTCATTTCAACACATGTTCTAACAATACCATCTAGTTTGGAGGGATTTGTCATCTACAGCGATGCTTCAGGCAGAGGGTTAGGATGTGTTCTCATGCAATATGGGAAAGTCATAGCCTATGTCTCACGACAACTCAAAGAATATGAGAGAAATTATCCTACTCATAATCTAGAGTTGGCAGCTGTCGTTTTCGCACTCAAAATCTGGAGGCATTACCTGTATGGGGAGAAAGTGGAAATCTATACGGATCATAAAAGCCTCAAATATTTCTTCACCCAAAAGGAATTCAACATGCGGCAACGATGTTGGCTCAAGCTGTTAAAAGACTACGATTATATCATTCAATACCATCCTAGAAAAGCGAACGTGGCAGCTAACGCATTGAGTAGAAGATCATATGCGGGTACGAGTACGTTATTGTAAACACAAAGGCCCATTTGGTATGACTTACAAAGGATGGAGATAGAGATAAAGACTTCAGAGACCTACATGATGATGACAAATATACGAGTAGAACCGACCTTAATCGATAAAGTTAAAGCTGCTCAAGCTAAAGACCTGGAGCTGATACGTATAAAGAAGAAAGTATAAGAATGTGTTATCCTGGAAGCAAGAATCGATGAAGAAGGAATACTTCGAGTCAACTACAGATTGTGTTCCTAACGACCCTGATTTAAAGTATAAAATTATGATTGAAGCACACAACACACCGTTTACAATCTATCTTGGGACTACCAAAATGTATCGTGATCTTCGACATACATTTTCGTGGAGCAATATGAAAAGAGAGATCGCGGAGTTTATCTCAAGGTGTTTAATGTGTCAACGAGTCAAGGCGGAGCATCAAGTGCCTAAAGGTCCATTGCAACCACTTGAAATTTCAGAATGAAAGCGGAAGCACATTACTATGGATTTCGTTACTGGTTTTCCCAAGGTTATTCAAGGTATAGATGTAATTTGGGTCATTGTTGATAGATTGACCAAGTCTGCTCATTTCTTACCTATACGAGAAACTTATACACTTGAACGTCTTGCTCGTATATACATAAATGAGATTATAAGGATGCATGGCATGCCAGTATCCATAGTTTCTGATCGAGACCCAAGATTCACTTCACGATTTTGGGTTAGTTTGCAAAATGCTATGGGCACAAATTTGCGATTTAGTTCGGCATATCATCCTCAAACGGACGGGCAGTTGGAGAGGACTATTCAAACTCTTGAAGATCTATTAGGACTCTGTGTCCTTGACTTCAAAGGAAGTTGGGATAAGTTATTGCCATTGGTGGAATTTACCTACAATAAAAGTTATCAAGCAAGTATTGGCATGGCTCCATTCGAGGCGTTGTATGGACGCAAGTGTCGTTCTCCAGTATGTTGGGATGAGGTGGGTGAAGCAATGTTGTTGGGACCGAAATTGGTACGCATGACTATGAAAAAGATTCAAATGATCCGACAACGTATAAAGACCTCACAAGATCGACAAAAGAGTTATGCTGATCTTCATCGAAGAGATGTGGAATTTAATGTTTGAGAGCATGTGTTGTTACGTGTTGCTCCATGGAAAGGAGTTACAAGATTTGGAAAGAGAGGAAAGCTCAATCCTCGATTCATTAAGCCATTCGAAATCCTCGATCGAGTAGGAACTGTGGCCTATAGACTCACCTTACCACCAAGTATGTCCCTTGTTTATAATGTTTTCCACATATCTATATTACATAAATATGTGAAAGACCCGAACCACATTATTGAGTTAAAACCAGACGAAATAGCGGAAGATTTAATGTATGAAGAAGTACCTGTTAAAATCTTGGATAAGAAGGAGCATATTCTACGCTCAAGTCAAAGTTTTGTAGAAAAACCACGATGTTGAGGAAATGACCTGGGAGTTAGAATCTAAAATGAAATTAAGGTATCCTCATATCTTCGACATACTAGGAATGTACCCTAATTTTGAGGATAAAATTTCATAAAAAGAGGAAGTTGTAAGACCCCAATTTTCATAAATAATGATTAATTTTTCTCGAAATATCATTTTTAAATATTATGATATGGATTTAATATAATGTTATAGTTGTGGGTATTATTTATAAATTTTATAAAGTATGCAAGTTGTTATAAAATATTCGATTGGTCGGGAAATATTCATTTTAACAGGAAATATTCGTACGACGGCACAATCATTGGTGGACCCCATAACAGAATTATTGTTAAAATGAGAAAACGACAGAAATTTTTTTTATAAAAGTAACGGCGAAAGTTTTACCGTTAATTGTTGAAATACCCGGTGATAAAAGTACAGTAATACGCGTGGTTGCATAGTAGCACACGGTATTAATTATTGATGCTTACGTGAGAAGTCACTCAATTATAATCAATTATTGCTACAATAATTGCTGCATAGTATCTCACGTTATTTGATTCAATTATTGTCAATATTTTATATATTATTAAATCAATAATTGAGACGACAAAATTATTCATATTATTATTTGCAATATTGACGATGTCTAGAAAATTTTGTCGAGAAGAAGTTTGGTCACCTAATTGCGCGCCAATAGGGAGAAATTCTTATTGAAAAGCCCCCTCTTTTCTGGAAATGATCTGGTTGTTAAATATTGCTAATTATAATAATGATAATAAATGTTGTTAAAAATATTGAGAAAATTTTTATGAAGTATTTGTTATAAATTTTGGCGTATTATTTGGACCCCCATTTACCCATTTTTTAAAATAATCGGTAAAAGATTATTCAGTATTTATATATATAATATTTGTGTGTGAGTGTGATGTGTGTGTGATAATGACTGGTGGGGCCCACAAGTGAAGAAAAAACGGGGGGGGGGGGGGAGGAAGAAAATATGAAGGAATTCACGGGTGGGAGTTTTTTCTTCTTATAACATGTGTTTATATATATATATATATTTATATTATAAAGTTTTGTTTTACTTGAATATTATATTCTTAATTTTAAAAAAAAGAATAAAGTTCATATCACCACCTGGAATTTGGGGTCTTTCTCACTTAACCACCTGTAGTCAATAAAGTTACATTTAAACTCCCGACTTTTTGAATTGAAGTAAAAACGCCACTTTTTCCATCCAACTTAACCATGTGTGTATGTCAGACGCCAAAAACGCGTGAAAAGGGTTGTAACGGTCAAAAAAGTCTGATAAATGTCGAAAATACCCCCTTCTTCCTCCTCTTGCCTTTTAAAAAAACATTTTGAGTCCCTATTTCAATCTTAAACAATGGTGGTGATCCCTAGCTGCCGATCTTCTCTCTTTTCAATTGAAAATGAGTAGCTGCCATTGGTGATGGGCTTCTCAATTGCAACCATGAACTTCCAGTTTTGCTTCTCAGTCCCCATTGCAAAACTCTGATCGGACGTAGATTTACTCCAACAAAGTTTTATTTTCAGCAACAAATTGCATATTACTCTAATTAGTTGCAGGTATGTACACTACTAGAATGGTTGGAGCACAAAACCGCCTTTTCAATTTTCTTCTCAAATCAAATTAGTCTCCAAATTAATTCTCACTCTTATCTCTTGCTATACCAAATCTCGAATTTCTTCTTCTCTTTTCTCTCACCAAGCCCTAAAATCTATCACTTTCCCACCTGCCATCATGGCAGTGCTCAAAACGATACCTCCTACCATGAGTAGCTTAAGTTAGGGTTTGTGTTGTTTCATACATGTATATATCTTCGCACTCTAGTGACCTTTTCTTCATCAATTCATGCCTTCTCTTCAATTATTGTCGCAGCTTTCAGGTTGATGGCCCTTAATTTGTGAAGCCCCTTCCCCCAATTGCCCAGTCCGCCAACAATTCGTGTAGGGTTTAACAATTCTTCCTCTTCTAAAACAAGTACCTTTTTAGTCCTCACGTTCCAGAGCAGAGCATAAATACATATAAAGGCCCAAAACTTTTAACAATGGAGAACAGCTAATATAGTATGAATACTTAGCATGCTCAGGTGCTATTTTGGTGTTTTCTAGTAAGGTTGTGTTTGATAAACCTGGGAATTAAGATCTGAATAATTATGATGTCTTAATAAATTAGATCATCTGAATGGTTATGAGGTCTGAATCTAAAAAATTGTTCGATAACTAAAAAATAAGTTGTCCCTTAATGACACTATTTTACCATTTTAAAGGGTAAAATTTTATTTAATAATTTTAAATATTCAATTTAATAAAAATGAGTGCATAATATTATTGAATATATTTATATAAAAAAAATTATCAAAAAAATTTCATTAAGAGGTACCTCTTAATTATTAAGATTTCATTTTTTATCTTACCGATTAAGAGGCATTCAGAGGTAACAAAAACACAAACAAACAGCATCATGCCTCTTAACGAATAAGGGACAGTCCATTAAGAGACAATCAGATATAAACAAATAACACCTAACTGTTGGGACTTTATTTACAATTGGTGAGGCACCTTACACGAGTAGATAGGTATAGTGTGCCCTATTAAGTCCCTTTAGGAGTAATAGTAGTTAAGCAGTTTAAGTTTTCATCATGGTTGTTAGGTAGTGCAGGAAGGGCTACTATACTATGCAGATATCATGATGGATACCAAAATAAACCAACAAGCGAATTATTGCATGCAACTAAGATGAACAGAATAATATTTTCTAAAGTAGCTTATTTTACTCGTGGAAAGGTCATCAATTAAGATGAACATAATAATATTTTTATTATTTATAAGAATAGCTTTCACTAGTTGCATTTGGAAACTTGAATGAATAAAGCTGTTGGTGTTGGTATTTTTTTTTGGAAGCAACATGAGAAGCTTCAAGAAACTGCAAAAGATTGAAATTATTGTTGTCTAATTATTCTTGTGTTCTGTTGTTTCTGCTGCAGTAGTGAGGTATTTCAGTCACTTCTTATTTGGAATGATTGGAAATTACTGAATATTTTGTTTGAAATGCTGACGTTACTTTATGTATAGGTCAGCCCCTCAGTTTGAAGCTCATGCTGGTTATGCTTCACGACGCAAATCGTGAGTGTTATTGATATCTCAACTTGTTCCGTATTAATTTTCCAGATTCTCAACAGCAGAGAACATCTAAGCTTGAAGCATTTTAAGCCAATAAAACCTTTAGGATCTGGTGAATACGTTTGCTAGTTTTAAGTTCAGTGAATATGTTGTGTACTTACAACAAAACCCTATCTCATCTATCGTTTTCAATATATATATATGGAGAGTAATTAAGTCTTTAACCAACTCAAGTAACGGAGTTAAGACAGAAAGTATTTATTCACTTCAACTCAAAAAGTCGGGAGTTTAAATGTAGCTTTACTGACTACAGGTAGTTAAGTGGGAAAAACCCCAAACCCCAGGTGGTGATCTGAACTTTACTCTAAAAAAAAGACGTCTGTGAATTGCAGGATTTCAGCCCGTGAATTTTCAAATGTGGCGTCCGTGAAAAAATTCTTAACAATGCCCCTTCCATTCTCCTATAAATAAGATACTTAGTTATAATTGAAAATCACACCAGAATCAGAAAATTTTTCTTCTATATTATTGAGCGTATTTCTATCGAGTTTTAGAAAGCTTTAAATGTAAAAAACAGTGAAAGTTTTTGTGACACCCCCGAATACTGGTTCTCTGACCCCCGGTCCAGTCATCACGATAAAATACAAACATCCACCTCTAAACAACATACGATCACTAAAATGCGGAATATAATAAACGTACGTCGTTCATTCAAAAGGTGTTACTAGTCCCAAGATTCGATAACCTTAATACAATCTTACAAACATACCCTAAAATAATCACTAGGGTAACAGTAGTTTAAACTAGGCGTAAGATAAAGTTTGCTTCTTGCCACTATCCTACATCTTTCCTTTACCCTTGTCCTTCCCCGAGGTCTCGGGCTTAGCTGCAATATAATTCATAATATAGCAAGGATGAACAACAAGTTTGCTCAACAAGTTTAAATACAACAATAAGGATATATCATGATGAATGAAAAAATATCTGACAATGAATTCAACAATATGAATATCTGAAGGATTCAACAATATGAATATTAGAAGCAAAGATAATGATTTGCTTTTAGATTAACTGATAGTCAAGTAGACTTTGAACTATAACACTCCAATGGAATCAATAGCTGATTGACCCTTTGGTTACTGGTTACAGAATAAGTATTTGAGGGGATCAGCCTCGCGTACACCATGTATATGCATAGCATTTAAATCTGCTCTTTGTATCTTATATTAGATACCTAGGGTACCCTCTATTATAAAAGGGGTGTTATTTCAGTCTAAGAATCCTTACCATCAATTGGTTTGGATAGCTTTTATAAAACTTCATACACTTGTCTGACCGAACAAAGGTTTAGACTCTATCTGACGCAGTTCAAGAATTATAGAACTTTAAATGATGTACAAGTCCAAGACTGTACGAACTCAAGTGCACTAAGTGCGAATATCAATAATATCGATGTGGGATAATTGTAAGGTAATTAAACCACTTAATAGCATGCTTAGAAATAAAGTTCAAGCTTAAATGAATAACTTTCAATTTAACAATAACCTGCTCAATGCAATATGAGAAGGATAAGAAACTTTCACAAAACTCAAAGTTGTATAAAATAGAGAACTTGCACAATCAAAGAGTGAAGTTCGGAGACTTGCTCAATAATAATTTGAGTAAGGTTAGGGAACTTGCACAATAATGATATAATTCTAAAACTTTCTTACTTATGTCCATTGCATAAAGTAAATGAAAAGGTTAGGATACTTGTCTATTTGCTCAGCTACAATTTAAATCTAGCTTTAATTAACTCGCGTTGAAATGACATAACATTAACAAGTCGGTTTTTCAAATTAATATGTGTAAACTAATATGAGTCTACACTTACAAGAATTAAATCATCACATAGCATGCTTCTTAACACATTATATGGCATATTAGTCATATTTTACAAGGTAAAGAAATCATATAAGTATGCCTTGAATTTTAGAATCAAAAACAAAATATGTTCATGACTGCAGGATGGCACAGTTGCGCCTGGTCTAGGTTTAGGGACGGCATAGCTGCGCTGTCCGCTGGCCAGACTAGGTTTGAGCTTTGCACTTCCTGTTATCAATCCAACTCTAACATACCCCTATACTTATACATTAACATACATACATGCTAGAGGTCTTTACAAAAGTGTATAACCATTCTTGAGTTCATTGCCACAAGTTTAACTTACAATTTACATGTCATTAAAACATAAAAAGGTCATGTAATCATCATGCTTTATAACTCTTGCCATATGTCCACATAAAGCTCATATAATCCGTTAATACACATGCTCATAGTGTTCACATCATAAATTCATATTTTAGAAATTTCCTTTTCATGAATATGGGTGCATAGGTGAAAACCATACTCTAATCAAACGATGCTCATGTCCATATGTGTATAGGCATAATGAATCTTAATATACATGCTTGCGTGGTCATAATGTAATTTACTTATTACTTGATGACATTAGCTTTCACATTCTAACTTTCTTTGAAAATTACACTAAGTCAACTTAGTATATACAAGGCATCTCGACATATAACTCTTATGCATTTGAAACATATATTAAAGCCACATATACATGCTCAAATGGTCAGAACCTCCAAGATAAACGTTTTGGTCAAGTTCACTTTGAAAATTCTTAACTTTCAATCATGTATGCTAATGTGTCTAAATCATTTTACTTTAGACTTGCATTTTATGTCAATATAAACCATATTATCATGTTCATAAACTCAGAATGCTCACATGATGTGTTTGTGACAAAGTTCACTTTTGAAACTTCAATTTCATTTCAAAACCATAAGTGTGGTGTCAATCATTGTTATACTTGTTCATACAACATGCATGTGCTTACATGTGTGTGCTAAAACAGTTTATAAGCTTGATCTAATTCACATTGATTAACATAGAACTTCAAGTAATTCCTACGAATTTGACAAACCCAACTAAGAACAAAAGTTTAGGGTTAAACCTCTTGAAGCTTAATTGAATTCTCCAACACTTCATATTACACTCCTTCAATTGCTCAGCAATTTCAATGAGGAAGATGAGGGTCTCATTTATAGAAGAATGGTTACATAGATAATACAATTACCTCCCAAATCAAACCAAATGATTTCAAGAATGTATAATGGGTAGGAGAGAGTTGGTGATTTCACTCATGAATTCCACTCTCCATTCACTTATTGCTCTAGGTTTGTTGAATTTGAGATGAAGATAGGCTAGCTAGCTTTTCATGTGGGAAGAATGAAGTGGGCTCCTAATATGGGACAAGGGGAAAAATCTCAGCACTTGCAAAATAATACTAATGCAACATTTGGTTTATACTATATCTACACATAATATATATTTGGTTATATAATATGTATACACAATTCATTTCATATAACATAAGTTATAATGATTTAAAGGGCATACAATGTATTTCCTAATTACAAGGTATCAAGTAGTGCACATACATATAATCCATGTACATTATCTAGTACCACCAAATACAATTGTGCATTGCTTATCATTTATTACCATTATTATAATCATAATAACTTAATGAAATCATTATTAATTAACAATTGATCTTATTATATGTCAATAGGGTATACATGAATGTTTACCCATATACTTCATATTATATAAACAATATTATTATGCAACTCACATGAATGCAAATAATTTTTACTAAATAGTCTATATATATAATATATAGATATATTAACGTGTCACCTTGGACTATATATAAATATATAGTTAACTACCATATAATAAAGGTTTACTATTTTGTATGCTTGCACAAATTAATCAAGTGAATATAATCATATAATAATTATAAATCTCTTACTCATTAATTATTATTTATTCATAATAATTATTAATCAACACATTATCAATTAATTACCCATAATTACAATTAATCAATATGTTCAACTCCTGCCACCATATTCAAATAAATTGAATATTTAATTATTAATAATCCTATCAATTATTTGATATTAAAGTATTAGGGTTAGTTCACTAATTTAAATAATCTATTAGTGACTCTCTTTAGTCATTTCATAAATTCACATAACCACATAAGGTTTAAATAGACTCACAAAACTAACTCATTAAAAATTAAATCACATATTTAATTAATAATGAGTTTAAAATTCACGGTCATTACAGTTTTCTTCAAGAATATCATTGATATAATAGTCGAAATACTCTTCTTTTTAAGGTAAGGGATATTATTTTTGTTCAGTATTCGTAAGAAATAATATTTTCTTCCATACTCTGTAGTATGTAAGTAATATTATTTCGTTTCAGATTTTGAATTCTACACTCGTTTTGTTAAGTTTTGGCTTCTATAATCCATGAAATTAGTAGAATATCATTAAATTTTGCGCTTCATCCAGTATCTTTTCATGAAAATATTATTTAGAGCATTCTTGATAAATTTTAAGCTTTTCATGCTGGGTACTATTCACAGGGTACAATTCCCAAATTACTATTCACGGGAGACTATTCACTTGGATACTATTCACCCGGGGTACTATTCATGACAAAAATTAATTTCTTTTCGGTTTAAATGCTTTTTGATATAATATTATTCTTGAATTTTACTCTACAAAAAAGTATCATATTGACAATTTGGACGTTTTTGAACTCGGGATAAATTAAATTATAAATCTTAAAAAAAATTCCTTTGCTTTCTTTTAATTGAATTCTTATATCATTGTCATCATCCTCTTGCTTATAATGTGATGAAAGTCATCTTTGGCTTACGTGCATAGATGAACTGTTGCTTGGTATGATTATGACCAGGGATGATTCGATATAATCATAACTGTAATGTTACAAATGATGTGATAAAAGTCCTCATTGGCCTGTAGTGCATTAATGGACAGTTGTTGGCATGATCATGACCATTGATGAAAACACGAATATCTTTGGCCTGTAGTGCATGGATAATTCGTGGTCGTGATACTAATGAATATCCTTGGCCGTAGTGCAGTGATGATTTGATGATGTGGATTATTTATTAAGCTGAGTCTCAGAGATAAAATTGATGATATATTTTTTAAATCATAGAATATAGTAGATATCATGCTCTACTTGACTCTTCTAATGGATTGTTTGTTCCGTTGCAGTTAAACTTGATGTTTATTATATTTTATCAATTTAACACTGTTGAAGGCTAACGATAATTTATTCTGCATTATCTTAGTCATAATATTTCTTATTGGGCTAGTTCACCCCTTGCTTTCATTGTTCTCTTCAGAAAATGAGAATATAGCTGGAACGAGTCGGGGAATGGAGTAATGGTCCGATATGGTTGCTATAGTAGTATTCACTATTATAGGAAATAGTGTGATAATAAATGTAATAAGGTTGAATTTGAGTTTAAATATTGTCTATGAGACAATATTCGTGTAAAACTCTCAGCTCATATTGTATAATTAAGTTTGTATTTGAATTATGTACCATGTATTTGGCGATTCAGAATGAGTGATGTATACCTATTTTAGGAGCGTCACAAGTATTATTATTATTATTATTATTATTATTTTTAGTACTATTATTATTATTATTATTAGTATTAATTATTATTAGTATTATTATTATTAATAATTATTACTATTATTATTATTATTAATATTATTATTATTACTATTATAATAATAATTTTATTATTATTATTATAATTGTAATTATTATTATTATTATTATTACTATTATAATTATAATTATTGTTCTTATTATTTTTATTTTTATTATTACTATTATAATTATTATTATTATTATTATTTTTATTATTATAATTATTGTTATTATTATTGTTATTTGATTTGGGCAAGAATTTTTAGAGGTGAATTTGATTTGGGCGGGAATTTTTAGTGTGAGATGAAATGTGAGCCTTTAGATTAAGTTGAAAGAATTGAGAAGAAATCTGAACCGTTCTTGTGTTTTGTCAAATGAAAGATTCAAAATGAATTCTGTTTTATTATATAGAAATTACAACCTAACATTCTGCATTAAAACAAGTTAAAATTGCATTAAAACAACTTATAGCCTTTTAAGGCTCCACCATTTATTTTGGAGGTTATCTTTCAATTACTTTATTTCTAACAAAAATAAAATTATTGAAAGATTTGTAGTATTTTGTATCAGTAAAATTTGGACAAAAATACCTACCAACAAAATAAAATTTGACAAAAATATGTACAATATAAAGCGCGTCCAGAAGACAACTCCGTCCTTCCTTTGGGTGATTCACCTAAAGCTGTTTCTTATCTCTCTCATTTCTCAGCCCTCACAAATCAAAACCAAAAAAATCCCCAATTCACTCATCTCTATTAATCTCATCATTTCTGAGGTTTCTAATACACCACTCAAAAAAATCAATCTAATCCCTTGAAACCCTAATTGATTTGATCTCAAAGAGCTTCAATTTCAAAGCATGAACGCTGATTCCTGGAGTGCTCGTTTATCTTCTGCTTCAAAGCGCTACCAATCCGCTCTTCAATCGCGATCTGGTAAGCTCAAATTTAGTCCAGGCAGGTGTTATTAGTAATGTTTACTTGGAATTTCGTTTATCTGAAATGAAGCGGATGATTTTGATGCAGATATGTTTATGGGTTTTGAAGAAATTGATGTAGATGATATTAGGGAAGAGTTTCCATGCCCATTTTGTTCGGAATATTTCGATATTATCGGATTGTGTGGTCATATTGATGATGAGCATCCTATAGAGGCGAAGAATGGGGTATTGATTTATTTGTATCAGTTGTTGACATATATGATCAATTTACTCTTTTTTTTTGGGATGGAGGTTGTTTTAAGCTTAAATCTTTATGCTGTTTCAGTACAACAAAATGAAATAAACTAATAAAGTGTAATTCTTTTTGTCCTTTCTGTGCTGAGTGGTTATGTTCATAGACATATTAATAGAAATTATATTTATGCTATTTATCGGATGATTATACATGTTTATGGCACATTAATAGTTACGTGCAAGTGTTCCTTGTTGTGTGTATATATTACTCCATCTTTCCCTTCTCATCATTCTCTACAACTATGAGAACCCATCTTTCTTTTCGTATTTGTCTTAGTGAGAGCGCACTTTCTGAAAGTTGACAGAAAAGTGACATGACATTCTAGTTTTCCCCTTAATGAATAGTGACTAAACCTAACATTTATTTAGATGTTTTTAATGTTATTAAATTGAGTTAACATTTCTTAAAATGCTAGATTTTAATTGGACTCTCATATTGGATGAAAGGAATATACTTTATACTCCCTACGTTTTTAAATATAAGATCAAGTTTGACTTTTTGAAGTCAATTTGGCAAAGTGTCAAATTCAATATTAATACGGTTTTACTCAATTTTAGTCAATACGATTGTAAATATTGTCTAAAAAGTATTAGTAATTTCAAACTTTAAATCCATCTCCAAAAGGACGAGTTAAGTGATAAAAATATTTTGTCTTCAAAAGCATGAGCAAAGTAAACAAGTCAACTAAATAATTTTTTGCATGGACTAATTTACCCTTGGATATACATCATAGTTACTTGGCCAAATAGTGAATCATTCACATCGCAAATGAGAGGTTCACACTAATTCTCTCTCTCCAAACCCAAAACCCAAAGATAGATAATATTTGACTACCTTAATTTGTGTGACAATTGTCTTTGACTTATCCTTTTGGGAATGGAGGGAGTATTACATCAAAATTTTGAGTTTGATAATATATCAATTTTGTGTTTGATAATATCTTAGTGTGACTTCTAAAAGTCAAACTTGATCTTATATTATTGAACGGAGGGAGCTTTCCCCACTCCCCTTCTTTTATGGGAGGGGGTAAAGATGATATTAGAGATGGTTTTCTTATTGATAATTAATAAGATTTAAGAAAGGGGTTAATTTATAGTGGCGAGGCTTTGTCAAAAGATTGAGTATGAGTTAAGGGATTGGAAGCCATCGTTGTGTTCATTTTGCTGTAAAGTGTACCCTTGTGGATTTCTTTTGAAGCGAATATAGGATTTGAATTCTTAAGCATTGTCCTACAAAATGGAGGATGCAGTATCATGTGTTACTTCTGTATTATTTTAATTGTTGATACAATTTTTGCTAAAACAATTATGTAGTTTAATTGTGTTTTCCCAAATCTACTTTATAAGAAAGGTGTGTTCTGCTTTGCAGGTATGTCCGGTTTGTGCAATGAGGGTTGGGGTTGACATGGTTGCTCATATAACATTGCAACATGGAAATATTTTCAAGATATCTTTTTTTTATTCAGTACTAGTTTGATAATTGATACTTATCAAAAAAAGAAGTTAGTACTCTAACTCAATACTTCTAGCTCATAGCTTGTTCGCATTACTAGTTTGGGCTTTGGATGCATTTGTCATAAATTGGTTCATTGTTCAAGTAAGGATGTAGTAATCTTGCATGTCAAATAGCTTATGCTTCAAAATATTCTCCTATAAACAGGTTGGAGTAATATGTAAAAAAACCATTCAGCCCTAATAATCAAGTAATAGATCTTCTTTTTCCCTTTTGCCTTTATAAGAGTGTCATTTACTTAAAAAGATTCTCCGAGTGTTAGCATAGTTAAGTTCCGCCTTGTCTCTTTTTGGAATTCTGTTGTGTATCTTTCTTTGTCCTTTTTCTGTCCAATGATTTTGGGCCAGGTGTTGGAGGCCTTCAAATATGTAATCTCGACGGCTATTGGACAGAAAAATCTCTGTAGCTTCTCCTTTTATCAAAGTATTCCTGCAATTCCATTAAGGATTAGCCATATGCCATGAATTCCTTGACTCGACTTACATGCAGCGCAAGAGAAAATCGCGTAAAGGTGGATCACATTCAACACTTACTTTGTTGAGGAGGGAACTGCGAGAAGGAAACCTGCAGTCCCTTTTTGGAGGATCTTCGTACGTAGTTTCTTCAACAAGTGTGGCACCTGACCCATTATTGTCTTCATTTATTTTGCCTATGGCTGATGATTTTGGGAGTGCTCCATCCCACTCTTCAGCTGAGTCTCCTTCCACCAAGAAAAGCACAAATGAGAGTGTTTTAGAAAGGTATTACTTGTTCACCTGCCTTTTTCCTTCGAATTATGGTATGATTAGATTTAGTTCCTGTATTAAACTAGAACTGTACATACTGTGCATGTAATATGAACTCCAGAGTGTTTAACTCTTGTTGTAGATATGCTTAGCTGACACTGCATCCGAATTCATGTCTTCCTAATTGTTAGGACAACATTTGTATACTTTGGTGGGATTTGTAGCTTTGGACCCATCATAAGTATCATTAAAGCCTATATGGTCTGCTATGATGTTGTTTTGACAGCTAATATTTGTCACAACACATTATAATGGCCTTCTGGCACGTAGCTTAAGTGATGCAGGAGTCGGGACAAGTTTGGGTGTGGGTAAATGAGTAGAAATAAGGGGAAAGGGGGAGAAAAATAAGGCCCGAAAGCCACAATGACACAAAGCCAATCTCAAATCAATTAATAATTCAACTTTGAAATTCCAACAATGATTAAATCTGTTTATGTAGACATAGATCCTACTTTTAAGATAATCTAATTTAAGAAAGAAACTCCTAATAATTGTCTACTACATAACCAACCATAACTAAAGCTATAATTTGGAAACAATAATTTTTTCCCTAAATAATATTCTCCCCATCCCATAATTATTGCACACTTCTTTTTGTATGCGTGACATGGAGATTAAGACATGCCAAAAGCATATTTGGATATAATAATTATTTATATACATCTCTTGGTATATATTTTCTCAAAATGTTATATTTTAATTTATATTACAAAAATTTCAAAATTAAATATTTAAATATGTTTTGGCATGTCTAAAAGAAGTGCTGCAATAATAATGGGATGGAAGAACTAATATAAAATAATTAATTCCTTTAATTTTCATATATGGCTCTGCATAATTAGTGTCCATTTTGATGCTAACTTATCTCTTTTGATGTCTTGTTTTCAAAGAGAAACTCTATTTTGAAGCCATTTTTTCTCATGGAGAAAAAACCCAGTTAGGCCAAGTGCTAGGGTTAAGATTGTAGGGTAAATAGGCCTTATTTAAATATCGGAGGTAGGGGGAAGGAGATTCATTCTTTTGACCTCTTGGCAGTTTGTTTTGAATGCCATAAATGAATCCAACTTTAAAGACATGGTGTTTCATGTTCTTTTATTTGTAGAAGTCGTGCAATTCTTCATCATTGACCTATTTGAGTGTTGGTTATGGGTGGGTGCAATTCAGGGTGGCTTAAGGTCCATCCCAAATCCCAATTGATGACACTTGGGAACACCATCTAGAGCCAATTATATGCTCCCCTCCGCCCCAGATTTATTGCAACAAAGTTTTTAGTATTTCTGGCACAAAGTTCAAGACATGTTAAAAGTATATTCAAGTATTATATATTTTTATGTGTGTGTATTTGGGTATATTCGAATGTTATATTATTAATGATATTACATATTTTTTAAAATATGATATTTAAATATTCTTTTAAGACGTCTTAAAATCCTGCTACAAACACTAAAAGATGTGTTGCAATAAATCTGGGATGGAGGTAGTATGAAATACGCAAAATAACATTTCTGATTTTTCTCGAGGGGTTCTTCCTTGAGTTGATTCTCCAATGTTTTCTTCTTGATGGAAAGAAAGTTATAAATGAAGAACTAGAAATGCAACAGGACAAGTGTTAGGTTTAAGATTATAGGGTGAAAGGGCCTTTATCTTTAATGTCGTAGATGGGAAGAGAATCACTCTTTTAGATACATTCTTCTGACCTCTTGACAATTTGCTTTGAATGCCATAAGTGAATCCAACTTTAAATACCTAGAGTTTCAAGTTCTTTTATTTGTTAAAGTCATGAAATTCTTCATGAAGATTGACCTATTTGAGTGTTGGTTATGGATTGGTGAAATTCAAGGTAGTTTAAGGCCTATCCCAAACCCCAAGTGATGGCAATTGGGAACACCATCCACAGCCAATTATATACTCTCCTGTCCAGATTTATTGCAACACACATCTTTTAGTGTTTTTGGCATGGAGTTTAAGGCCTATTAAAAGTATATTTAAATATTTTTTTATTTTGGAAGATTCAAATGTTATATTATTAACTATATTACTTATTTTCAAAAATAATAATATTTAAATATACTTTTTAGACGTCTTAAAATCCGTGCTACAAACACTAAAGATGTGTGTTGCAATAAATATGGGGCGTAGGCAATATGAAATACCTAAAAAAATGACATCTCTGGCTATGTTTTCTCGAGGGATTCTTCCCGAAATTGATTTTCCAAAGTTTTTCTTCTTGAAGGAAAGTTATAGATGATGAACTAGAAATGGAATAGGACAAACTTTTCGTGTATGAACTATGATCGAGGACATGTTTTTTCTTTAGGTCATAATTAATACCAATACAACAAGTTCAAAAATAAAGTGACCAAAAATGATCGATGATGGGAAAAAAAATTCCCTCCTCCGAACAATAGACACATCCCTAACCCGTACAAAAACCTTCTAGCAATTGTATGTACTCCTGGAAATTCACCAAACCGACTCACCGCCGCTCGTTTCAACAAACAATATTCTTCCATCAGGAACCTCCACAACCATATCCCAAGCAGTGCCATATGTCAAATTGCCAATACCACCACCTTTCTCCAAAGGAGAGCAAACTCTTATCCTTTATTGACCTCTAGCAGTTATTTTGGTTTTAAGATTTTTATTTCTGGAACTGTTCCATCCCTTTAATTGAATAGCAGGGATCCATGCTTTAATATTTTGTGGCAACGGACTGTGGAAGTTATCAATCTTATTATGCATTTAATCGTCTTAGATTCACCTAGCTTTTTCCTGTCTAATATATACCGGTTTCTGCCAACAGAAATGTCCAGTCATCTCCATTATCAATAAAGGACCAGGAGGAGAGGAGAAGGAGGTGCGAGTTTGCTCAGGGGCTGTTATTGTCCACGATTCTTGATGATAAGTTATGAAGGTGTAATGTAACTGCTAAGCTTTCAGGTTTGCAGCCAAGAGGCCGGTGATCGGGGGTTTGTTTGTATCGAGTATGCAATTGTATGAAAACCGAGAGTAAATAAGATGTAGTAATTTAGTTTGCATGTAGAATTTAAGTAGTTAGGCAGCGACAACTCTTGTATCCCATTTTTATTTCAGTTCATGCTTTATAAAGAAGCTGATAAGCTTGTTTGTTGTTACTTTGGATCTTGTTCTTTAGACATTTTTCTAGGTTTAAGTGATATTTTTAGGTAGGTTGACTTAAAAATAGTCAAAGGTCCAAATCGAGACAAAAAGTAATAGGGCGGGTTTTACTATTTAAATTATTGATAAGATTTTAATTATTTTTTTTATTATTATTCTATAATAAAATGTAATATGTGGGTTTTACTATTTAAATTATTGATAAGATTTTTAGAAACATAATTATTTTTACCCATAGTTTATGGACACAGAAAAAGAATTAAATGGACTTGTTAAGGGGCAAAAACAGAGTCGTATAGTCTCAAAATTCTACTAGTAACAACCATAACATATATGAATAATGCTAGTACAAATGTTTAATATATAATTTGAAATTCTTTTTAACATTAAGTGGTGTTGGGTAAGGGTTCTTGATGACAACCTAGCTACCAGTACAAATGTTCAAATATATGATCAAAAGATAGGTTATCAAATAATGTGGTTTTTTAGTGTAAAAATACTACCAGTATCTAACATTTTCCTGGGCTTCTTCGTGCTCCATTTATTTATTCACTTTCAGTCCAAAAAGACCACATATATATATATATATATATATATATATATATATATATGGAAATGATCTATAACATGTATTTGTTATGGATGAAAAATAGACAAATAACATCATAACTATCCATTACATAAATTAAGATATCCGCTAGTTGAACTAGCGGAAGAAGAATGGATTACAAATATTAGATCAAATATCAGATCTTGAATATTCTCGAATATTACGCCTAATATTAGATCTGTCAATCAATAGCAAATATTAGAGCATGAATACAGGGGCAAATATCAGATCATGAAGAGAAAAATATTATCTGATGTTCATCCTTGTTGTAATCTTTTTGATGTCATCGGGACCTCGGATACATGTAACCTCGTTGTAATAGTCCTTTCCCTATTCTCTCTTATATGCAACCCTGTTGTAGTAATCTTTCTTCTCCCTTGGATACACCTAATGGTCGATAATAAAGCTCCTGTTGGTGCAGGTTACAGCAGATCAGAAACTTTTGAGGGAGAAAGTGCTGCACCTGAGTGGAGGTGTAGGGATACAGCGTATGGAAAATGCTCTTGCTAACACACGAACGAAATATTTCAAAGCAAGTGAGAATGGAAGCCCTGTAGCGTCACAAATTACACATATTTTATCTCCAAGCATGCCAAGTCCAAGCTTTTCAGCTCACCCTTCTTCTGTTACTGGCTCAGTTGAAAGAGATTTTGTGATGGAGAGGACTGAGAAACCTAGCCGTGCAGTTCGGTCCTTGTTTAAAGCTGATGATCCTATATCACTCAAAGAAGTTGCTTTCTCTGCACCTAGTGAGGGATTGGATGCCGAGAATGAGTTAATTGTGAATGAAGCTGTTCATGAGCCACACCACATATTTGCCGACAGTTCCAATGCCACTGAAGAGAGCCAGAACGGTATTAAGGTTAGTGCATAATTTTTTTGATAGTAGTAAATTATGACATGCCGTAAATTGGATATTTATTACTCTGAAAGAGAATGAGAAGGTCAGCTGTATGGTTTGTGCTCTTTTTTTCCCCTCTTCCGATAGTCAATTCTTTAGTAGAGGTGTATATTCTTTATTAGAGGTGTATATTCTGAGGTGTGATAGTCAATTCTTTATTAGAGGTGTATATTCTGAACTCAGGTAAGCTAGACATGGATTATCTTGGGAAGATACTAGAGTTTGCGTTGGTCACGTTGCAAAAGCTCTCTGCTGCGGCTCAGGAAAATGAACTGAAAGAACATTTCACCAGAATTTATTGAAAGAATTAGCTGAGTTATGTCATGCAGGATATGGGCCAAACGATTCCCGTGTCATTGTGTTGGTCAAGGGCTTGCGCTTTGTCCTAGAACAAATACAGGTATTTTATTGATCTTTATTTCTTTCTTATGTCTATTGCATATTGTAACTGTATCATCAATCATGCCTCCTTGGCTCCTCCCCATTTCTGGGGAGTGAAATAAATAATAATTATTTTTTAGGAAAATCACTTGTGAATTAGTAGTAGAAATATTAGGACATCCCGCAGCAAAGAATTGGTTGTAGATATCTGATGATGAGACTAGGACCTGTAAGATAGAATTATCACTTATGCAAAGAATTGGTTGTAGATATCTGAGACTGAGACTTGGAACTGCAAGATAGTTTATTATGTGTGCCTAAAATTTCAGCACCTAATAAATGATGTGTAGTAATCTCAACACTCCACATCTTTACACTTCTCGAGGTTCTAACACATCTTTTGGCAGGCACTTGAGCAAGAAATTAGCAAAGCACGCATAAGAATTATGGAGCCATGCTGAAGGGACCTGCTGGTCTGGATTATCTGGGAAACGCGTTTACTAAGCGTTATGGATCTCCCTCTGATGCATCGAGTGCTCTGCGTTTAACAGTTCAGTGGCTTTCATCTGTGTCAGTCAACAGAGATCAGGAATGGGATGATCACACAAATACTCTCAGACGAAAATTCTATCAACAATTTTAACATATGGATAAAATCAACCGAACAAAAGATTACCCATTTTCCAATTATCATGACAATTGAATGATTGAGAAATAATGAAACAAAATCAACAGAAGCATACGCGAGAGATCATTATTAATTGAACAAAATGAAGCTTACAAGTGAGCCCCACCACCCAATAAATCCAGATTGAAGTAAAACAATTTATAGCCAGACCACCTTAATTAATCACAACGGAGAAGCCAATAATAGATATTAAAAACAAAGTTTGGTTTTTTGATAATTCAAAATAACCATCTCAGTATGATATTTGTTAAGTTTTGGCTAGAAACACGACAAGGGATTAGGCTATATCTATATATACCACCATATTGACCCAGAAAAACAATCAAACGAAAAAATAGAAGAATTATATATTGCAGAACAGAGAACTACTTTTTAAGTAGCCATCAACAAAAAAATAAATCTTGCTGCTGGATTTGGGGGGCAAGGGAGAGAGGGCATATTCACCATGTTTGACAAATTAAAAGGGATTCATTAATTAAACAGTACTGCATGTGAATATTTACCGTTTGGGACTGAAGAACAAAGGGAAGCAATTGCATCTGTTTCAGCAACACGACCATCTGCCAAATAAATATTTGACAAGTAAATGTATACTATCTAGTTAACTTTTTTTTGGAAAACAAGCCAGGAGAGGTTCAAGTATCATTAAGCCTGTAAATCAGCCATACCAAGAGGAAACATACATTCAGGCACTTCCTCAATCCAGTACAAAGGAAAAAGAAAAAACAGAGGATTTATGTCTATATATATACACAGAGGAAAAGGAAAAAACAGAGTACTCATGAGCTACACAATTTCAATTTCAATTTCAATTTCCATCACCACACATATAGTGTCAAAATTCTACCAGTAACAACCATAACATATATGAATAATGCTAGCCACTCTCAAAACCAAAATCTAAACAAATTAATAAACACTTAATTAATTCACAATTAATTCAACTCATCTACATATATAGTCTCAAAATTAACAGCCATTCCTAGCTAAATTCAATCATCACATATAGCTAACTATATACTCTCAAAATCAAAATCAAAACCAGGATACTCAACAAGGGGTAGTTGTGATGAACCAGCTGAATCCAGTAATTCAGTAAGGTCAATTAAATCACCCCATTCCCATTCTGATTCCGAAGTTTGTTCTTTAGATTCCGTTGGATAATCAACACGAAGGGGCATCAACTCATCATCATCAGGATAATCAACACGAAGGGGCAGCACTTGTAAATATTCCATACAAGAAGAAGAAGAACTACCACCTTCACCTTCACCTTCACCTTCATCATGTACTAGTGCCGGAACATATTCCGCAGTACTCATAATATTCTCATCATCTTTTTTCTCTTCAGTACCAATTGTCATGATTAATCTTTTGGGATTAACAACAATTTCCTCATCTTCCACCTGCAGTACTCCCCTCTTCCTCTTGCATCTTTTATTCAAATCAAAGATAATCTCGCAAAGCACGTAATCCGATTCGCCACCCGGAAGAGAGTATTCGTGCATTAGATAGTGCCCCATAATATGATCATCAGTAGTAGCCTTCAACTCTCTTATCTCAAAAACGAGCATCCTCATAAACCCTATCACCACTTCACCATTCCGATCCTTGATTTCCCTAGGCCCCGTCTGCCCGTCCCAAGTCCCGCAGCCCGCTGCCCGAACAAATTGCTCCTTCCCACGAACGCCGCGGTTCTTTCTCAACTTTCCGGCCGCCGCTTTCTTGGTCAATTTGGTGTAGACATAAATAGCCTTCTTGACTATTTCGTCCTTGTTGGTTTCCAATACTATCCATTGATCTCCATCTTGCAATACGTCCCAAGGATCGCCGCCGCCGTACAGTTGTTTCTCTTCGACAATATTACAGGGCAAGATTTGTCCCTTAATCTTTGGCCTCAGGTAGGAGTTGATAAGTTCCTCTTCCGTTGGACGGAATCGAAAACCAGCCGGAATGTTTGCCATTCTCTCTCTCTCTCTCTAAATTTTCTCTCTCTACTATCTGTTTTCCTGTCTGAACTTGGAATTAACGTAAAACAGAGCACGATACATACATATATATATATATATATATAGGCCACAAAACTTGGGGAGGAAGTATTAAATTATACTGATAAGTGAGAAGTAGTAGAGTGTTCTTCAGTTTGTTAGTTATTAATGAAATCTACTGATATCCCGGAAGAAAAGATTTTTTACGCGTATATATATATATATATATATATATATATATATATATATATATATATATATATATAAATACGCGTATTAATTACAATTAATTCATCCATTTTAATTGATAGTGTTCTCTTATTATTTAGTTGCTAAAATGAAAAAATAAAAATAAAATTTTATTTAACTAATATAGGATGACCAACTATATTTTAGGAGAAAATTAATTTTAAATACTAAAATTTAAATTTTAGGCAAAAAACTTATTCTTTACTATCTCTTTGTTTAGAGATTTTAATTTTTTAAAGAGTTTTTAATTTTTCTCCCCTTTAAATATATTTATAATTTCACTTTCTAAGTACTTTAGTTATTAAAAAAAAACTCTAATATATTAGGACACCATCCAGTTAATTATACTTCTAGTGATTTAAAAATTAATCTAAAAGCCTATCTAAGTATATATTGTAAGCCTGCTAAATTAAATAAAATACCAAATTTTAATTTAATTATAATATTTCGGTAATGAGAAAGATAGGATAAAATTAGCTTAATTTATCGGCAAAATAAATATCTTATTTTTATTCATAATAATAAAAATTAATTTTTTAATTTTTGCACGTGCATTAATCCTTCCTTCCTTCCTATATTTTCATATCTATGTGCTATGCAGCTCACAGACCCAAACAATACAAGTGTTCCACAATAACAACCTTTTTAATTGATTGAACATCTCATAATAAATTAAAACCGTCATTTACTTTTGTATTAGAACAAGTGATGTTATATTTAATTTGTAACGTTAAGAATTGAATATATTTTAATAAAATTAATTATTTTAATACTCCCTCCGTCTCATGATAAAAGTCCTTATTACTATTTTGGGTAATCCCATGTTAAATGTCCACTTTCGTTTAATAACCAAACTTTTACATATTTTTTCCTATTATGTTCGTAGCATTAAATATCTCATACTTTTATTTTTCTAATTCTCTCTCCATATTTAATAAGTATGGAGAGAGAATATTTTAAATTGAATAGCTAGAAAGTCACTATCTCACCTACATTGAAAATAATTAATGACATATTATTATGTAGACTTTATAATTATGTAGACTTTATAATTTGTACAAATGTAAATGTGAGAAAAATAATATATTATGTGTCAGGAAATAAAACGGTGTTGTGTTCATGGAGTTTTAAACTCTTTGAGTTATGTATACTTTATAATTTGTTGAAAGTAATAACAACCTGAAAGTTGGGTTGTTGTCCAGGTGATTTACTAATGACTCGCTACACCGGATACATTAAGTAATGATCTCTTTGCGATGGCGTGAATTATCACTTTAAAAAAAATATTTTTTTCGTACACTCAACTCAACACTTGCTACTTTGACTGTATCATTCTTTATTATTTATTTGTATATTTTACTTTTTTAATATTATTTATTTGTTCTTAATATTTTTTATACCGAAGAAATAACAATTTTAAGAAGATTAAATATCCTAACTTGATTTGAGTTTTCTTGCATGTGGTTGCATTTAGATTTTGAGAGGAAGGTATTGTCACGTACCATAGTCTAGCCTAGTTAATATGAGTTGGTAAGAGAAATTCTACGGTTAAAATTAGAAATAGTATTAGCTAGATCAATGGTGTAGATCAAATCTGAATTTAACAAGCTAGCTTGTTATATTTAATTACACAACTGGTTTGTAACAGAGGAAGGCATTGAATATCAAACCCAATTTTTTAATCTCTCTAAATTCTCTCCTCACTAATTTTTTCGGAGACTATAAAAACTGCTACACTAGTTAAAAGTATAAGTTTTCAATTCGACTCGTATCATATAAAATTTATAAAATTTTAGTAGAATTAATTTATATATAATATTTTAAAATTTATCTTATATTATAAAGAAATTATTATTTTCAGTCAATTGATCCCCACAATCTTATATTTAGCTTCGTCACTGAATTTAAGAAACAGGTCACTATTGAAAAAACGGAAGGAGGAGATTTAACAATTCTTGTAAGTTGTAATTATGATGTTTCCTATTTATTCAGTTATGGAGGGTTTGTTAATACACATAATTAACTCTCTCTCTCTCCCTTTATAATATATATATTTATATATTAGAAAATATATATTTCTACTCAATAACTCATTCATGTTACAATTGAGCCCTTTTCAATTGAATGAAAAGAGTTTTTTTTATAACTAATATGGATTACCAACAATATTTTCGGGGAAAATTAATTTCCAATACTAAAAATTAAATGTAAAAAAAACTTAATTATCCTTGACTTTTTGTTTTTAGATTTTTATTTTTTCTTCCCACTAAATTTATAGTTTCACTTTCTAAGTACTTTAGTTTAAAAAAAGTCTTTATAAGGACATCATGCAATTAATTATATTTTTAAGTATTATTTGTTTGTAATGATTATTATTTCGAGACTATATATATTCTTATAGATTATAATCCTAAGACTATTAATTCTAGAATTAAATAGTCATAATCGCATACTTGTTTAGAATGAGATTATTTATGAGATAACTTCAAATAATCTCAAGTTATATTTGTCTTGTCCCAAATTATTTAAAGGATTGAATAAAAAAATTTATCACTTGAACTTTTATATATACCCTTACCAATAATAAAAAGATCGTATTTTAAGTAATATGATAGATGAATAGAATAGAATATATCGGTCATTTTTTTTAAAAAAATAAATGTTATTTTTGTGTACAAATTTTTTAGTCCCAAATAGTAGAAATTATAATACATGGTTAGACACGATATTAAATACTCTATTTTAAGTTATTTTTTTATTTTTTGGATCTAATAATCTCAAATTCAATTTTTAAAACAAACAAAAAAATTGAAATTAATTGTCCAATCCCAACCAAATATATGCCCTAGTGATCTTCTTTATTTCCCATTTGTTATAATCATATTGTGAGTTCCTTCTCATTTGTTAATATTAAGAATAAATGACTAAAAATATTTCGGTTAAAGTTATCCCTAGTCGTCATATTACTTTATCAATACTTATATATAAATACAGCAATGACGATCTTTTTGATTGATTGAAAAACTCAGTGAGTTAACCCTTAATTAATTAAGAATTAACTCAGTACATTTGGTTTTTATTCTCTTCGTCGATTCATCTGTTATTTTTTCTCTTCAAAATCAGTCCACTCCTCTTCTTCGAAGGCGAGGAGAATCAATTTTTTCTATTTCCGTTTCTTCTTCCTCTTCCTCTTTAAACACCCATCTCTTCATCTCCTCCTCTATAAATCCACCCAAATCCTCTCTTCCTCTTTACCACAAAAACACCAATTTCAGCACCCAATGCAACTTGAAGGCGGCGTTGTCATAAGCCCTAGCACCCTTGATCTTCAGATCTCAGATCTCACGGGGATTCAAAATCGTTCGTCAACTATGGACAGATCTTCGACTTCTTCGTTCTCGAAATTCTCTGTCCTAAACAAATCGACATCATAACCGTTTCACCAATTCTCACTCGCCAGGTCTCTCTCTATATATATATATTATATACACGCAATATATGTGAATTGGCAATTGTAACTGCTTCAAATGTTTTTTGCCTTCTATTTAGATCTCTGTCGGAACTTGGAGTCGTGTTGTCGTTGTTGCCTCTGCACAGTGCAGTTGCTGCAGTGAGGATGACGTCATGCCTGAGCCTAGCTTCAAGGAGTTGTAGAGTTCTTCATAGGTACACTCTGCCACATTTAGACAGTGTGATATTAGATTGATAATTATTATTATTTTGTCATTATATTAATAGATTGAAATGTTTAGTGGTCTGAATGATTTATTTTTGAATATAAACTTACAAAGCCATTAATTGAGCTAAATTAATTTGTTTTTGTGATAAGGTTAATCCTAATACTTCAAATTCAGTAACTCATATTTTCTTTTAATTGAGCTACTTATTTATTCCATATGGATCTGAACTATTTCATTTATGTTGTCCATTAGAATGAGTTTGCCTGAAAATCTTACGATTGACGCATCAATATTGGTAAATATTATTTGTATTCTTGAATTGCCCAGAAAAATTGAATCTTCTATTTTGGTTCCATTATTTACGATTCAGCCTGGTGTTGGGAATTTAAGGATCACAAAGCCTTGGTTGCAGAAGCATTTAAAGATTTTACATTTCAGTGTAGTAGTGATTATGGTACCGAAACAAAGCCTTGGTTGCAGAATCCTCTTTCCAACTATGGTGCAAAGTGTCAATATTTTTTTAAGGTATAACTCTTTATGTTATCCATTTTAATTCAATAACCCTCCCTCTGCTCTTCATATGGGCGTGCCCACGTTAGATTAAAAACCTTCACCCCAGATTCGTTTTTATTATATATCCATTATGTTATCAATTTTGATGTATTCCCTTGAATTTCAATATCAATCATAAAAAAATTTATTTCCTTTAATTCGCGGAAGGGCCATGTTTTGCCGGAGTTGTTAGTAAGTTCCATTCCTCCCCCCTCTTTTTTAAATCATAAGTATATAATTGGTTACGCTTCTTTTGTGATGATTCCATCGGTATTCTCTTTAGAAATGTATGAATAATATATGGTTTGAAATTAGTTGTATGTAGGTATCATCTTCCTTTTTCTTATTAGAAAAATTCATTTTAAAACTTAATTTTGGGCTTAACTGAGTTAAAATTGACTAAAATTATCATGTTGAAATGAAATATATCTATATTATGATATTTTGGTGTTAATTTATGACAGACATAGTAATAGCGGATGACAATTTTCACATTAGTTAGTTAAAAATTGATCAATGATTGTGATTGTGATCTCATGTTTGTTAGTCTACAAAAAAATCAAAACTAAAAACAAGCAAAACTGTTTCACACACAATAGTATCAAAATTATTATCATAAGAAAGTATATGAATATAGTATCAAAGTCAACTTATTTGATTTCAAAATATAGTTGCTTCAATTTTTCTTGAGTCGACTCCTCTTCCTTTTGTTTAGTTTCGATTATGTATTATGCAATCAATATTGTAAGTGAGCTCATTGAATTTACATTGTTCGCATAGATGATGCATAATCAAGGATACGGAATTACAGATTTTATTTTTCCTAATTCAAATGATTTTTTATTATAATGTGCTTAATTTTGGGCTTAACTAACTTAATTTTAGTTTAAATTAATAATGTGCTTATGGTGTGTTTGATTTGGTCCATTGAAGCCTTATTTGAAGTGGTTCCGCCTCTTCTAAAGATTATGCAAAAATGCAGTGTTGGAATGGTGGAGTTTGATTTACCAAATCTCTATTGTAGTAATTTGATTTTAAAAGATTAGTTTATCTCTTATTTAAACAATTATGTTTGTCTTTCCTTAAAAAAGATGAGCAAATCAGGATCTAATTAAGGTTAATATCCCAAAAAATAATTGCATTGAGGAAGTTGAAGAAATAAAAAATCCCAAAAATGATTTTGAAACAAAGGAAATTTCAGACAACTAATTGGTGGAGGAGCTATTCAAGAATGTTAAACTTGAGCCAGAGTTATCATCTGTATCAAAGTCAACTTATTTGATTTCAAAATATAGTTGCTTCAATTTTTCATTTTATGGTCTCTCTAATATTATTTGGTTGTGTTGATAGTTTAAATATTTGGACTTTAAGGTTAGAACCCAGGACCCAGTTTATAATAGTAATAGTCAATGTTGCTACATATTGTGTACTTCCGGTTTTTTTTGACATACATATTGTGTACTTCCGGTTTTTTTTTGACATAAATGGTGGACAAAATATTAAAATTATTATTCAAACTAGCCTGTGAACGCACGGGCTACCAACTAGTATATATAAATACAGCACAGTCCCTTAACTCAATCAATTGAAATCAATTTGACAATCAATTTCAAATCAATTAATCTAGCTTCCAAATTTCAAATCAATTTATCCTTAACTCAATCAACTTCAAATCAATTTGTCTATCCTTGACTCAATCAATTTCAAATTAATTTTAAATCAATTAATTAATCTGGCTGTTAAAAATCAATTAATTAATCTGTTCTAAATAAAAATCAAAATTGGCTTGTTAACTCACTTAAGACGATTGCTTTTCCTCTCAACCTCTCCACTACCTCTTCGGTTTCCTTCTCCTTCTCACTTAATAAATTCAATCGGCTCCTACTCTCTTCTCACTGTTCAATCGTCGCTTCACCCATCTCTTCCGGTCTTGACGGCTTCCCAATTGCTACTTGATATCTTTACTTCTACCCCTCCACAGGGAAACCCTCCCCCTTCCATCTCTATAAGTTTCTGTCTATTTCATCGATTAAGGTGTATTTCATCGATTACGGGAATCGTTGGAAAGAAAAGTGCCGCTGCGGCAGAGAGAAACCAGAAAACAGAGAGGAAAAGACGAAGATGTTGAACACGACGATGATAATACTAAAGAAGCGATTTTTCTAGGCTTTCAACTGTGAGTTTTTGTGTGCGCGATAAAATACACACACAAATCGAGAGAGATTGTGCTATCTTGATATTCTGTTTTCATCATTGTATGATTTTGTCCAACCAAAGTTTTTCTCAAGCTAACACTGTTATTATACATTCAAAGATTTGGTTTTCCTTTTTGTTTCAATGTTGAGCAGATGTGGTTTATTTTAGTAAATAAATATTTTTCACGTGTTAGAAATTAAAAATCTAGATTGGATAGCCACAGATTAGCAGGTTTTTATTTTTTGACCTTATGCAACTCTCAATATTGCATGCCAAATGTTTGGTGAAATACCAGAAAGAAGGAAGGTAGAAACACCTAAATTGTTGGCTGCTTTTGAAATAATTTTCTAAGACAAAGCGGTGCCATTGTTGTCCTCAATTTTATTTGTCTTCTCCATAATAATTTTCTGAAAGTCGTTATTTTAACTTGAAATTATGACGATTTGTTGGCTAATGGTTGTACTATAATTTAATAATTCATTGACAATTTTTTTGAAAGTACAATGTTGATGGCTTATATTTACCATTTATGATGTTCTTATCCTACAGCCTTGGGATATTGGGTTGGTGTATATGTGAAAATTGATCTGTGTCATTGTGTCCTCACCATGCGTCTTTCCTCATTTTTATTTATAGTCTGTTTTGTCACGTCTCTCATTTTTATTTTTATTTAGAACATGCATGTGTACTTCGTCATTGATAATGATAATGCTAATGCTAATGGAACATGCATGTTTCGAGTCGAATAAAAAGTTTTAGAGATTTAATTTATGGGCATTCTTACTTTTAAGACCGATAATTTTAATTGAACAGAGAATTCCATCTGTGTTTACTCCGAATGATGGCCCTGGCAAATATGTGAATGCAAAGTTTTACTTTTTGTCAGCTTATTGCTTAATATAGCACTGATGATCTTAGATATATAGCTAGCAGGTTGTGTATGTGTGTGGAATCGCAATTACTATTCAATATCCATCATGTTCAATTATTGAATCGCATTACTATTCACCTTGCACTGCCGCCTCTCAAAATTACACCATCAAAAGATCCACTACCACCACCACCACCACGAGATTCACTTGATCTACCACCACCTACGCATACAGAACCACCCGATCAATCTACCAATACAACAAAAATCTAGAATAAGGGCACTAAATAATCCATTTCAGCAACCAACAAAAAAGAAAATTACATCATATGTTACTTAAAGGTATCCCTACTCATATATAGCATAATAACTAATAATCTAAAACATTAATTAATTTTTGATGTGTGCGTAGGTGTATTGTGCATATTAATGATTTTTAAAAAATAAATCTAAAAGCCTGTCTAAGTCTATATTGTAAATCTGCTAAATTAAATAAAATACCAAATTTTATTTTGATTATAATATTTCGGTAATGAGAAAGGTAGGATAAAATTAGCTTAATTTATCGGCAAAATAAATATCTTATTTTTATTCATAATAATAAAAGTTAATTTTTTTTTTATTTTTGCATGTGCATTCCTTCATTCCTATATTTTCATATCTGTATGTGTTATGCAGCTCGCAGACCCAAACAATACAAGTACTGTTCCACAATAACAACCTTTTTAATTGATTGAAATCTCATAATAAATTAAAACCGTCATTTACTATTGTATTAGAACAAGTGATGTTATATTTAATTTGCAAAGTTAAGTATTGGATATATTTTAATAAAATTAATTATTTTAATATATATAATATTGTTAATTATGAGTTATAATCTTCATGGGAGTTACAAAAGAATCAAGTGGTTTTATTTGTATTAAAAAATATAGTTAATAACTTTTTTTAATTAATTGTGATGGAGCTACTCACATTTTCATGCTTTATTCGGTATGCTTTAATTTTGCATGCATGCTGGATATTGGAAGGTGTTGTCCATTTAACAAGAGGATAAAATGTAAAGTCGACTACTGAACTTTAAAAGTTTTTGAGTATTGAGCCCTTTTATTTTGATCAGCGCAAATTGAGTCCCTTTCTATTAAAAAATTTGGACTTCGAGTTCGAACTTTATCCTGAACGAGACCTCCAATTTGAAACTTTGGTCCAATGACCATCCGAACATCACAGGCCTAGCTGTTATTATTTTGTAAAGGTTAATATTTATAATTAAACAAATCATTTTCCCTAAATTAAAAGACAAAACAGATCTCCAAATTAGATCTGTTAAGTCATTTTGTTCTTTCATTCTTCATCCTCGTCTCCCTCTCTCATTTAAAGTTGAGAATTTTATTTAGATACCCACAAGTGAGGGTTGGGTAAATTGAGACAAAAAGTTAGGGTTCCATTAATAGTCGTCTCTCTCGCTCGCTCCCATATTTCGCATTCAGTGGCTTTTCATCTCAGAAATTTGTGAGTAATGAAAAGGGGAAAGCAACCTAAAGAAAGTAGTAACCAAAAGGTTGGAGACTGTTCAATATCGACCGAAGGAGTTACTTCGTTGTTTCGGTCAACAATGGCAAATCGGAATTTAGAGAAGCTAGCTTCGGAATTTGTGTCTCTCATCTTCCTTCTTTCAGTCTCCTTATGGCTCCTCACAGAATCTCTCCGGGTACTACTACTACTGACTACAGAAAATGATTTCAAGGAAAAAAGTAAACGTCTATTGTCTTTCCTTCTTTCTTTATCATCCGTTTGGTTACCTGAGAAAGTAAAGGAAAAAGAAATGGGATAAATCAACTTTTGGTACTTGTATTGGGACACAACTTATAATTTGGTATCCGAAGTGAAAAAAGTTACAAACTGGTGATTGTACTCGAAAAATGTTACACTCCGTTAAACATTAGGGACAAGACTTACAATTTGGCACCCGAAATGAAAAAAATTACAAACTGGTGATTGTACTCGAAAAATGTTACACTCAGTTAAACAGTAGGGTTTCATCTTTATTCTGTTTAAAAATTAGGGTTCTCTTTTTCTGTCATTCTTCTTGTCTTGATTCTCCATTGATTACTGGTTTTCATATATTTATTAAAGGGATTTCAGTGTTTAATTGAAAGGATGAGCTTGTCTTGGAGTGGAATCGTAAATAAAATCGGGGAAGAAGATTGTAGTTCATGCAATAAAAATGAATGGATTACACCAGAGTTTTCAAGTTGGTGCCACTATGGAGCAATGGTGCGAATGTGGGAGGCAAGAAAAGATAGAACAAAACATCGAGGATGTTCTTCGTGTCGATTTCGCTTCTCTCTCTGTATGTTTGTCTCTCATGTTGGATCAATTTTAGCGATTATTAAAAAATTGGAAAGTTCAAGCACAAGATTACAAAAATTTTTTAGTACAATCACCAGTTTGTAACTTTTTTCACTTCGGGTACCAAATTGTAAGTCGTATCCCTAATGTTTAACGGAGTGTAACATTTTTCGAGTACAATCACCAGTTTGTAACTTTTTTCACTTCGGGTACCAAATTGTAAGTCGTGTCCCAGTACAGGTACCAAAGTTGATTTATCCTGAAAAGAAATATTATTATTATTTTTTTTGAATTTTGGAGTATGTTTCCTGTCCTTTCTTGTTCATAGGAAAGCCTTTAGAGAAATGGGTATTTGTGAACTAGTTGGGAAATTGTTGTTTACGCATTTAGCTCAAATTCTTGTTTTAACCAAACATTAAATTTGGTATATGCTGCCGTAGAAAATAAAAATAGAAAAAAAAAACTGGGCTTGTTGAAGCTTAGGCTTATATTTCACAGCAACTAAGCTAAGGAGTTGTTTTGGGTTCCAAAACAATGATAAAATTAATACCCAGAAGTTAATTTTCTTCACCAATTGTTATCTTCACAAGAACAAGATTGATATTTTAGCAAAAGGTCTCGCATGAATGTGGGTCCCATTTACTATTCTAAAGCTGTCTTTTGATTGATCCTCCTATGATAGGCAATTGGGAAAGTTTAATTGTTGGAAATTTTAAATCAATTTGTTTTTGCAGTTATGAGATTCCAGTATAATTTTGATTGAGCTATTCATGATCAATTGTTGGTGATTAGAGTGGCGCTGATGGGCTATTTGGGATACCAAATCTCAATTTTGCATGAATTTTATAAATTGTGGAACCCTTTCTAGGGTTTTTGAGATATGATGAAAAGATTGGATTTTTTTTCTTCTTCTGCTAAACAGATCAAAAGATTTGTTTTTTGTGTCAATTTTGATTGATTGCTTACTTGCTCATCAGAAACTGCACTTCACAATTGGTCAATTATCTTTGAGATCTTAATGTGTTTTTTCTATTTGGAGTGTTGTTGGAATAATTTGAATTCATGATGGGGCCAGCAAATATCCATAGAATACGTAGATCTTTTCTTCAAAATTTTCTGGTTGTTGATCTATGTTGTTTAGAAATCTTAAGCAATCGTTTGGTCTATGTTTTCGAATGGTTGTAATTCTATCATTCATTTTCTTTCTTTCTTGCTACATTTTTGCTTTTAAACTTAATAGCCCTTTCTTGTTCAGGATAAGAAACTGTTTAGCCCAGTTATATGCTAAGAGCATTCACAACAGTTTCTTTATCTCTATTCCTACTTTGCAGTGCTATTGGGTTATTCTGTAGTATAGGAATTCAATTTTTTCACTATGTACCCAACAGGTTCCTTATATTGATTCCTTAAATATTAAATTTTGAAATTTAAAATTTAAAATTTAAAATTTGAAATTTGAAAGTTCCAACAATCAAATTTTTGAACGTTGTAACTATTTTTTATTTAAAAGTAATTGTTGTTTGAATTTAAAAATTGTAATTATTTTAATTTAAAAATAGATATTGCTAGAAATCAAAATGTGCAACGATCATTATGTATTTATGAGAACTAAAACAACATTATTTTAATTATAAAATAATAAAATTTATAATTAATAGTAATATTTTTTATAAAAATGATCAAAATCAAAATTTGACTAATTTTTAATTTTTTTATAGTTCTCTTTCTTCTCTAAATCCTCTGTTTAAAAAATAAAAATGAGTGAATTTGTTTGGCATACCAAAATCAACAATTAAGTGAGATAAAATCCTTTAACCAACATAAAATCGCAATAAATAAGGTGTGAAATATCATTTTACATAAATAGGGAACGCTCTTTTGATTCCCTCACTCTGAGGAGTCAAATCATATATAGGGATTAAAATAGAGAATTATATAAGGATAAGGAAACTGTTGGATACTGATTTATTGATATATTCTTCAAATGTGGGGATAGAGAGTCTATTAAAAAAACTGCTGTGAATGCTCTAAACACGTTACTCCTGATGACAAGCAAGAACTTGATGAAGCTTTACAGAGGGAAGTAAGTATTACTCTTCAATCTATTGTTTGCCTGCAATCATATTTCTAAAAATTATCATTTATGTTTTTAATTACTATCTGTAATTTATAGGATCAGTTTTTGCCTGTTACTTCTGCCAGAAAATGCATGATTCTCTCCCAATGTCTGTTTGTTTCTCTAAAAAATATTCATTGATTTTCATTGAGTTATTCTTGGTGATGCGAGGGATAAGTTATTCTTTTTGTTCTCATACCTCTCCCCATCTGTTTTTCGTTCTAGGGATCAGGTGCTGATTTTCTAAGGCAAGTCTCCATCTTTGGACTGTCACTGGTGAGACTTGATATCAGGCAAGAATCAGATAGGCACACTGATGTCCTTGATGCCATTACCAAGCACTTGGAAATTGGTTCCTATAGAGAATGGTTTGAAGAACGCAGACAAGAATGGCTTTTATCTGAATTAAATAAGATCGCAATGATTCATCATCCCCAAATTAGATCTTCTAATAGAATAATGTTGTCACTATCTGAGCAATTAAGAGTTGTTTTGTATTAGGCAATTCTTCTCTCTTAGCGCTCAAACAATAAAATCATTCGCTGTACTTGCAATGAAACCATAAACTCAAAAAAAGAAGAAGAAGAATTTTACCTTTACTTACCCAAGCAGATCCCATAGCAAACCTTGAGGATATATTTACCGGGAAAAAAATATTTTAATTAAATATATTACCTAAAATATATTTTTAATTTGCTTAAAATATATTTTAATTAAAATATATTTAATATTATATAATTTCCAGTAAATATTTTTTTTTAATTTACCTAAAATATATTTTAGTTAATCATTAATTTCATAATGTAATATTTATCGAAAATTATGTAATTTGGGGATTTGTTGTCTTTTAATTTGGGGATCTAATTGTTTAGTTATAAAGTTTAATCCTTGTAAAATAATAATAGCTAGGCCTGGGTGGTTCGGTGGTCATTGGATCAAAGTTTCAAATTGGAAGTTCATAGTTCGAATCTGTCCAGTGACATATTTTTGGGAAAAATTTCGAAAATGTCCACATCAGTGGCGAAAATGTCCACATCAGTTCGTCCACGTGTAAAATAAAATGAAACATGCTCATGTCAGATCTGCCACGTATGTCCACATCAGTGGCGAAAATGTCCACATCAGTTCGTCCACGTGTAAAATAAAATGAAACATGCTCATGTCAGATCTGCCACGTAGGTTGACTCGTCAGATCTGCCATGTAGGTAAGTCAACGCACATAATAGAAAGGGGCACAATTTGCGTTGACTAAAAGAAAAGTGCTCAATACCCAAAAACATCTAAAGTTCAGTGGTCGACTTTGCATTTTACCCTTTAACAAGAATGAGAAAGAGTTATGTTGGTTTAAAAAAATCAGTAGATCGAGCAGCTGAAGACATATTCATGCGTGGCATTTTTCATTAGAATATTGATTTAGAAAGAGTTTGCTAGATACTCGGTTGAGGAACGAAAACGTTTTTAGAGGGGGTCAAAATATCTCAGTAAAAAAAATTATTTATTGATGCTTGGAGTGCTTCTTTCGGCTGTACGACTGAGAGGCAACTGTATCCTGCGACTCTGCATAGTTTGAAAACGTCTCAAAATTTGTTCTTTTTCAACTGTTAAAAAAATGTCCTTCTCAATATAAACTACCAGACTGTCATTCATCCACTCGTCTCCCATTTTATTACGTAAGTCAGTCTTGACAATTTTCATCGCAGAGAATACTCTTTCAACAGTAGCAGTCGCACTGGTAAAACTAATTAAAGCCAACTCGATCAATCGATATACCAATGTAAAAGTCATATTTCTTCTTGTTTCAATCAACTTCTTAGCAAGACTTCCCAAACCAAAATCTTTGATCCCAAAAAATTGATTATCGCATCGCATATCATAAATGTAATTTTCAAGTTGATCCCCAAGTATCATGTGATCAGTCAATGAGAAGTCTTTTGGATAAAGCTCAGCAAGACGGAGTAACTTATTTTATTTAAATTTAGAGAATGAATCCCTTGGATCAAGGCATGATATGCATAAAAGTAACTCAATGCTTGCTTATGAAAAATGATTGTTCATCTCTTGAACAATTGAATCAACAACCTACATTGTAATAATGAAAAATCAACAAAAAAAGATAAATTCTTGAATAGGAATAATGAAAAAAGATTTATAGAGATTATACCTGACAAAAAATCTCAACACGATGATGATGAAAATTAGTACTATTTTGTCCATTGCGCCTACTACGATCGCGGGATCTCATGTTGTCTTCCATATTAAATATTGGGATCATGTTCTTTTCGCAAAAAATATCGACTTCCTTCAAAAAATTATCTCATTTTGCCTCCCTAAAATCTTGTAGTCAAGCTTTCATTACTCCAATCAATCTCACTGCATGTACAATGTTTTGATCTTTTTTTTTCAAGGCAAGTGACAAATCATTTGTGATTCCTAATAAATATTTCATCAAATGCATCACAAATACAAATTCATAATTCTTCATCTTATCAATCAAACTTATGGCTATACTGCTATTATCGTCAGAAGCACCATCATCATGCACATTTTCAAGCACTTGTAATACGGAAGTCTACATAGACACAAGACATATTATTGTTATTTAGTGTGACCCCCAACGAGTATCTCCTGGCCGTCTGATTTCTTGATTTTTTTTCCCTTTACCACTACCTATCTCTCCCTTTTTCAAACACTCTACGATCATATCATGTTCAAGTTGTCTAAGTTTATCTTTCCTTTTACATGATGCTTCAGCCACATTCACAATCATAGTAACATATTAAAAAAAATCACTCACAATATGGTTGCTCTTGGCAATAGCAACAACACCTAATTCTAGTTGATGAGAAAAACAATGGACATACCTTGCATATGAATTTTCTTTTAAAATAAGAGCCTTCAATCCATTGAACTCGCCTCGCATATTTGAAACCACATCATATCCTTGACCTCTCAATCTCGATAATGACAATTTATGTTTTGCAAACAATTCATCAATAACATTCTTCAAAGAAATAGATGAAGTGTCAGACACATGTACCACACCAAAAAACCTTTCAATCACATCTCCATGGTTGTTTACATATCTCAAAACAACTTTCATTTGCTCCTTTATTGAAACATCTCGAGACTCATCAACCATAATAGAAAAGATGTTGTCCCCAATATCATTGATGATGGCAAGTGAAGTTTCCATAGCACAAGCACTTGCTAGTTCTTTTTGAATTTTTGGAGAAGTCATTTGATTGTTTCTAGGAGCGTTCTCATTAACTACCTTGCTTACCTCTTCATTTCGTAGGCTGTACCACTCAAAAAACTCAAGGAAATTTCCCTTATTTGATGAAGTCGATGACTCATCATTTCCACGAAAAAGAAAACATTGCTTCAAAAAAGGCGTGTGACATCCAAAACCAACGTTAAACGGGTGCGATAAGCAACCTCCATCTCTTGCCCTTGTGCTAGTAGTATATGTAACTCTGCCTTTGATTTTGAAAACCTTGAATTCGTATTCTAGCATCATTATGAGCACTATTCGAAGCACCCACATGTTCTTGAAATTTTTTCATTGCCTTTTTCCAGTTGCTAAACCCTTTTTTTGTAAAAGCATCATCTACTCTGTTTGAATTGCTAAATAGATAGCAACAAAAGCAGAAGGCCGCATCCTTTGAAATGCTATACTCTAACCACTCAAAATTTTTAAACCAAGCGGGCCGAAAGCTTCTCTTCACATTAGAATAGTCTTTTCGGGGATAATTATGGGACAATTGGTTGACATGGACCTCTAGTCAAATACTCTCTTCGAACTTAATCTCTAATCATAATATAAAAGTCTTCAATTGATTTACGTAACCCTAGATCACTAACAATATCATTTGGATTGAACTCCACACGTGAATTTTTTATACCATCACTTGCTTTGGAACTTGGTAATTGATTATTACAAGAATCAACAGTTCTTGGTCGCTTAATTAAATACTTATCCATAATCTAGAATAAATCAATAAATATGTCATAAATATGCCATCATTATATCATCTATATACCAACAGTATAATGTATACCATAAATATATCATTTCTCAAATTTATATTCAAATTAATTTTGCCCAATTATAGTATTTCACAATAATTTCATCAATTAAATAATTAATAATAATTTAATCAATTCAAACATTTCATCAACTAACCTAATTCAATAATTTTAATTACTTCACAAACAATATACCATAAATATACAATATTAATTCAAATATTCAATGATAATAACACATAATCTCTAATTCATGACATGACAAACTATAAATCTCTAATTTAATGGCAACATTAAGCACAAAAGTCCTTATTTGTATCAATTTTAACTAATCGCAACAATAACCACAAATCCCTAATTTTTTAAAACCCTTAAACAAATATTCAATTAAATTGACAAATACTGAAACTTTCAACTAATAACTAACTACTTATCGTTAATGGAGCGGCGAGGGAGGGGAGATCGATCATCAATGGCGACCTACGGTGCGGTTGTCGACAGAGGCGAAAGGGGAACAAAAAAAAAGGGTTGCTGCTGTGCGAATTGCGATTTTGAAGAAGAAAAGAAGTTTTTTTTTTAATTTTTTAAACCCAACTGCTGCCAAGAAGAAGGATTGCAAATGATAGCCATCAACAATCGCAGGCGTGAGGCGGTAGCAACAGACTTTATTCGCAGCGGCAGCGCCACTTGAATCTACAGGGTCATGAATGGCAGCCTGGGGGAGTCGCTTAAAACGCTGCCGGAGATTCCAGCCTTCCAGAGTCATATAACCTCGCCCCCGCCCCCTGGTTTCGCCTCTATAGATACTACTGATAATGCAAGCAGTCATGTACAAATGTAAATCTGAAAAAAATAATATATTATGTGTTAGGATGAAACGGTGTGTGACACCCCCAAAATAGGTATACAACACCCATTCTGAGTTGTCAAATACATGGTACAGAAATAACTACAATTTTATTAATACAACATAAAAATTGTGAGTTTAAAATACAAATATTGTCATCTAGATAATATCCACACTCAAATAAGTCCTCATTATAATTATTGATACACTATTTTACAAAATAGTGAGGACTACTAAAACAACTTCTAGAACCATCATTCCACACCCCGACTAGTACTCGCTACATTCTTGCCTCCTGAGAAGAAAAATGGAATAAAAAAAAAAGGGTGAGCTCAACTAACCCAGTAAAGAACATTATGACTAAGATAATATAGAACAAATTATCGTTAGTCTTCAACAGGAAAAATTTTAATAGAATACAATAGACAACAAGTTTCAGATCAATATTCGCAGCGGAAATAATAATTTATTAGAAGAGTTACGTAGAGAGTGAAATCTACTATCTTCTATGATCTTAAAAGTCCATCATCAATATTTTATCCATGTAACATCAATCAATATACATATTGAATTAAATATTCATCTTTGCACTACAGGCCAAAGATATTCATCAATTGGTCATGTTCATCTCAACACCTGTTCAACTTTGCACTACGGGCCAAAGATATTCATCATAAAATCATTAATATTTGCACTACAGGCCAAAGATATTCAGTTATATCATCATTTAGGACTGAGAATGATGAAAAATATTTTAAAGAAAACAAATCCAGTGAAACAAAAGAATAAATATTAATGATTCGTATTCGGTTTATCCATGTCCAAAAATACCTCATAAATAATCATAGTGGAGAAAAATTCAAGAATGATTAAAACATGGATACAATCAAAGCTAGTATCCATAATAGATATTTTGGACGAAAAACGAATTATTAATTTTTCTGTGAATAGTGCCGTATTCGTGAATAGTGCCGTATACGTGAATAGTACCGTATATATGAATAGTAACCCCGACACAAAAAGTTATAAATTTGATAAAAACTCATACCAATATTTTGGCATAATGATATTGAAAGAAATAATATCATTTATATAAAAAAATAACATCCCTTAACTCGAAAGAATAGTACTTCTGGCTGGAATACTGAATATAGTGTTGAAGGGAACTTGCACCGTATTACAACACTCAAAGTATCAAAATACTCACAAGAATACGCTCAATATATCGAGAGAGAAAGAGAGAGAAGATTTCAGTTTCTGGTGTGATTTTCAATTCTAACCTAAGCACCATATTTATAGGAAAATGCTTAGAACACCAAAGCAGAAAATTTAATATAATATATTATTAATAATAAAATTTCATACGCCTTGTAAGACCCCGAATTTTATGAAATAAAAGTATTCAATTTTTCTATTCAGTAAATGGTTAAATTGATAAAAGTTAAAGTTAAGGGTGATATATGAAATTTTTTTCAAAATACGCAAGTGGTTATAAAATATTCATTGTTGTCGGGGAATATTCATTTAGTCTTGGAATATTTTTTCTGTCGGGGAATATTCGTACGATGGCGCAACCATTTGTGGGCCCCATAACAGAATAACTGTCAGATAAAAAAAATAACAAAATTAGGTTTTTATAAATAAACGGCGTAGTTGTTACCGTTAACACTGTTGGAATACCCGGTGGTTAAAATACAGTAATATGCGTGGTTGCACAGTAGCACACGGTATTGCACAGTATTATTGAATTATTGATTCTTACGTAAGAAGACACTACTCAATATTTTTTACAGTAATTACTGTTCAATATTTTATTTTATTAATTTAATAATTGCTGAGTTGATATTTTATATTATTGTTGTTTCAATAATTATTGATGTACAGTATTTTCCATTATCAGATCAATAATTCACATTATTTGAATAATATTATTAGATAGCATTATTGGCAATGTCTAAAAAGTTCTGTCTAAGTAGAGGTTTGGTCATCTAATTGTGCGCCAGTAAAGATAAATCCTTATTGGAAAGCCCCCTCTTTCCTGGGAACGGCCTGGTTGCCAGTACTGTTATTCTATAATATTATTTGTGAATAATTAATTATTAATTTATATGACGAGAAAAATATTAATTTTATGTGGATATAGATGGAGAAAATTTTTAAAGTGACAATTGTTGAAAAATGATATTTTATCTTTTCTGATAAAATAATTTATTATTATATTTAATAATATAATAATGGTGATAGTTTTACAATGAATGTGGGATATATGAGTATATGAGGAGCAAGAGTATTTTTGTTGTATTAAATGATTAATACATATTTTGTGTGTCGGTGGACCCCATTTCTTAACTGAAATTTGATTATAGCCTGTAAAATCGTCCGTTTATGGATTTCGGTAAATTTCTGTTTGGAATTTGGAAAAACTTTCTTCTGCAAAGTTGTAGAGAATTGAATTTTCTATGAAAAGACTCGAGATTCGAATTTTTTGATAAAAAGGCTATTTTCTATGAATTATTGAAGTTTCGGAAAATAAAATAGTTTTTATTAAATATTGGGTGAGACCCACTTTTTGGTTGGTGTTGAATGCATGTGTTGAATTGAGATTCAAGTGTGATGGGCTGGTATTAAATGGCTGGTGCGTAGGAAATGAGAAATAAATTAATATATTATTTTATTAATTTAGTCTCCTTTGGCGTTCTAGCGTTTTCCTATAAATAGGTGCTTATGTTAGAATTGAAAATCACACCAGAAATAAATTTTCTTTTTCTCTATATTATCAAGCATATTTTTGTGAGTATTTAGATATCTTAAGTGTTGCTCAGCGTTATATCCGATATTCAAGTCAGAAGTACTGCTCTTTCGAGGTAAGGGATAATAAGAGATTTTAAGGGTTATTATATTTTTCAGTTCGTAATTCTTCTGACCTTCAGAAAATTCTGAAAAAATTTAAAATGATATTTTGATGAGTTTTATTGATTGTGTCAAAAAATGGTGATTTTTGGATATATAGATTAAGAGTTATGAATTTTATGAGAAAAGACTATTTTAAAAGTAACCGTGTATAACTTCTTGTGATTAACTCCAAAATTGATAAAATTTTTATTGGAAGTATATATATATATATATATATATATATATATATATATATATATATATATATATATATATATATAATATTAGTGTACTCTATAAATTTCGGAATTTTTGGATAAAAGTACAATTTATGATAAATATCTAAATATTCGGCGGTTTTGGCCATATGAAAAATAGTAAATGAGTTTTAAAAATTCTGAAAAAAATATATGTTCAATATGGGACTATATTCTGCTAAATCTCAGAAATTTTTTTTTTTAGAACTGATTTGGTATTTTTTATGAAAATAGACTAGTTATGAGTAAATGAATTAAATATGTTATGTGAAGTAAGAAAATTTAAAAATAGGATTTTATGGCTTGAGAATCCTATATGAGGTATATGCAGATTTTTGATGAGAGTTTTGGTTATTGGTGATGAAATCTTATGAGTTTGGCATTTTAGAATGATTAAATATATTATTTAGTAAAGTGTAAATAATTAAAATAAATTATTTATAAATTTAAGAAATGTTATTCTTTCAATATTATTATACCAAAATATTGGTATGGATTTTATTGTGGAATTTCTACCTTTGTGTGTCGGGGTTACTATTCATGAGTTACTATTCAGGAGATACTATTCACGAGTTACTATTCACGAGTTACTATTCACGAGTTACTATTCACGAGTTACTATTCACGATAAAATTGGTTTCTTTTTTAGACCAAATTATAGTTGATTAATAAATATTACTCTTGAGATTAAAACTATATGTTGATCATATTAGTTTTATTATCATATATAATATTTTTATAACCCTAATGATGATATTTCTCTTTGACTTGAGTGTAAAGATGGGTAGATTATTGGTATGATCATGACTATGGGTTCTCTTTGGCCAGTAGTGCAAAGTTGAATTATTGACTGGTATGATCATGACCATTGAATTTATAATTGAATATCTTTAACTTACGTGCAAAAGTGAAATGATCAACATGGTTATAATTATTGTTTATATAAATTCTGAAATGATTGTATATTTTTTTGAGATATTAATATCTTTGGCCTGTAGTGCGACGATGAACTGTTGTTGAATATCTTTGGCCTGTAGTGCAAAGATGGTTTGTTGATGAATATCTTTGGCCGTAGTGCAAAGATGTATTTATTAACATGATTATGAACATGAACTGTGATTTGGTATAACCATGATCTTTGATGTTTCAGGTAAAGACATGTGATGAAAATATACTTCGTCCTAGCTGCGAAGAAAAATTTAGAATCACAATTATGATTATGAGTTATTCATATGATTGTGGAAAGGAACTGTTGAGTGATGTTACAAGGATAAAACATTGTTGGTGGATTTTTAACATGGAGAAGATAATAGACTTTATAGTCTATTTGACTCTTCTAATGGATTGCTCGTTCCGCTGCAACTATGGTTGAAATTTTTTATCATCTACCATATGTTCTAAATCTCTGATTTATTACTATTAAAGGCTATTGATAAATTATTTATCTTTAGTCATGATATTCTTTACTGGGCTAGTTGTGCTCACCCTTTTGTTTCACAATTCCTTTCAGGTAATAAGAGTGTAGCTGGGTCGAGTGAGGGTAACGGAAAAATAGAACGGTGATCTCTAGCTGTGGAGGTTTCCCCTAAGCAGTATAGAAAAGTGTTGTATACATCATTTAGTAGTTATATTTGGTGAATCAAATAGGGTGAGGCGAACCCATCGTTAGAAGGGTGTTTTGCCACTATCATACAAGATGTCTAATGATATACAACCTCGTGTCATCATAAGACAATGATGTGCTCATCCACTTGCTGAGTATATTTACGAGCACTACCTATATAATCTTGGTGTTTGTTTGAAGTATAATTCTCAATTAGAGACATTAGAGATAATGATATGTCAAGAGAAGACTTCCCATTGGGAAGAATATGATAGTAATCTTCTCGTTTTTCTTTGGGGTCTATTGGGTCAACCAAGGATAATTTTGTGGCCATATGATATCTATCATAACCTAGAAGCATGGCCTCCCATGTACGAAGGTTTCCTTGAGCACTTCCCAAGGATTCTAATTTCTAAAACAGTTTTTGACTATACATTTATGTAAGGTGTCATTGTGAGGTGCTATCCACGGTTGGGACATGAGTCAAATTTGGTATATATTTGTATCTAAACACACAGTATATGTGTTATTGTATTTTGTACGACAATTGTTGTAATAAAGTTATAGTTATTTTCTGTACCATGTATTTGGCGACTCAAAATGGGTTGGATGGTATGAACATATTTTGGGGTTGTCACACGCCTCCTTGGAAATCAGCTCTTAGCATTTCTCACATGCCCACCTTCTAGAAAAAGTAAGAAAAAACGTTTTTCATAAAACAAATAATTAAAACTTCCAAAAATCAATTATTTCGGAACTTCAGAACTTCAATAATTCATAATAAATAGCTCTTTTATCAGAAAAATTTGAACTTTATGTCTTTTCCATATGAAATTTCATTATCTACAACTTTGCAGAATTTTTTTTTTCCAAATTCCAAACAGAAATTGACCGAAATCTACAAACGGGCGATTTTACAGGCTATAATCAAATTTCAGTCAAGAAATGTGTTCACAGACATGTTTAACATGTTTTAAACAACTTTTACAATAAAAATACTCATTCCTCCTTATATACTCATATATCCCACATTCATTGTAAAAATATCATCATTATTATATTATAATAATATAATAAAATATTATTTTATCAGAAAAGATAAAATATCGACTTTCAACAATTGTCACTTTAAAAATTTTCTCTATCTATATCCACATAAAATGAATATTTTTCTCATCATATAAATCAATAATTAATTATTCACAAATAATATTATAGAATCACAATACTGATAACCAGGCAGTTCCCAGGAAAGAGGGGGCTTTTCAATAAGGATTTCTCCTTACTGGCGCGCAATTAGGTGACCAAATCTCTCCTTAGATAGAACTTTCTAGACATTGCCAATAATGTTATCTAATAATATTATTAAGATAATATGAATTATTGCTTCGATAATGAAAAATATTGTGTAGTGACAATTATTGAAACAACAGTAATATAAAATATCAACGTAGTAATTATTGAATCAATAAAATAAAATATTGAACAGTAATTACTGTAACAATTATTGAGTAGTGACTTCTTACGTAAAAATCAATAATTGGTGCAATACCGTGTGCTACTGTGCAACAACGCGTATTACTGTGTTTTAACCACCGGGTATTCCAACAGTATTAATGGTAACAACTACGCCGTTATTTATAAAAAACTTATACTTGTCGTTTTCTTCATCCAATCGCTTTTCGTTATGGGGACCACAAAAGACTACGTCGTCGTACGAATATTCCCTGACAGAAAGAATATTCCACGACCAAACAAATATTCCCGACAACAATGAATATTTTATAACCACTTGCTTATTTAAAATATTTACGCATTTTACCCATAACTAACCACATTAATCATATCAACACTTACTATTTCAAAATAATAAATAGAGGAAATTTAATTTTATCAATTAATAATTTGGGGTCTTACAACCTCCCCTCCTTATGAAATTTCGTCCTCAAAATTGACGTACGTACCTGGTGTTTCGAAAAGATGAGGATACCTCGCTTTTATTTCCGTTTCTAACTCCCAGGTCATTTTCTCAATAGCATGGTTCCTCCACAAAAGTTTAACTTGTGGTATGACCTTTGTGCGTTCCTATCCAAGATCTTGACAGGTATCTCCTCGTACGTTAAGTCTTCGGCTATCTCGTCCGGTTCTAACTCAATAACATGGTTCGGGTCTTTCACATATTTACGAAGCATAGATATATGAAAAATATTATGAACATGAGACATACTTGAAGGTAACGCGAATCTATAGGCCACATTTCCTACTCGGTCAAGAATCTGAAATGGACCAATAAATCGTGGATTGAGCTTTTCTCTTTTCCCAAATCTTGTAACTCCCTTCTATGGAGCAACACACAACAATACATGATCCCCAATATTAAATTCCACATCCTTTCGATGAAGATCCGCATAACTCTTTTGTCGATCCTGTGCCGTTTGTATACGTTGTCGAATCATTTGGATCTTTTCTATAGTCATACGTACCAACTCGGGTCCCAATAATGTTGCTTCACCCACCTCATCCCAACATATTGGAGAGCGACACTTTCGTCCATACACTTCGAATGGAGCCACACCTATACTTGCCTGATAACTGTTGTTGTAGGAGAATTTTACCAATGGTAAATACTTATCTCAACTGCCTTTGAAGTCTAGGACACAGAGTCTTAATAGATCTTTAAGAGTTTGAATAGTCCTCTCTGATTGTCCATCAGTTTGAGGATGGTATGCTGAACTGAATCGTAAATCCGTGCCCATTATTTTTTGCAAGCTAACCCAAAATCTTGAAGTGAATCTTGGGTCACGATCTGAAACTATGGATACTGACATGCCACACAATCTCACAATATCATCTACGTACATACGAGCAAGACGTTCAGGGGAATAAGTCTCCCGTATCGGTAAAAAATGAGCAGACTTGGTTAATCTATCAACAATAACCCAAATAGCATTTATGCCTTGAGAAACCGTGGAAAGACCCGTAACAAAATCCATGGTAATGTGTTCCCACTTCCATTTCAGAATTTCAAGTGGTTGCAATGGGCCCTTAGGCACTTGATGCTCTGCCTTTACATGTTGACAAGTTAATCACCTCGAGATAAACTTTGCAATCTCTCTCTTCATATTGTTCCACCAAAATGTATGTCGAAGATCACGATACTTTTGGTACTTCCAGGATGGATTGCAAATAGTGTATTGTGTGCTTCCATCATGATCTTGTACTTCAAATCAGAATCGTTAGGAACACAAAGTCTAGAGTGGACTCGAAGTATTCATTCTTTATCGATTCTTGCCTTTGTAATAACACCTTCTTGTACTTTCTTCTTCATACGCATCAACTCCGGGTCTGTGACTTGAGCAACTTTAACTTTTTCGATTAAAGTTGGTTCTATACGTATACTTGACATCATTGCATGGGTCCCTGGAGTCTTGAATTCTATCTTCATCTTTTGTAAATCACACAAAATGGGCCTTTGTGTTGACAACATCGCACTCGTTCCCGCGTATGATCTTCTACTCAATGCGTCGGCTACCATGTTCGCTTTTCCAAGATGGTATTGAATGGTATGGTCGTAGTCTTTCAACAGCTCAAGCCGACGTTGTTGCCGCATGTTGAGTTCTTTTTGGGTGAAAAAATATTTGAGACTTTTATGGTCTGAATATATCTCCACTTTCTCCCCATATAGATAGTGCCTCCAGATCTTTAGCGCGAAAACGACTGCTGCCAACTCTAGATCATGAGTAGGATAATTCCTCTCATATTCTTTAAGTTGTCGCGAGGCATAGGCTATAACTTTCCCACGTTGCATGAGAACACATCCTAGCCCTTTGCCTGAAGCATCGCTGTAAATAACAAATCCATCTGAACCAGATGGTATGGTCAAAACAGGTGCCGAAATGAGTCTCCTCTTAAGCTCTTGGAAACTCTTCTCGCATTCCTCGCTCCATACGAATTTGATATCTTTCCGAGTCAGCTGAGTTAATGGAGTAGCGATTCGAGAAAATCCTTTCACGAATCTCCGATAATAACCAGCTAAGCCCAGAAAGCTACGTACTTCGGTCACCGACTTCGGTTGTTCCGAACTTTGTATTGCTTTAATCTTCGTCGGGTCAACAGATACTCCATGCTTTGACACTACGTGCCCAGGGAATGCTACTTCTTCAAGCCAAAACTCGCATTTCTTCAACTTGGCATATAACTTATTTTCACGAAGCCTTTGGAGTACCAGCTTCAAATGGTGCTCATGATCTTAACGACTTTTGGAATATATAAGGATGTCATCAATAAAGACAATAACGAACTGATCCAAATATTCCTTGAATACTCGATTCATCATATCCATGAAAATCGCAGGAGCATTAGTCAATCCAAAAGACATGACTAAGAATTCATAATGCCCGTACCGAGTTCTAAAGGCAGTCTTTGGAATATCCTCAGTTCTAATCTTCAGCTGATGATATCCAGAACGAAGATCGATTTTTGAAAAGAATTGTTCTCCTTGTAACTGGTCAAACAGGTCATCAATATGAGGTAGCAGATACCTATTCTTGATAGTGATATGGTTTAATTTCCGGTAGTCGATACAAAGTCGCATACTCCCGTCTTTCTTCTTTATAAATAAAATAGGAGCACCCCAAGGAGATGTACTAGGACGAATGAAACCAATGTCCAACAACTCTTGTAGTTAGACTTTTAACTCCTGAAGTTCAATAGGAGCCATTCGATATGGGGTTTAAGAAATGGGCTTTGTACCAGGTTCAAGATCAATAAAGAATTCAACTTCACGTTCCGGGGGTAGACCGAAAAGTTCTTCAGGAAATACGTTAGGAAAGTCAATAACAATAAGAATATTATTCAAATATGACGTGTCTTTATTCAAATCCATAACATGGGCTAAGAAAGCTTGACATCCATTTTTTAATAAACGAATAGCTTTATGACTTGATATAACAGTGATTGATTTTAATGGCTTAGTTGCTTGAATTCGCACAACAGGTTGGTTAGGAATATAAAAACTAACAACCTTCCGAAAATAATCAATTTTGGCATGATGAGTAGTTAACCAGTCAATCCCTAAAATCACGTCAAATGCAAGTATCTTTAAAGAGATAAGGTCAACAGGTAAGGTGATGGTGCCAACTTGGATCAAACAAGATTTATAAATAGTGGATGTGATGAAAATTTCTCCTAACGGAGTTTCAACAGATAAGTCAAAGTCCAATTTCTCAGGTGTCAAGTTTAAACGTTGAGCACAAGCAGGAGAGATAAATGAATGGGTAGCACCGGTATCTAGTAAGGTATAAACTTCACAAGAATTTATGATTAGCTTACCCGTGATCACCTCGTATGAGTTTCTCGCATTTTGACCAGTCACGACAAATGCTCTTCCAGGAATCGTTGACTTTGACTTTTCTGGGACAGCCTTTTGAGTCACCATCCCTGTTGGACTTAGTTTTGCTATAGTGCAATCTCGAGAGATATGTCCTTCTTTTCCACAATTATAACATACCTTAAACTGTTGTGGATAGTTTGGGCTGATATGTCCTTCTTTTTCGCACTTATAGCATATGACCGGTGGTCGTTCTCCTCCCGTGGAACTAGTTGCTGCTGGCGCTGACGTCTTCGTATTGTCATTGTTGAATCTCCTCTTTTTAAAATCTCCTCCTGACTCGCTTCTTCTATTCTCATGGCCATGATTACCACCAGAGTGGTTGACGCTCTTGTCCGTATTTTTCTTTCGCCGCTGGTTATCGTTGTTCTGATGACTACTGTCACCGGTATGATCCTGGTTGTGGTCCTCGGTTGAACGTATTCGTTATCTCACTCTAATAATTAAGCCCTGTTGACAACATCTGAATAGAGAGAAAATTTATGTGAAATGAGATATTGATGTATGCCGGGTTTCAAACCTCTCAGAAACATCCGCGTCATACGTTCCTCATTCTCTACCAAATGAGGTATAAATCTGGACAACTCTGCAAACTTCACCTCGTACTGGGACACCATAATGTTATTCTGCTCTAGTCTAATAAACTCTACCTCCTTCATATGACGAATACTTTCAGGAAAGTACTTGTCATTGAACAGTTTCTAAAACGTTTCCCAAGACATACTAAGAGCGGCTGGATGGGTACGCTTTACAGATTCTCACCAGTAATCTGCCTCATTACGGAATATAAAGGTGGCGAATGGAACCTTCTGTTCTTCCGTGCATCCCAAGACATCAAATATCTTGGTAATTTGTTTGACCCACGTCTCCGCCTTAATCGAATCCGGCTTTCCCCAGAATTCTGGTGGCCCCAACTCCTTGAACTGCTTGGCTGTGACAAACCGTGAATTGCTATCATTTCTTCCTGTATTTTGAACACGAGTCTCCCTCGTCTGATTTTGCATGAACTGCAAAAAGCTTCTATATATCCCATCGTTCATCATCTGCTCAGTGGTGTTGTTCACTGGAGGAACATTGCCAGCCTGTTGCACATTCTCCTCATTGGTGAGTACAGGCGTCTCCACGGTTTCATTTACTCCACTGTTAACATTCTCAATTGCCATTCTTAAATACTGCCATAAAACAAAGGTTAATTAAACAAATTAACAAATCACATAATACCCCTATATTATTACCGACCAACAAATAAGCTTAGGTAGGACACACTAGCGAAGGATTTACTCGTCTCTTCCCTCCTAGTTCTATTTCTCGATCTCTGCCAAAGATCATATCCCTAAGCTCTGATACCAACTGTGACACCCCCAAAATAGATATACAACACCCATTCTGAGTTGTCAAATACATGGTACAGAAATAACTACAATTTTATTAATACAACATAAAAACTGTGAGTTTAAAATACAAATATTGTCATCTAGACAATATCCACACTCAAATAAGTCCTCATTATAATTATTGATACACTATTTTACAAAATAGTGAGGACTACTAAAATAACTTCTAGAACCATCATTCCACACCCCGACTAGTACTCGCTACATTCTTGCCTCCTGAGAAGAAAAATGGAATAAAAAAAAAGGGTGAGCTCAACTAACCCAGTAAAGAATATTATGACTAAGATAATATAGAACAAATTATCGTTAGTCTTCAACAGGAAAAATTTTAATAGAATACAATAGACAACAAGTTTCAGATCAATATTCGCAGCGGAAATAATAATTTATTAGAAGAGTTACGTAGAGAGTGAAATCTACTATCTTCTATGATCTTAAAAGTCCATCATCAATATTTTATCCATGTAACATCAATCAATATACATATTGAATTAAATATTCATCTTTGCACTACAGGCCAAAGATATTCATCAATTGGTCATGTTCATCTCAACACCTGTTCAACTTTGCACTACGGGCCAAAGATATTCATCATAAAATCATTAATATTTGCACTACAGGCCAAAGATATTCAGTTATATCATCATTTAGGACTGAGAATGATGAAAAATATTTTAAAGAAAACAAATCCAGTGAAACAAAAGAATAAATATTAATGATTCGTATTCGGTTTATCCATGTCCAAAAATACCTCATAAATAATCATAGTGGAGAAAAATTCAAGAATGATTAAAACATGGATATAATCAAAGCTAGTATCCATAATTGATATTTTGGACGAAAAATAAAAATTTAATTTTTCTGTGAATAGTGTCGTATTCGTGAATAGTACCGTATACGTGAATAGTAACTCCGACACAAAAAGTTCTAAATTTAATAAAAACTCAGATCAATATTTCGGCATAATGATATTGAAAGAAATAATATCATTTATATAAAAAAATAACATCCCTTACCTCGAAAGAATAGTACTTCTGGCTGGAATACTGAATATAGTGCTGAAGGGAACTTGCACCGTATTACAACACTCAAAGTATCAAAATACTCACAAGAATAAGCTTAATATATCGAGAGATAAAGAGAGAGAATATTTCAGTTTCTGGTATGATTTTTAATTCTAACATAAGCACCCTATTTATAGGAAAATGCTTAGAACACCAAAACAAAAAATTTAATATAATATATTATTAATAATAAAATTTCATACGCCTCCTTGGAAATCAGTTCTTAGCATTTTCCACATGCCCACCTTCTAGAAAAAGTAAGAAAAAATATTTTTCATAAAATAAATAATTAAAACTTCCAAAAATCAATTATTTTAGAACTTCAATAATTCATAATAAATAGCCCTTTTATCAGAAAAATTCGAACCTTATGTCTTTTTCATAGAAAATTCCATTATCTACAACTTTGTAAAAGAAAGTTTTTCCAAATTATAAACAGAAATTGACCGAAATCCACAAACGGGCGATTTTACATGCTATAATCAAATTTCAGTCAAGAAATGGGCCCACAGACATGTTTAACATGTTTTAAACAACTTTTAAAACAAAAATACTCTTCCTCCTCATATACTCATATATCCCACATTCATTGTAAAAATATCATCATTATTATATTATAATAATATAATAAAATATTATTTTATCAGAAAAGATAAAATATCAATTTTCAACAATTGTCACTTTAAAAATTTTCTCCATCTATATCCACATAAAATGAATATTTTTCTCATCATATAAATTAATAATTAATTATTCACAAATAATATTACAGAAACACAATACTGACAAACAGACAGTTCCCAAGAAAGAGGGGGCTTTCCAATAAGGATTTCTCCTTACTGGCACGCAATTAGGTGACCAAACCTCTCCTTAGACAGAACTTTCTAGACATTGCCAATAATGTTATCTAATAATATTATTAAGATAATATGAATTATTGCTTCGATAATGGAAAATACTGTGTAGTGACAATTATTGAAACAACAGTAATATAAAATATCAACGTAGCAATTATTGAATCAATAAAATAAAATATTGAACAGTAATTACTGTAACAATTATTGAGTAGTGACTTCTTACGTAAAAATAAATAATTGGTACAATACCGTGTGCAACTGTGCAACAACGCGTATTACTGTGTTTTAACCACCAGGTATTCCAACAGTATTAACGGTAACAACTATGCCGTTATTTATAAACAACTTATACTTGTCGTTTTTTTCATCCAATCGCTTTCCGTTATGGGGCCCACAAAAGACTACGCCGTCGTACGAATATTCCCCGTCAGAAAGAATATTCCACGACCAAACGAATATTCCCCGACAACAATGAATATTTTATAACCACTTGCTTATTTAAAATATTAACGTATTTTACCCATAACTAACCACATTAATCAAATCAACCCTTACTATTTCAAAATAATAAATAGAGGAAATTTAATTTCATTAATTAATAATTTGGGGTCTTACACGGTGTCTTGTTGATGGAGTTTTAAAATCTCCGAGTTATGTAGACTTTGTTGAAAGTAACAATGTGAAAGCTAAGTTGTTGTCTCGAGGTTGTAAGACCCCAACTTTTATAAATAAAGATAAATTTTCTATAAATATCATTTTTGAATATTATGGAGTTAATTTGATATAATGTTATAGTTGTGGGTAATATTTATAAATTTTGCAAAGTACGCAAGTTGTTATATAATATTCGATTGGTCGGGAAATATTCGTTTTAACAGAGAATATTCGTACAACGACACAATCATTGGTGGACCCCACAATAGAATTATTGTCGGATTAAGAAAACGACAAAAATATTTTATTAAAAATAACGGCAGAAGTTTTACCATTGATACTGTTGAACTACTCGGTAGTAAAAGTACATTAATACGTGTGGTTGCATAGTAGCACACGGTATTGATTATTAATGCTTATGTGAGAAGTCACTCAGTTTGATTCAATTATTGTCAGTTAATAATATGAATTATTTAGCGATAATGAAGTTTTGTTTTATTCGTATTATTAACGTAATAAAATAGAAACATCTTTTTATATAAAACAGAATACTTTATTAAAGTTATTCTATAAATAGAATATATTATATTTTATCTTAAAGATTTTTCTTTAAATATGGACCGTCAGATTAAAGTAATCAATCTGGACCGTTCATAGATTAGTTACTATACATTCTATTTTTCTATAAATAGCAGCTCATTCCTTCATTATTTCTTACGAATTCACTGAACTCTAGAGAGAAAAACTATAGAGAAAAACTATAGAGAGAGAGAAGAAAAGTATTCTGCTACTTAACTACTTCCTTATTTTAGTTCTTCTTTAAAACGGTAAGGGGTGTTATTCTTTCTTATTCATGAAGAGAACTGTTGTTATTCCATTTCTTATTATTCTGTTGGAATAACCTGTATACGCGGTCTACCCTATACTTGGTGACATTCTTCAATTATTCTGTTGGAACATCCTGTCTGTGTGTTTTACACCGGACCTGGTTCCGTCTTTATTATTATTCTGTTGGAACATCCTGTCTGTGTGTTTTACACAGGACCTAGTTCCGTCTTTATTATTATTCTGTTAGAATATCCTGTCTGTGCGTTTTACGCCGGACCTAGTTCCATTATTTATTATTCTGTTAGAATAACCTGTCTGTGCAATCTATCGCATGTATGGTGATTTCTTTTGTTATTCCATTCTTTATTATACTCAGTTGGTTAAGTTTTGACTTCTATACTCCATGAAATTTGTGGAATATCCTTGATAATTGCGTTTCATCCAGTATATTTTCATAAAAATATTCTTCTAAGCATTCTTAAATTTTACTCCACAAAGCAGTATCATGTTGACAATTTGGACGTTGTTAATTCTTGGATAAATTAATTCTTGAACTTATTTTATTGAATTCTTATATCATTGCCATCATCCTCATGTTTATAAAATGTTGAAAGTCATCTGTGGCATGTAGTGCATAGATGGACTTGGTATGATTATGACCAGGGATTATTCGGTATAATCATGACCGTAATGTTACAAATGATGTGGTAAAAGTCCTCATTGGACCGTAGTACATTGATGGACAGTTGTTGGCATAATCATGACCATTAATGAATACACAAATATTCTTGGCCCGTAGTGCATGGATAATTGTGGTCATGATACTAAAGAATATCCTTGGCCGTAGTGCAGGGGTGATTTGATGATGTGGATTATTTTGTTAAGCTGAGTCCTAGCGATAACAGTGTTGAAAAACCTTTTAAATCATAGAAGATAGTAGATTTTATTCTCTACTTGACTCTTTTAATGGATTGCTTGTTCCGCTGCAGTTAAACTTGATGTTCGTTATATTTTATCAGTTTAACACTGTTGAAGGCTAATGATAATTTATTCTGCATTATCTTAGTCATAATATTTTTTACTGGGCTAGTTGAGCTCACCCTTTCTTTCACTGTTCTCTTCAGGAAATGAGAATATAGTTGGGACGAGTCGGGAAACGGAGTGATGGACCAGATGATAGTATTAGTAGTCCTCACTATTCTGTTAAATAGTGTGACAATAATTGTAATGAGGACTCCTTTTGAGTTTGTATATTCTCTAGTAGACAATAATTGTATTCAAACTCACAGTTATGTTTTGTCGTATTGTACACGACAGTTGTATTAGTAAGTTATATTTGTATTTTATACCATGTATCTGACGACCCAAGATGGGTGATGTATACCTAATTTTGGGGGCGTCACAGTTGGTATCAGAACTTAGGGATATGATCCCTGGCTAAGATGTGAGAATAGAACTAGGAGGGGAGAGACGGGGAATTCCTTCACTAGTATGACCTACCTAAGTTTATTTGCATGGTATTTAATTGGTCGGTCAGAATATAAGGATAATATATGACATATCAATTGACTTTTGTTTTGTGGCAGTATCTGAAAATGGCATCCGAGAATGTTGAGAATAGCAATGGAGCACAGGCGACTGTTGATTCACCACATATCAACAATCGGGATAATGTGCATCAGGAAGGCGACAATCCTCATGCAAACAATAATACTGACCAAATGATGAATGACGAAATATTCAGAAGCTTTATGCAGTTCATGCAATAGTAGGAGAGAGCGGCTCCTGTTCAAAATGTAGGTTAAAACACTGAAAACTCTCGGACGGTCACCGCTAAACAGTTCAAGGAGCTGGGACCACTGAAATTTAAGGGAGAGCCAAAACCACTTATAGCGAAAATATAGATAAAGCAGATCACCAAGATATTTGATGTCTTGGGATGCTCCGAGGAGCAAAAGGTTCCCTTTACCGCCTTTATGTTGCGAGGAGAGGCAGATTACTGGTGGGAATCGATTAAGCGTACTCAACCTGCCGCACTGAATATGTCTTGGGAGAAGTTCCAAGAGCTGTTCAATGACAAATACTTTTCCGAAAGTGTTCGACACATGAAGGAGGTGGATTTCATTAAATTGGAGCAGAATAATATGACCGTGTCGTAGTATGAGGCTAAATTTGCTGAGTTATCCCGGTTTGCGTCCCACTTGGTGGATAATGAAGAAAGAATGACGCGAATGTTTTTGCAAGGTTTGAAACCTGAGATACGTCAACATCTTATTTTTTATAAACTGTGTTTGTATTCAGATGTTGTGAATAGGGCTCAGTTAGAGGAGCGCGATAACGAGTCAACGCAACCAAAGGAGAGCAGTCGGCAAAATGATAATACTAGTGAGAGCAGTCATCGAAACGGTGACAACAAGCATGGAGGGAATCAACAGGCCAGAAATAGTTACCACTTCGGTGGTAATCAGGGCCAAAACAATAAGCATGATCATTTCAAGAAGAGAAGATTCAACAATGATGGAAAGACGTCAGCACCAGCACCCATTGTTAAGGAAAGAGAACGACCACCTATCATATGTTTCAAATGCGGAGGGGAGGGGCACATCAGTCCAAACTGCGTGATGCCGTCTAAAGCATGTTATAATTGTGGAAGAGAATGTCATTTAGCTCGATTTTGTCGTTTACCAAAAATAAGTTCAGCTAGGATGGAGGCACCAAAGGCCGTCCCAGAAAAGTCAAAACCGGTAGTGCAAGGGAGAGCATTTGTTGTGACCACCCAGAAAGCAAGGAACCCGAATGAGGTCATCACGGGTAAGCTTATCATAAACTCTAACGAAGTCTATATTTTATTTTATACCGGTTCTACCCATTCTTTTATTTCTCCTACTTGTGCTCATTGATTAAATTTGACTCCGGAGAAATTAGACTTTGACTTATCTGTTGAAACTCCATTGGGAGAAACCTTCATTACATCCACGGTTTATAAGTTTTGTTTGGTTCAAGTTGGTACCCACACATTACCTGTCGATCTAATTTCATTAAAAATACTTGCATTTGACGTGATTCTAGGGATTGATTGGTTAACTACTCATCATGTAAAAATTGATTGTTTTCGTAAGGTTGTTAACTTTCATATTCCTAATCGACCTATTATGCGAATTCAAGCAACCAAACCATTAAAATCAATCGCTGTCATCTCAAGCCATAAAGCTATTCGTTTATTGAAAAACGGATGTCAAGCTTTCTTAGCTCATGTCACGGATCTAAACAAAAATACGTCAGTTTTGAATGATATTTCTATTGTTAATAAATTCCCTGATGTATTCCCTGAAGAACTTCCTGGCCTACCCCCAGAGCGTGAAATTGAATTTTGTATCGACCTTGAACCCGGTACAAAACCCATTTCCAAAGCCCCATATCGAATGACTCCTATTGAACTTCAGGAGTTAAAGATCCAACTGCAGGAATTGTTAGACATTGACTTTATTCGTCCTAGTACTTCTCCTTGGGGTGCTCCTGTGACAACCCGAGAATTTTGATTTTTTTTTTAAAATTTTAATTATTTGATTTAAGGTTCAAAATTAGAACCTAAACAAAAAAATAAGTGTATGCGTTTGATATTTTTAAGATAGAATTTTGAGGACTACAAAATTCTGTGAAGGATTAGGTAAATTATTCAGGATTAAGGAATACGTGAATATGTTCTGTGTATATGTGTACAGTATGTGGTTAAGGGTCAAGGGTTGATCAGATAAACAATATCAGTGTTAAACCCTAATACGATTAAGAACGTCAACGTTCGGTTAGAAAACCCTAGCGATTAATATGAAACCCAAGAAACCGGTTCTAAAAACCCTAATTTCAGTTCTGGAAATCCGAAACCCTAATTCGGAAAGTCAAAACCCTAATTTGGGAACTTAAATGATTATTATATTGCTTAAATGATATTAATTATAATATTAAGTAGGGTAAAGCTTAAGTAATTAGCAAATCCTAATTTCAAATTTAGGAAATCCTAATTTTGGGATTTGAAACCCTAATAGGAAAAACCTAATTGTTAATTTAATAATTGTAATGTTAATTAGGAATATTAATCCTAATTTTCAAGATATGAGTAATTAGAAAACCCTAATCTAATTACGAAATCTAATTTTTAATTTAGGAAAATTATTTCTCTATTAGAACCCCTAATTTTGGGTTATAAACCCTAATGATCAATTTTGACCCTAATTGCTTAATTAGCAATTTTAATTAGAAAATGCTAATCCTAATTAGCAAGAATTAAATTATGATTAAGAAATTTTATATAATTAGAAAATTCTAATTATAATTTAGAAATATTAATTTTTAATTTTTTTTAAAACCGAAATTCGGAAATGTTAGAAATTAAAAATTTGCAAACCTAAGGGTTTCAAACCCTAAACCCTAAACTTTCCAAACCCTAAACCCTAAGGGTTTGGCTAATTGACTAGAATGCCATTAAAATTAAATAAAAAAGACTATTTTGCCCTTTGTTACATTATTGGACTTAACTTGCAAGAGTTGTCCTAGTGAGTTGCTCACCAACCCTAAACCCTAGCATTTGACAATTATCAGCTATCTCAGCCAAGATTATCAGCCATTTCATTGCATCAAGTCATTTATAAGAGATTAAAGAGAGAGAAATGGCCTCTTTATTTTTCATTTTGTCCAAGTCCCTTTTCTCTCTATATTTTCGGATCTTAGAGTGAGAGAGTGTGAGAAAACAAGCCAAGATCATGTGATAACACACCAAGAGCAGATCATGAGGATCAGAATCAGAATCAAAGCTTCAAAAGGTATAGGAACCCTAATTTTTAAAATCTTTTGATTTGATGTTAAAAGTTGAAATTGGTTGGTTAGAAATGTGTTAGAGGGTGTTTTTTAATGATCTGGGTTGATGGATCATGGATCTATAACATCAAAGTGCACGAAATAGCATTTTTCAAAAATCTGGAAAAATAGAAAACAAAAATGGCCTGACAGCCGAATGTCAGGGCTTATAAATCTTTATGTGTTAATTGTTTAATGTGTTTTATGTTTTGGATATGTTCTATGACATGAGGACTGTGATCTGAAACTGGAAACACGACCATATCATGAATAAATTGAGAGCTACGAGCGGTCAAACCTTGTTGACCATTCACGGTAATGAAATTCTGGGCAGCCCAGAATTTCAGCAGTTCTCTGACAACGTTTTGTAGGGATCTTGCAGTGTTTTATGTTTTTGGTCATGTTGTTGGTTGGATGTTGGAGACTGGTATATGAACTACTAATCTATGCCTTTAGATCACTCAGATCCGTAACTGGATCGTAGATAATTATGGTCAAACTACGTTGACCGATCAGCCTTAAGAACTTTCTGGAAAACCCAGAAAATTCAAGACCCGTTTCCTGATCCCTACTTTGACCGGATCAAATCTTACTTTAATGTGGTTGTTATGCTGATTTGATGATATATTATGGTACCCTAACATCATTACTACATTTTTAAACCTTCAGAACACTTAACTAATGACCAGAACCCTAAGATATTTGAGCCACATAGTGAGAACTCGAACCTGTCTGGGTTTCTAGGTAACCCAGAAAACCCAACAGGCCTCTGATAGTAATTTTGCGAGCTTGGATCTTGCAATTAAGTGATGTTATGGCTATGGAACTTGTTCATGATTGTAGTGTTACACTCATACTATAATCATAACCCATTAACAAGCCTAGAAACATAATAGTCAAAGATTAAATGGTGGTCAAACTACCTACCTCGGTGACTGACATGAAGGTCTGAAGAACACTCAAGAACAGGCCAAGAACACCTATAGCGATGGTTCTGTCGCTATAGGGCCCTTTAGTGACAGTTAGTTTTAGAAATTGATTATTTTAATTAAATAAATAGAAAAAAATGATTTTTTAATTATTAAAAATACTAAATAAATTTCGAAAAATTATTTTAAATTCTGGAAAATAATTTTTAATTATTTTGAGTATATTTCATAAATATTTAATATTTTTGGAATATAAATGGTATTTAATTTATTTAATTATAATATTAAATAAATTATTTAAAAATGGTTTTAAGTCATGAAAAATCATGAAAAATTATATTATGGTATTAGAAAATATTATAAGTTATTTTTAGTGACTTTTAATATTTTGTGATGAAATTCATTAATTAATCAATATTAATGATAATTAGTTTATTTAATAAATATATTAAATAAATTATGGAAAAATAGAATAAATGATTTAAAAATCATATAAAAATGATTTAAATGTTAGAAAAATATTTTAAGTTATAAAATATAACTTTTGATATTTTGTCATGAAAATATTAATATTTTAATATTAAAAGCAATTATTGGATAATGGATTTAAGTGTTTAAAAATCATATAAATGTGATTTTAAGGTATTAAAAATACTTTGTAATATTAAATATATTATAATATTATGACATGTATCTCATTAATATTTGATAATAAATAAATATTAATGATAATGGGATTATGTGTTATTTAATTCATTTTAATACGAGTTTAATGATTGAAAAATCATGAAAAATGATAATAATTATGTGAAAATTATTATGAGACTTAGAAAAATATTTTGACTGATATTAAAATTATCTGAGTTAATTGTTAAGTATTAGGCAGAGTTTAATTGAACTTAAACTCGAAGTTTTGTCCGACTAGACCGTCGGGATGTCAGATTTGTGTCGGGTTCAACTCAAACTGTAATAGTTTGACTTGACACCGAGTCCTATGTGTGTTATAGACTGATAGGATTATGTGTTATGTGTTATGTATTTAGGCTATTCTATGTATATCTATATACATTCTAGTATTATATTGTGATTATATTATTCTAATATTGGAGATCTATATTACTAATATTAGGTCTTCGGATAAAGCGTTATAAATTGCGTTGCGGTAATCAACGGTTCAGGCAAGTTTGTTTTTACTTAACTCTACTAAGAGTGTTTCATTCGGATAAGCTTATGGTTAATCATTGTTGGTTGCCATGAATTGTACTCTGTACATATTGCATGTATAAGTCAGGTATGAAAGGCTGATCACCTTCATTACCAGTTGGTTCAGAAATATTTGTTCATGTTATATACTTGTTCAGTCATAAACTTGTTCCTGCTAGTTCACAATTATATGGTTGAATTATAGCCAGCTTATTATTCAAACTCTTCAATCATGATATATCGTTATATTGTTGTACTTAAACTTCCTGGGCAACTTTCATGCTCACCCTTGCTATATCATGATAAAACATTACAGATTAAGACGAGCGCGTCGGATTCAAGAAAAGGTCAAAGACAGTTCAAGCTTTAGTATAAGTATGCGATTAGTTTTGTAATAGTGTTGTGTGATAATAATGTTGTTATATGTTAGAAAAGTTATGAATGTGATTAAGTTAAGGTTACTCGACCTTGGGGAAAAGTATGTAAGTTTAATGTATAAATAATTTATGTTTATATCTTCCGCAAATAGTAATAGTTGTATAGAATGATCGAACCGGATCCGAGGTGATTTAGGACCTGGATTCGGGGCCCTCACAGCTCCTGTTCTATTCGTGAAGAAGAAAGATGGAAGTATGCGACTTTGTATTGATTATCGGGAGTTGAATCATGTCACCATCAAAAATAGGTACCCATTGCCACGTATTGATGACCCGTTTGACCAGTTGCAAGGAGCACAATTCTTTTTAAAGATCGATCTTCGTTCTGGATATCATCAGCTGAAGGTTAGAACTGAGGATATTCCAAAGACAGCTTTCAGAACTCGGTACGGGCATTATGAATTCCTAGTCATGTCCTTTGGATTGACTAATGCTCCTGCTGCCTTCATGGATATGATGAACCGGGTATTCAAGGAATATTTGGATCACTTTGTGGTCGTCTTTATTGATGATATCCTTATTTATTCCAAAAGTCGTGAAGATCATGAGCAACACTTGAGGCTGGTACTCCAAAAGCTTCGTGAATACAAGCTTTATGCCAAGTTGAAGAAATGCGAGTTTTGGCTGGAGGAGGTAGCATTCCTTGGGCACGTAGTATCAAGTCGTGGAATATCTGTTGACCCGGCAAAGATTGAAGCTATTCAAAGCTGGGAGCAACCTAAATCAGTAACCGAAGTACGTAGCTTTCTCGGTTTAGCTGGTTATTATCGGAGATTCGTGGAAGGATTTTCTCGAATTGCTACTCCACTAACTCAGCTGATGTGATGCCCCCAAAATTAGGTATACATCACCCATCTTGGGTCGTCAGATACATAGTACAGAATACAAATACAACTTACTAATACAGCTGTCGTGTACAATATGACAAAACATAAACTGTGAGTTTGAATACAAATATTATCTTCTAGAGAGTATTCATACTCAAAAGGAGTCCTCATTACATTTATTAACACACCATTACATAGAATTGTGAGGACTAATAAATAATACTATCATTTGGACCATCACTCCGTTTCCCGACTTGCCCCAGCTACGTTCTCATTTCCTGAAGAGAACAGTGAAAGAAAGGGTGAGCTCAACTAGCCCAGTAAGAAATATTATGACTAAGATAATGCAAAATAAATTATCATTAGCCTTCAACAATGTTAAACTGATAAAATATAATAGACATCAAGTTTAACTGTAGCGGAACAAGCAATCCATTAAAAGAGTTAAGTAGAAAATAAACTCTACTATCTTTTATGATTTAAAAAATTTTTCAACACTGTGATCGCTGAGACTCAACTTAATAAAAAAATTCACATCATCGAATCACCCCTGCACTACGGCCAAGGATATTCGTGTATTCATTAATGGTCATGATCATGCCAACAACTGTCCATCAATGCACTACGGGCCAATGAGGACTTTTACCACATCATTTGTAACATTACGGTCATGATTATACCGAATAATCCCTGGTCATAATCATACCAATTCCATCTATGCACTACAGGCCACAGATGACTTTCAACATTTTATAAACATGAGGATGATGACAATGATATAAGAATTCAATAAAACAAGTTCAAAAATTAATTTATCCAAGAATTAACAACGTCCAAATTGTCAACATGATACTGCTTTGTGGAGTAAAATTCAAGAATGCTTAGAAGAATATTTTCATGAAAAGATACTGGATGAAACGCAATTATCAAGGATATTCCACAAATTTCATGGAGTATAGAAGTCAAAACTTAACCAACTGAGTACAATAAAGAATGGAATAACAAAAGAAATCACCATGCATGCGATAGACCGCACAGACAGGTTATTCCAACAGAATAATAAATAATGGAACCAGGTCCGACGTAAACGCACAGACAGGATATTCCGACAGAATAATAAATAATGGAACTAGGTCCGGCGTAAACGCACAGACAGGATGTTCCAACAGAATAATAATAAAAATGGAACCAGGTCCGGTGTAAAACACACAGACAGGATTTTCCAACAGAATAATAGAAGAATGTCACCAAGTATAGGGTAGACCACGTATACTGGTTATTCCAACAGAATAATAAAGAATGGAATAACAGAAGTTCTCTTCATGAATATAAAAGAAATAATATTCCCTACCTTAAAAGAACTGGATATTGGAAAAGTGAAGTAGCAGAATACTTTTATTCTCTCTCTCTTATTCTCTCTATACTTTCTCTCTCAATAGCTTGAATGAATTCGTGAAAAATAATGAAGCTCTAGGCCTCTATTTATAGAAAAACTGAGGGTGGCTCTTGGTCTTAACGAAGGGTCAAATGACTCTTGGTCTTAACGAAGGGTCAAATGACTCTTGGTAATATTGAAGGGACAACTACTATTGACGAAAGTAATTACTATTGACCAAGGTAAATACTATTGACGAAGGTAATTACTATATTGACCAAGGTAAATACTATTGACGAAGGTAATTACTATTGACCAAGGTAAATACTATTGACGAAGGTAATTACTATTGACCAAGGTAAATACTATTGACCAAGGTAAATACTATTGACCAAGGTAAATACTATTGACGATGGTAATTACTATTGACGACGGTAATTACTATTGACGAAGAGACTCTTAGATGATGACATATGGCCCCTCATAAAAATAACCAAACTTACCACAACATCTCAATTATTGATTTAATAATATAACATATTATACAGATGATACTATGACAATAATTTAAGAGATATGATGCAACAATTACTGTAGCAATAATTGAGTATAGCTGAGTGACTTCTCACGTAAGCATCAATAATCAATACCTTGTGCTACTATGCAACCACGCGTATTACTGTACTTTTACTATCGGGTAGTTCAACAGTTTTAACGGTTTTAACGGTAACACCTCAGCCATTATTTTTATAGAAAGATAATTTTGCCGTTTTCTAACTACGACTATACTTCTGTTGTGGGGTCCACCAATGATTGTGCCGTCGTACGAATATTTCCCGACAAAAAGAATATTCCCCGACCAAACGAATATTTTAAAACAACTTGCTTACTTTGCAAAATTTATAAATAATACCCACAACTATAACATTACTCCATAATATTCAAAATAATATTTATAGAAAAATTCATCTTTATTTATAAAAGTTGGGGTCTTACAACCTCCCCTTCTTATGAAATTTAGCCCTCGAAATTAGGGTACGTACCTGGTATATCGAAGAGGTAAGGATACCTTGACTTCATTTTAGATTCTAACTCCCAGGTCATTTCCTCAATATCGTGGTTTCTCCACAAAACTTTGACTTGAGGTATAACCTTGGAGCGTAGAATATGTTCCTTCTTATCCAAGATTTGAACAGGAACTTCTTCATACGTCAAATCCTCCGCTATTTCGTCTGGTTCTACCTCAATAATGTGGTTCGGGTCTTCCACGTATTTGCGTAGCATGGATATGTGAAAAATGTTATGAACACGAGATATACTTGGCGGTAAAGCGAGTCTATAAGCCACAGTTCCTACTCGATCGAGGATTAAAAATGGACCGATGAATCGAGGATTGAGCTTTTTTCTCTTTCCAAATCTCGTAACTCCTTTCCATGGAGCAACACGTAAGAACACATGATCTCCTACATCAAATTCCACGTCCTTTCGATGAAGATCAGCATAACTCTTTTGTCGATCTTGTGAGGTTTTTATACGTTGTCGGATCGTTTGAATCTTTTCTGTAGTCATACGTACCAACTCCGGTCCCAACAACGTTGCTTCACCCACCTCATCCCAGCATACTAGAGAACGACATTTTCTTCCATACAATACTTCGAATGGAGGCATGCCAATACTTGCTTGATAACTGTTGTTGTAGGAAAACTCCACCAATGGTAAGAACTTGTCCCAACTTCCCTTGAAGTCAAAGACACAGAGTCTTAATAAATCTTCGAGAGTTTGAATAGCCCTCTCTGATTGTCCGTCCGTCTGAGGATGATATGCCGAAATAAATCGTAAATCTGTGCCCATAGACTTTTGTAAACTAACCCAAAATCGTGAAGTGAATCTTGGGTCTCGATCAGAAACTATGGATACTGGCATACCATGCAGTCTTATAATCTCGTTTATGTACATACGAGCAAGACGTTCAAGTGTATAAGTTTCTCGTATCGGTGAGAAATGAGCAGACTTGGTCAATCTATCAACAATGACCCAAATTGCATCTATACCTTGAGAAACCTTAGGAAGACCGGTAACGAAATCCATGGTAATGTGCTCCCACTTCCATTCTGGAATTTCAAGTGGTTGCAATGGACCTTTTGGTACTTGATGCTCCGCTTTGACTCGTTGACAAGTTAGACACCTTGAGATAAACAACGCTATCTCTCTCTTCATATTGCTCCACCAAAATGTATGACGAAGATCATGATACATTTTGGTACTCCCAGGATGGATTGCAAACGGTGTGTTGTGCGCCTCCATCATGATTTCATACTTTAAATCAGGGTTGTTAGGAACACAAAGTCTGGAGTTGACTCAAAGTATTCCTTCTTCATCGATTCTTGCTTCCGGCATAGCACCTTCTTGCACTTTCTTCCTCATACGCATCAGCTCCAGGTCTGTAGCTTGAGCAGCTTTAACTTTATCGATTAAAGTCGGTTCTACTCGTATATTCGCCATCATCACATGGGTCCCTGGAGTCTTTAACTCTATCTCCATCCTTTGCAAGTCACACAAAATGGGCCTTTGCGTTGTTAATATTGCACTTGTACCCGCATATGATCTTCTACTCAATGCGTCAGCTACCACGTTCGCTTTTCCAGGATAGTATTGAATGGTATGATCATAATCTTTCAACAGTTCAAGCCAACGTCGTTGTCGCATGTTGAGTTCCTTTTGAGTGAAGAAATATTTGAGGCTTTTATGATCCGTAAAGATCTCCACTTTCTCCCCATACAAGTAATGCCTCCAAATTTTAAGTGCAAAGACAACAGCTGCCAACTCTAGATCATGAGTAGGATAATTCCTCTCATATTCCTTGAGTTGTCTTGATGCATAGGCTATGACTTTTTCATGTTGCATGAGAACGCATCCCAACCCTTTGCTCGAAGCATCACTGTAGATGACAAATCCCTCCGAGCCAGATGGTATTGTTAGAACAGGTGCTGAAATGAGTCTCCTCTTGAGTTCTTGAAAACTCTGCTCACATTCTTCGCTCCAACCAAACTTTGTATCTTTCCGAGTCAGCTGAGTTAATGGAGTAGCGATTCGAGAAAATCCTTCCACGAATCTCCGATAATAACCAGCTAAACCAAAAAAGTTACGTACCTCGGTCACTGATTTAGGTTGCTCCCAGCTTTGAATAGCTTCAATCTTTGCCGGGTCAACCGATATTCCACGACTTGATACTACGTGCCCAAGGAATGCTACCTCCTCCAGCCAGAACTCGCATTTCTTCAACTTGGCATAAAGCTTGTATTCACGAAGCTTTTGAAGTACCAGCCTCAAGTGTTGCTCATGATCTTCACGGCTTTTGGAATAAATAAGGATGTCATCAATAAAGACGACCACAAAGTGATCCAAATATTTTTTGAATACCATGTTCATCATATCCATGAAGGTAGCAGGAGCATTAGTTAATCCAAAAGACATAACTAAGAATTCATAATGCCCATACCGAGTTCTGAAGGCAGTCTTTGGAATATCCTCAGTTCTAACCTTCAGCTGATGATATCCAGAACGAAGATCGATCTTTGAAAAGAATTGTGCTCCTTGCAACTGGTCAAACAGGTCATCAATACGTGGCAATGGGTACCTATTTTTGATGGTGACATGATTCAACTCCCGATAATCAATACAAAGTCGCATACTTCCATCTTTCTTCTTCACGAATAGAACAGGAGCACCCCAAGGAGAAGTACTAGGACGAATAAAGCCAATGTCTAACAATTCCTGCAGTTGGATCTTTAACTCCTGAAGTTCAATAGGAGCCATTCGATATGGGGCTTTGGAAATGGGTTTTGTACCGGGTTCAAGGTCGATACAAAATTCAATTTCACGCTCTGGGGGTAGGCCAGGAAGTTCTTCAGGGAATACGTCAGGGAATTTATTAACAATAGAAATATCATTCAAAACTGACGTATTTTTGTTTAGATCTGTGACATAAGCTAAGAAAGCTTGACATCCGTTTTTCAATAAACGAATAGCTTTATGGCTTGAGATGACAGCGATTGATTTTAATGGTTTGGTTGTTTGAATTCGCATAATAGGTCGATTAGGAATATGAAAGCTAACAACCTTAGAAAAATAATCAATTTTTGCATGATGAGTAGTTAACCAATCAATCCCTAGAATCACGTCAAATGCAAGTATTTTTAATGAAATAAGATCGACAGGTAATGTGTGGGTACCGATTTAAACCAAACAAGACTTATAAACAGTGGAGGTAATGAAGGTTTCTCCCAACGGAGTTTCCACAGATAAGTCAAAGTCTAATTTCTCGGGAATCAAATTTAATCGATGAGCGCAAGTAGGAGAAATAAAAGAATGGGTAGAACCGGTATCAAATAAAGTATAGACTTCGTTAGAGTTTATGATAAGCTTACCCGTGAAGACCTCATTCGGGTTCCTTGCTTTCTGGGAGTTCACAACAAACGCTCTCCCTTGCACAACCGGTTTTGACTTTTCTGGGACGGCCTTTGGTGTCTCCATCTTGGCTGAACTTGTTTTTGGTAAACGACAAAATCGAGCTAAATGATCTTCTCTTCCATAATTATAACATGCTTTAGACGGCATCGCGCAGTTTGGACTGATGTGTCCCTCCCCTCCGCATTTGAAACATATGATAGGTGGTCGTTCTCCTTCCTTAACAACGGGCGCTGGTGCTGACGTCTTTCCATCATTGTTGAATCTCCTATTCTTGAAATGACCATTCTTATTGTTTTGGCCCTGATTACCACCGAAGTGGTTACCATTTCTGGCCTGTTGATTCCCTCCACGCTTGGTGTCACCGCTTCGATGACTACTCTCACTGGTATTATCATTTTGTCGGCTGCTCTCTTTTGGTTGCGTTGTCTCGTTATCGCGCTCCACCAACTGAGCCCTATTTACAACATCTGAATACAAACACAGTTTATGAGAAACAAGATGTTGACGTATCTCCGGATTCAAACCTCTTAAAAATATTCACGTCATTCTTTCTTCATTATCCACTAGGTGGGACGCAAACCGGGATAACTCCGCAAATTTTGCCTTGTACTGCGACACGGTCATATTATTCTGCTCCAATTTGATGAACTCCACCTCCTTCATGTGACGAATACTCTCAGGAAAGTATTTGTCGTTAAACAGCTCTTGGAACCTCTCCCAGGACATCTTCAGTGCGGCAGGTTGAGTACGCTTTATCGATTCCCACCAGTAATCTGCCTCTCCTCGCAACATAAAGGCGGCAAAGGGAACCTTTTGCTCCTCGGAACAACCCAAGACATCAAATATCTTGGTGATCTGCTTTATCCATGTTTCAGCTACAAGTGGTTTGGGTTCTCCCTTAAACTCCGGTGGTCCCAGCTCCTTAAACTGTTTAGCGGTGACCGCCTGAGAGTTTCCAGTATTTCCACCTACGTTGTGGACAGGAGGCGCTTTCACTTGTTGTTGCATGAATTGCATAAAGCCTCTGAACATTTGATCATTCATCATTTGGTCAGTGTTGTTGTTTGCATGAGGATTGTCACCTTCCTGATGCACATTATCCTGATTATTGATATGTGGTGAATCAGCAGTCGCCTGTGCTCCATTGCTATTCTCAACATTCTCAGATGCCATTTTCAGATACTGCCACAAAATAAAAATTAATTGATATATCATATATTATCCTTATATTATGACCGACCAATTAAATACCATGCAAATAAACTTAGGTAGGTCATACTAGCGAAGGAATTCCCCGTCTCTCCCCTCCTAGTTTTATTCTCAAATCTTAGCCAGGGATCATATCCCTAAGCTCTGATACCAACTGTGACGCCCCCAAAATTAGGTATACATCACCCATCTTGGTCGTCAGATACATAGTACAGAATACAAATACAACTTACTAATACAACTGTCGTGTACAATACGACAAAACATAAACTGTGAGTTTGAATACAAATATTATCTTCTAGAGAGTATTCATACTCAAAAGGAGTCCTCATTACATTTATTAACACACCATTACATAGAATAGTGAGGACTACTAACTAATACTATCATTCGGACCATCACTCCGTTCCCCGACTTGCCCCAGCTACGTTCTCATTTCCTGAAGAGAACAGTGAAAGAAAGGGTGAGCTCAACTAGCCCAGTAAGAAATATTATGACTAAGATAATGCAGAATAAATTATCATTAGCCTTCAACAATGTTAAACTGATAAAATATAATAGACATCAAGTTTAACTGTAGCGGAACAAGCAATCCATTAAAAGAGTCAAGTAGAAAATAAACTCTACTATCTTTTATGATTTAAAAAATTTTTCAACACTGTGATCGCTGAGACTCAGCTTAATAAAAAAATCCACATCATCGAATCACCCCTGCACTACGGCCAAGGATATTCGTGTATTCATTAATGGTCATGATCATGCCAACAACTGTCCATCAATGCACTACGGGCCAATGAGGACTTTTACCACATCATTTGTAACATTACGGTCATGATTATACCGAATAATCCCTGGTCATAATCATACCAAGTCCATCTATGCACTACAGGCCACAGATGACTTTCAACATTTTATAAACATGAGGATGATGACAATGATATAAGAATTCAATAAAACAAGTTCAAGAATTAATTTATCCAAGAATTAACAACGTCCAAATTGTCAACATGATACTGCTTTGTGGAGTAAAATTCAAGAATGCTTAGAAGAATATTTTCATGAAAAGATACTGGATGAAACGCAATTATCAAGGATATTCCACAAATTTCATGGAGTATAGAAGTCAAAACTTAACCAACTGAGTACAATAAAGAATGGAATAACAAAAGAAATCACCATGCATGCGATAGACCGCACAGACAGGTTATTCCAACAGAATAATAAATAATGGAACCAGGTCCGGCGTAAACGCACAGACAGGATATTCCGACAGAATAATAAATAATGGAACCAGGTCCGGTGTAAACACACAGACAGGATGTTCCAACAGAATAATAATAAAAATGGAACCAGGTCCGGTGTAAAACACACAGACAGGATTTTCCAACAGAATAATAGAAGAATGTCACCAAGTATAGGGTAGACCACGTATACTGGTTATTCCAACAGAATAATAAAGAATGGAATAACAGAAGTTCTCTTCATGAATATAAAAGAAATAATATTCCCTACCTTAAAAGAACTGGATATTGGAAAAGTGAAGTAGCAGAATACTTTTATTCTCTCTCTCTTATTCTCTCTATACTTTCTCTCTCAATAGCTTGAATGAATTCGTGAAAAATAATGAAGCCCTAGGCCTCTATTTATAGAAAAACTGAGGGTGGCTCTTGGTCTTAACGAAGGGTCAAATGACTCTTGGTCTTAACGAAGGGTCAAATGACTCTTGGTAATATTGAAGGGACAACTACTATTGACGAAAGTAATTACTATTGACCAAGGTAAATACTATTGACGAAGGTAATTACTATATTGACCAAGGTAAATACTATTGACGAAGGTAATTACTATTGACCAAGGTAAATACTATTGACGAAGGTAATTACTATTGACCAAGGTAAATACTATTGACCAAGGTAAATACTATTGACCAAGGTAAATACTATTGACGATGGTAATTACTATTGACGACGGTAATTACTATTGACGAAGAGACTCTTAGATGATGACATATGGCCCCTCATAAAAATAACCAAACTTACCACAACATCTCAATTATTGATTTAATAATATAACATATTATACAGATGATACTATGACAATAATTTAAGAGATATGATGCAACAATTACTGTAGCAATAATTGAGTATAGCTGAGTGACTTCTCACGTAAGCATCAATAATCAATACCGTGTGCTACTATGCAACCACGCGTATTACTGTACTTTTACTACCGAGTAGTTCAACAGTTTTAACGGTTTTAACGGTAACACCTCAGCCGTTATTTTTATAGAAAGATAATTTTGTCGTTTTCTAATCCGACAATAATTCTGTTGTGGGGTCCACCAATGATTGTGCCGTCGTACGAATATTTCCCGACAAAAAGAATATTCCCCGACCAAACGAATATTTTAAAACAACTTGCTTACTTTGCAAAATTTATAAATATTACCCACAACTATAACATTACTCCATAATATTCAAAATGATATTTATAGAAAAATTCATCTTTATTTATAAAAGTTGGGGTCTTACAACCTCCCCTTCTTATGAAATTTAGCCCTCGAAATTAGGGTACGTACCTGGTATATCGAAGAGGTAAGGATACCTTGACTTCATTTTAGATTCTAACTCCCAGGTCATTTCCTCAATATCGTGGTTTCTCCACAAAACTTTGACTTGAGGTATAACCTTGGAGCGTAGAATATGTTCCTTCTTATCCAAGATTTGAACAGGAACTTCTTCATACGTCAAATCCTCCGCTATTTCGTCTGGTTCTAACTCAATAATGTGGTTCGGGTCTTCCACATATTTGCGTAACATGGATATGTGAAAAATGTTATGAACACGAGATATACTTGGCGGTAAAGCGAGTCTATAAGCCACAGTTCCTACTCGATCGAGGATTAAAAATGGACCGATGAATCGAGGATTGAGCTTTTTCTCTTTCCAAATCTCGTAACTCCTTTCCATGGAGCAACACGTAAGAACACATGATCTCCTACATCAAATTCCACGTCCTTTCGATGAAGATCAGCATAACTCTTTTGTCGATCTTGTGAGGTTTTTATACGTTGTCGGATCGTTTGAATCTTTTCTGTAGTCATACGTACCAACTCCGGTCCCAACAACGTTGCTTCACCCACCTCATCCCAGCATACTGGAGAACGACATTTTCTTCCATACAATGCTTCGAATGGAGCCATGCCAATACTTGCTTGATAACTGTTGTTGTAGGAAAACTCCACCAATGGTAAGAACTTGTCCCAACTTCCCTTGAAGTCAAAGACACAGAGTCTTAATAAATCTTCGAGAGTTTGAATAGTCCTCTCTGATTGTCCGTCCGTCTGAGGATGATATGCCGAACTAAATCGTAAATCTGTGCCCATAGCCTTTTGTAAACTAACCCAAAATCGTGAAGTGAATCTTGGGTCTCGATCAGAAACTATGGATACTGGCATACCATGCAGTCTTACAATCTCGTTTATGTACATACGAGCAAGACGTTCAAGTGTATAAGTTTCTCGTATCGGTAAGAAATGAGCAGACTTGGTCAATCTATCAACAATGACCCAAATCGCATCAATACCTTGAGAAACCTTAGGAAGACCGGTAACGAAATCCATGGTAATGTGCTCCCACTTCCATTCTGGAATTTCAAGTGGTTGCAATGGACCTTTTGGTACTTGATGCTCCGCTTTGACTCGTTGACAAGTTAGACACCTTGAGATAAACAACGCTATCTCTCTCTTCATATTGCTCCACCAAAATGTATGACGAAGATCATGATACATTTTGGTACTTCCAGGATGGATTGCAAACGGTGTGTTGTGCGCCTCCATCATGATTTCATACTTTAAATCAGGGTTGTTAGGAACACAAAGTCTGGAGTTGACTCAAAGTATTCCTTCTTCATCGATTCTTGCTTCCGGCATAGCACTTCTTGCACTTTCTTCCTCATACGCATCAGCTCCAGGTCTGTAGCTTGAGCAGCTTTAACTTTATCGATTAAAGTCGGTTCTACTCGTATATTCGCCATCATCACATGGGTCCCTGGAGTCTTTAACTCTATCTCCATCCTTTGCAAGTCACACAAAATGGGCCTTTGCGTTGTTAATATTGCACTTGTACCCGCATATGATCTTCTACTCAATGCATCAGCTACCACGTTCGCTTTTCCAGGATAGTATTGAATGGTATGATCATAATCTTTCAACAGTTCAAGCCAACGTCGTTGTCGCATGTTAAGTTCCTTTTGAGTGAAGAAATATTTGAGGCTTTTATGATCCGTAAAGATCTCCACTTTCTCCCCATACAAGTAATGCCTCCAAATTTTAAGTGCAAAGACAACAGCTGCCAACTCTAGATCATGAGTAGGATAATTCCTCTCATATTCCTTGAGTTGTCTTGATGCATAGGCTATGACTTTTTCATGTTGCATGAGAACGCCTCCCAACCCTTTGCTCGAAGCATCACTGTAGATGACAAACCCCTCCGAGCCAGATGGTATTGTTAGAACAGGTGCTGAAATGAGTCTCCTCTTGAGTTCTTGAAAACTCTGCTCACATTCTTCGCTCCAACCAAACTTTGTATCTTTCCGAGTCAGCTGAGTTAATGGAGTAGCGATTCGAGAAAATCCTTCCACGAATCTCCGATAATAACCAGCTAAACCAAAAAAGTTACGTACCTCGGTCACTGATTTAGGTTGCTCCCAGCTTTGAATAGCTTCAATCTTTGCCGGGTCAACCGATATTCCACGACTTGATACTACGTGCCCAAGGAATGCTACCTCCTCCAGCCAGAACTCGCATTTCTTCAACTTGGCATAAAGCTTGTATTCACGAAGCTTTTGAAGTACCAGCCTCAAGTGTTGCTCATGATCTTCACGGCTTTTGGAATAAATAAGGATGTCATCAATAAAGACGACCACAAAGTGATCCAAATATTTCTTGAATACCATGTTCATCATATCCATGAAGGTAGCAGGAGCATTAGTTAATCCAAAAGACATAACTAAGAATTCATAATGCCCATACCGAGTTCTGAAGGCAGTCTTTGGAATATCCTCAGTTCTAACCTTCAGCTGATGATATCCAGAACGAAGATCGATCTTTGAAAATAATTGTGCTCCTTGCAACTGGTCAAACATGTCATCAATACGTGGCAATGGGTACCTATTTTTGATGGTGACATGATTCAACTCCCGATAATCAATACAAAGTCGCATACTTCCATCTTTCTTCTTCACGAATAGAACAGGAGCACCCCAAGGAGAAGTACTAGGACGAATAAAGCCAATGTCTAACAATTCCTGCAGTTGGATCTTTAACTCCTGAAGTTCAATAGGAGCCATTCGATATGGGGCTTTGGAAATGGGTTTTATACCGGGTTCAAGGTCGATACAAAATTCAATTTCATGCTCTGGGGGTAGGCCAGGAAGTTCTTCAGGGAATACGTCAGGGAATTTATTAACAATAGAAATATCATTCAAAACTGACGTATTTTTGTTTAGATCTGTGACATAAGCTAAGAAAGCTTGACATCCATTTTTCAATAAACGAATAGCTTTATGGCTTGAGATGACAGCGATTGATTTTAATGGTTTGGTTGTTTGAATTCGCATAATAGGTCGATTAGGAATATGAAAGCTAACAACCTTAGAAAAATAATCAATTTTTGCATGATGAGTAGTTAACCAATCAATCCCTAGAATCACGTCAAATGCAAGTATTTTTAATGAAATAAGATCGACAGGTAATGTGTGGGTACCGATTTAAACCAAACAAGACTTATAAACAGTGGAGGTAATGAAGGTTTCTTCCAACGGAGTTTCCACAGATAAGTCAAAGTCTAATTTCTCGGGAATCAAATTTAATCGATGAGCGCAAGTAGGAGAAATAAAAGAATGGGTAGAACCGGTATCAAATAAAGTATAGACTTCGTTAGAGTTTATGATAAGCTTACCCGTGAAGACCTCATTCGGGTTCCTTGCTTTCTGGGAGTTCACAACAAACGCTCTCCCTTGCACAACCGGTTTTGACTTTTCTGGGACGGCCTTTGGTGTCTCCATCTTGGCTGAACTTGTTTTTGGTAAACGACAAAATCGAGCTAAATGATCTTCTCTTCCATAATTATAACATGCTTTAGACGGCATCGCGCAGTTTGGACTGATGTGTCCCTCCCCTCCGCATTTGAAACATATGATAGGTGGTCGTTCTCCTTCCTTAACAACGGGCGCTGGTGCTGACGTCTTTCCATCATTGTTGAATCTCTTATTCTTGAAATGACCATTCTTATTGTTTTGGCCCTGATTACCACCGAAGTGGTTACCATTTCTGGCCTGTTGATTCCCTCCACGCTTGTTGTCACCGCTTCGATGACTACTCTCACTGGTATTATCATTTTGTCGGCTGCTCTCTTTTGGTTGCGTTGTCTCGTTATCGCGCTCCACCAACTGAGCCCTATTTACAACATCTGAATACAAACACAGTTTATGAGAAACAAGATGTTGACGTATCTCCGGATTCAAACCTCTTAAAAATATTCACGTCATTCTTTCTTCATTATCCACTAGGTGGGACGCAAACCGGGATAACTCCGCAAATTTTGCCTTGTACTGCGACACGGTCATATTATTCTGCTCCAATTTGATGAACTCCACCTCCTTCATGTGACGAATACTCTCAGGAAAGTATTTGTCGTTAAACAGCTCTTGGAACCTCTCCCAGGACATCTTCAGTGCGGCAGGTTGAGTACGCTTTATCGATTCCCACCAGTAATCTGCCTCTCCTCGCAACATAAAGGCGGCAAAGGGAACCTTTTGCTCCTCGGAACAACCCAAGACATCAAATATCTTGGTGATCTGCTTTATCCATGTTTCAGCTACAAGTGGTTTGGGTTCTCCCTTAAACTCCGGTGGTCCCAGCTCCTTAAACTGTTTAGCGGTGACCGCCTGAGAGTTTCCAGTATTTCCACCTACGTTGTGGACAGGAGGCGCTTTCACTTGTTGTTGCATGAATTGCATAAAGCCTCTGAACATTTGATCATTCATCATTTGGTCAGTGTTGTTGTTTGCATGAGGATTGTCACCTTCCTGATGCACATTATCCTGATTATTGATATGTGGTGAATCAGCAGTCGCCTGTGCTCCATTGCTATTCTCAACATTCTCAGATGCCATTTTCAGATACTGCCACAAAATAAAAATTAATTGATATATCATATATTATCCTTATATTATGACCGACCAATTAAATACCATGCAAATAAACTTAGGTAGGTCATACTAGCGAAGGAATTCCCCGTCTCTCCCCTCCTAGTTTTATTCTCAAATCTTAGCCAGGGATCATATCCCTAAGCTCTGATACCAACTGTGACGCCCCCAAAATTAGGTATACATCACCCATCTTGGGTCGTCAGATACATAGTACAGAATATAAATACAACTTACTAATACAGCTGCCGTGTACAATACGACAAAACATAAACTGTGAGTTTGAATACAAATATTATCTTCTAGAGAGTATTCATACTCAAAAGGAGTCCTCATTACATTTATTAACACACCATTACATAGAATAGTGAGGACTACTAAATAATACTATCATTCGGACCATCACTCCGTTCCCCGACTTGCCCCAGCTACGTTCTCATTTCCTGAAGAGAACAGTGAAAGAAAGGGTTAGCTCAACTAGCCCAGTAAGAAATATTATGACTAAGATAATGCAGAATAAATTATCATTAGCCTTCAACAATGTTAAGCTGATAAAATATAATAGACATCAAGTTTAACTGTAGCGGAACAAGCAATCCATTAAAAGAGTTAAGTAGAAAATAAACTCTACTATCTTTTATGATTTAAAAAATTTTTCAACACTGTGATCGCTGAGACTCAACTTAATAAAAAAATTCACATCATCGAATCACCCCTGCACTACGGCCAAGGATATTCGTGTATTCATTAATGGTCATGATCATGCCAACAACTGTCCATCAATGCACTACGGGCCAATGAGGACTTTTACCACATCATTTGTAACATTACGGTCATGATTATACCGAATAATCCCTGGTCATAATCATACCAATTCCATCTATGCACTACAGGCCACAGATGACTTTCAACATTTTATAAACATGAGGATGATGACAATGATATAAGAATTCAATAAAACAAGTTCAAAAATTAATTTATCCAAGAATTAACAACGTCCAAATTGTCAACATGATACTGCTTTGTGGAGTAAAATTCAAGAATGCTTAGAAGAATATTTTCATGAAAAGATACTGGATGAAACGCAATTATCAAGGATATTCCACAAATTTCATGGAGTATAGAAGTCAAAACTTAACCAACTGAGTACAATAAAGAATGGAATAACAAAAGAAATCACCATGCATGCGATAGACCGCACAGACAGGTTATTCCAACAGAATAATAAATAATGGAACCAGGTCCGACGTAAACGCACAGACAGGATATTCCGACAGAATAATAAATAATGGAACTAGGTCCGGCGTAAACGCACAGACAGGATGTTCCAACAGAATAATAATAAAAATGGAACCAGGTCCGGTGTAAAACACACAGACAGGATTTTCCAACAGAATAATAGAAGAATGTCACCAAGTATAGGGTAGACCACGTATACTGGTTATTCCAACAGAATAATAAAGAATGGAATAACAGAAGTTCTCTTCATGAATATAAAAGAAATAATATTCCCTACCTTAAAAGAACTGGATATTGGAAAAGTGAAGTAGCAGAATACTTTTATTCTCTCTCTCTTATTCTCTCTATACTTTCTCTCTCAATAGCTTGAATGAATTCGTGAAAAATAATGAAGCTCTAGGCCTCTATTTATAGAAAAACTGAGGGTGGCTCTTGGTCTTAACGAAGGGTCAAATGACTCTTGGTCTTAACGAAGGGTCAAATGACTCTTGGTAATATTGAAGGGACAACTACTATTGACGAAAGTAATTACTATTGACCAAGGTAAATACTATTGACGAAGGTAATTACTATATTGACCAAGGTAAATACTATTGACGAAGGTAATTACTATTGACCAAGGTAAATACTATTGACGAAGGTAATTACTATTGACCAAGGTAAATACTATTGACCAAGGTAAATACTATTGACCAAGGTAAATACTATTGACGATGGTAATTACTATTGACGACGGTAATTACTATTGACGAAGAGACTCTTAGATGATGACATATGGCCCCTCATAAAAATAACCAAACTTACCACAACATCTCAATTATTGATTTAATAATATAACATATTATACAGATGATACTATGACAATAATTTAAGAGATATGATGCAACAATTACTGTAGCAATAATTGAGTATAGCTGAGTGACTTCTCACGTAAGCATCAATAATCAATACCGTGTGCTACTATGCAACCAAGCGTATTACTGTACTTTTACTACCGGGTAGTTCAACAGTTTTAACGGTTTTAACGGTAACACCTCAGCCATTATTTTTATAGAAAGATAATTTTATCGTTTTCTAACTACGACTATACTTCTGTTGTGGGGTCCACCAATGATTGTGCCGTCGTACGAATATTCCCCGACAAAAAGAATATTCCCCGACCAAACGAATATTTTAAAACAACTTGCTTACTTTGCAAAATTTATAAATAATACCCACAACTATAACATTACTCCATAATATTCAAAATAATATTTATAGAAAAATTCATCTTTATTAGTTTTAACAGAAAATATTCGTACAACGGCACAATCATTGGTGGACCCCACAACGGAATTATTGTCGGATTGAGAAAATGACAAAAATATTTTATTAAAAATAACGGCGGAAGTTTTACCTTTGATAATGTTGAACTACTCGGTAGTAAAAGTACAGTAATACATGTGGTTGCATAGTAGCACACGGTATTGATTATTAATGCTTATGTAAGAAGTCACTCAGTTTGATTCAATTATTGTCAGTTAATAATATGAATTATTTAGCGATAATGAAGTTTTGTTTTATTCGTATTATTAACGTAATAAAACAGAAACATCTTTTTATATAAAACAGAATACTTTATTAAAGTTATTCTATAAATAGAATATATTATATTTTATCTAAAAGATTTTTCTTTAAATATGGACCGTCAGATTAAAGTAATCAATCTGGACCGTTCATGGATTAGTTACTATGCATTCTATTTTTCTATAAATAGCAGCTCATTCCTTCATTATTTCTTACGAATTCACTGAACTCTATAGAGAAAAACTATAGAGAGAGAGAGAGAAGAAAAGTATTCTGCTACTTAACTACTTCCTTATTTCAGTTCTTCTTTAAAACGGTAAGGGGTGTTATTCTTTCTTATTCATGAAGAGAACTGTTGTTATTCAATTTCTTATTATTCTGTTGGAATAATCTGTATACGCGGTCTACCCTATCTTGGTGACATTCTTCTATTATTCTGTTGGAACATCTTGTCTGTGTATTTTACACCGGACCTGATTCTGTTTTTATTATTATTCTGTTGGAACATCCTGTCTGTGTGTTTTACACCGGACCTGGTTCCGTCTTTATTATTATTCTGTTGGAACATCCTGTCTGTGTGTTTTACACAGGACCTAGTTCCGTCTTTATTATTATTCTGTTAGAATATCCTGTCTGTGCGTTTTACGCCGGACCTAGTTCCATTATTTATTATTCTGTTAGAATAACCTGTCTGTGCAGTCTATCGCATGTATGGTGATTTCTTTTGTTATTCCATTCTTTATTATACTCAGTTGGTTAAGTTTTGACTTCTATACTCCATGAAATTTGTGGAATATCCTTGATAATTGCGTTTCATCCAGTATATTTTCATAAAAATATTCTTCTAAGCATTCTTAAATTTTACTCCACAAAGCAGTATCATGTTGACAATTTGGACGTTGTTAATTCTTGGATAAATTAATTCTTGAACTTATTTTATTGAATTCTTATATCATTGCCATCATCCTCATGTTTATAAAATGTTGAAAGTCATCTGTGGCCTGTAGTGCATAGATGGACTTGGTATGATTATGACCAGGGATTATTCGGTATAATCATGACCGTAATGTTACAAATGATGTGGTAAAAGTCCTCATTGGACCGTAGTGCATTGATGGACAGTTGTTGGCATGATCATGACCATTAATGAATACACAAATATTCTTGGCCCGTAGTGCATGGATAATTGTGGTCGTGATACTACAGAATATCCTTGGCCGTAGTGCAGGGGTGATTCGATGATGTGGATTATTTTGTTAAGCTGAGTCCTAGCGATAACAGTGTTGAAAAACCTTTTAAATCATAGAAGATAGTAGATTTTATTCTTTACTTGACTCTTTTAATGGATTGCTTGTTTCGCTGCAGTTAAACTTGATGTTCGTTATATTTTATCAGTTTAACACTGTTGAAGGCTAATGATAATTTATTCTGCATTATCTTAGTCATATTATTTCTTACTGGGCTAGTTAAGCTCACCCTTTCTTTCACTGTTCTCTTCAGGAAATGAGAATATAGCTGGGACGAGTCTGGGAATGGAGTGATGGACTAAATGATAGTATTAGTAGTCCTCACTATTCTGTTAAATAGTGTGATAATAATTGTAATGAGTACTCCTTTTGAGTTTGTATATTCTCTAGTAGACAATAATTATATTCAAACTCACAATTATGTTTTGTCGTATTGTACACGACAGTTGTATTAGTAAGTTGTATATATATTTTGTACCATGTATCTGACGACCCAAGATGCGTGATGTATACCTAATTTTGGGGGCGTCACAGAGGATATACCAATGACTCAATGCACCGGATACATCAAGCAATTATCTCTCCGCGATGGCGTGAATGAGCTTAAAAATAGTATTTTTTTCGTACTTCAGCTCAACACTCACTATTTTGGTTGTATCATTTTTTATTATTTATTTGTGTATTTTACTTATTTAATATTATTTATTTGTTCCTAATATTTTTTATACCGAAGAAATAACAATTTTAAAGTGATTTAACATCCTAACGTGATTTGAGTTTTCTTGCATGTGGTTGCATTTGGATTTTGAGGGGAAAGTATTGTTATGTATCATAGTCTAGCCTAGTTTAGAAATAGTATTAGCTAGATCAATGGTGTAGATCAATTATGAATTTAGCAAGCTAGCTTCTTGTTAAAAAAGTTTATTAAAGAACTATTTAAAGGATTATTAATCTCCAATTATAAAATAAAATAATCCGAAATAATATTGAATTAAGATAAATAATTCAATTCTTAATATATTTTTTACAAATAAACATAGGTTTAATGTTTATACTTTATAATATAATATAGATGATGAAAATTAAATTATGAAGGCAAGTTGACACATATTTATAAAGGAGAGAAACAAATGTTGTTACTTCTATTTAATTTTTTTACGAGGGTCTGAAGTCACTGGTATAGTACATATGCTATTTCCACTTTCTCTCAGTTTCCCTTATTTTTCACACTTACGAAGGATGGCCACATTGACATTCCACATATTATTACTAACTCATCATATTTTTCAGTGAAGTGGTTAATATGAAGTTTATTTTTAGGTAAATTGATCAATTGGCCAATAGAGTGCTGACAAGTAGACGAGGCTCTATGTGTATCAGTATTCTATTAATCAATTGACCAACTTACTAAAAAATAAACTTCATGCTAACCCGATCCATTTTTCACACACACACACACACACACACACACTCTCCCCCTATATATATATATATATATATATATATATATATATATATATATATAAGTAATGATTCGTAGCATGTACATCATCTATATCGTTCAATATAAGAATCAACGGACTAGATTAAAACTGAAAAATTCATGTCCGTGACTAATCGGACGACGGGTTACATCCGCTATTAATAGTAGAGGACGGTACTATTTTCCGCTACTATTAGTAGCGAACGACACCTGTCATCCGCTATTATTAGTAGTGGACGTAACTCGTCGTCCACCACTAATAATAGTAGACTTAAATTTAGTTAAATTTCGGCCGTTGGTTCTGGTATTGAAAGTTAATGATAATAGTTGTCCATTTTGATTCATAACAAGTACTTGCTACGAATGATTCCATATATATATATATATGGACAATAATTCATAACATGTATTTGTTATGGATAAAAAATGAACAAATAGAATTCTAACCTTCCAGTATAATAATTAAGGGTTGTGATTCAATTGTTAAACACGTTGTTTGCCAGCTCAACTAACGAACTGAATAAATAATATTGTATGTCGATTATGCCCCCACTAACGCCTTCGCAAAACAGAAATTAGAATTAGACTTGGACTGTCCGCTATGTTAACTAGCGAATGTAATGTTCAAGGGCTAAAGAATGTCAGGCCTCACATAAGGAAAAGAAACAAGGAAAAGTCCTTCTCTCTCGTATGTCAAGTCGCTAGAATATTTTTTGGATGTAATGTTTAATACAAGGAAAATGAATTATTTATCACCATGATTTATTATTTTTGGTTGTAAACAGTGGCGGAACTAGGCGGAGGCGGGGGGGGCGGGGTAGCTGCCCCCGGTAGGGTGGCGCCGTGGCGACAGGCAGAGCTAGGAGGGAGTAGTCGAGCAGGCCAGCAGGGGCGCGGGGGGGGGGGGGGGCAGCCAGCGGCAGCAACTGACCGGCGAGCAGACGAGCAGTTCTTCTCCGACTCTTCTTCAGTTTTTTTTAGACTACCATGAAACGACGTCGTTTCATTAAAAAAATTTAAAATTTTTTTATTAGGTCTGGGCTTCTTAACACTTACACAATTATTCTCGCCTCTCTTCATCTCTTCCCAGTCCCTCTTCGCCTCGCGTCCACAGTTGACAGTCCACAGTTCCATTGCGCCCGCCACTGCTGCCACCGCCCGCCGCCGCACACCGCTGTCTGCAGTCTGCTGACCTGCTTCACGCCTCCACTTAACCACTGCTTGTCTGCTACTCTGCTTTGGACTTTGGTAAGTAATTTTACTAATTTTTAATTTTAATTTAGCCTAAATGTCTTTCAAATTTGCTACTATTAATTTTAATTTAGCCTAAATATGCATACTATTAATGTTTTCTGTTAATTAGGTCTCCACTTTTTATGTAATTTTGATGATGACAAATAAATTTAGGGATATAAGAAAAAAGAATAAAAATTAATTTTATGTTAATTTAGGAATAATTGATTTTATCTGATTTTCTGTTAATTTAATTGATTTTCTATTAATTTAGGAATAATTGATTTTATTTTTAATTATCTAGATTAGCTAGAATTTGTTTAATTTCTGTTTTCTTAAATAATTGATGAATGATGAAATTATTATGAAATGTTTAAATTAATGAAATTATTGATTAGCAATTGATGTTTTTATTTATACTAGATTATGGACAAATACTTGATTAAGCGACAAAGAACTGTTGATTCTTCTAATAATCAAATACCAAGTTTCGAAGCAGGTGATGATTTTAATAATTCACGTGTGGAGTTCAATCCGAATGATATTGTTAGTGATCCGGGGTTACGTAAATCAATTGAAGACTTTGCTATTGTGATTAGAGATCATGTTCGAAGAGAGTATTTGACTAGAGGTCCATGTCAACCAATTGCCCTTAATTATCCCAAAAAAAAACTATTCTAATGTAAAGAGAAGCTTTCGGCCCGCTTGGTTTAAAAATTTTGAATGGTTAGAGTATAGCATTTCCAAGGATGTGGCCTTTTGCTTTTGCTGCTATCTATTTGGCAATTCAAACAAAGTAGATGCTTTTACAAAAAAAGGTTTCAGCAACTGGAAAAAAGGCAATTGAAATATTTCAAGAACATGTGGGTGCTTCGAATAGTACTCATAATGATGCTAGAATACAACTTCAAGGTTTTAAAAATCAAAGGTAGAGTGTGTCACATATACTACTAGCACAATGGCAAGAGATGGAGGTTGCTTATCGCACACATTTAACGGCGGCTTTTGATGTCACACGCCTTCTTTTGAAGCAAGGTTTGTCTTTTCGTGGACATGATGAGTCATCGACTTCATCAAATAAGGGAAATTTTCTTGAGTTTTTTGAGTGGTACAGCCTACGAAATGAAGAGGTAGGCAAGGTAGTTAATGAGAATGCTCCTAGAAACAATCAAATGACTTCTCCAAAAATTCAAAAAGAACTAACAAGTGCTTGTGTCATGGAAACTACACTTGCCATCATCAATGATATTGGGGACAAAATATTTTCTATTATGGTTGATGAGTCTCGAGATGTTTCAATAAAGGAGCAAATGGGAGTTGTTTTGAGATATGTAAACAACTATGGAGATGTGATTGAAAGGTTTTTTGGTGTGGTACATGTGCCTGACACGTCATCTATTTCTTTGAAGAATGCTATTGATGAATTATTTGCAAAGCATAAATTGTCATTATCGAGGTTGAGAGGTTAGGGATATGACGGGGCTTCAAATATGCGAGGCGAGTTCAATAGATAGAAGGCTCTTATTTTAAAAGAAAATCCAAATGCAAGGTATGTCCATTGTTTTTCTCACCAACTCCAATTAGTTGTTGTTGTTGTTGCCAAGAGCAGCCATATTGTGAGTGATTTTTTTCAATATGTTACTATGATTGTGAATGTGGCTGGAGCATCATGTAAAAGGAAAGATAAACTTAGACAGCTTGAACATGATAGGATCGTGGAGTGTTTAGTAAAGGGAGAGATAGTTAGTGGTAAAGGAAAAAATCAAGAAATCAGTTTAAGACGGCCGGGAGATACTCGTTGGGGGTCACATTACATAACAATAATCCGTCTTATGTCTATGTGGACTTCCGTATTACAAGTGCTTAAAAATGTGCATGATGATGGTGCTTCTGATGATAATAGCGGTATAGCCATAAGTTTGATTGATAAGTTGGAGAATCATGAATTTGTATTTGTGATGCATTTGATGAAATATATATTGGGAATCACAAATGATTTGTCACTTGCCTTGCAACAAAAAGATCAAAACATTGTGCATGCTGTGAGATTGATTGGGGTAATGAAAGCTCGACTACAAGATTTTAGGGAGGCAGAATGGGAGAAATTTTTGAAGGAAGTCAATATATTTTTTGAGAAGAACGCGATCCCAATAATTAATATGGAAGACAACATGAGACCCCACGGTCGTAGCAGGCGTAATGGACAAATTATTACTAATTTTCATCATTATCGTGTTGAGATTTTTTGTCAGGTATAATCCCTATAACTCTTTTTTCATTATTCCTATCTAAAAATTTATCTTTTTTTTATTTTTCATTATTACAATATAGGTTGTTGATTCAATTGTTCAAGAGATGAACAATTGTTTTTCAGAAGCAAGCACAGAGTTAGTTTTATGCATATCATGCCTTGATCCAAGGGATTCGTTCTCTCAATTTGACAAAAATAAATTACTCTGTCTTGCTGAGCTTTATCCAGAAGACTTCTCATTGACTGATCGCATGATACTTGGGGATCAACTTGAAAATTACATTTATGATATGCGATGCGATAGTCAATTTTTTGGGATCAAAAATTTGGGTTTGGGAAGTCTTACTAAGAAGCTGATTGAAACAAGAAGACATATGACTTTTACATTGGTATATCGATTGATCGAGTTGGCTTTGGTTTTACCAGTTGCAACTGCTACTGTTGAAAGAGTATTCTCTGCGATGAAAATTATCAAGACTGACTTGCGTAACAAAATGGGAGACGAGTGGATGAATGACAGTCTAGTAGTTTATATTGAGAAGGATATTTTTTCAACAATTAAAAACGAACAAATTTTGAGATGTTTTCAAACTATGCAGACTCGTAGGATACAGTTGCCTGCTCTCACTCGTACAACCGAAAGAAGCTCTTAAAGCGTCAATAAATAAATTTTTTTATTGATATATTTTGCCCCCCTTAAAATATATTCTGTGTGACGCCCCCAAAATAGGTCCATTCCACTCAACCCATTCTGAGTCGCCAAATACATGGTACAGAAACAACCTCAACTTTATTAATACAATTGTCGTGTAAAATACGATAACACTTAAGTGTGAGTTTAAAATATAACTATTATCTTCTAGACAATATCCACACTCAAATAAGTCCTCATAACAATTATTGATACTTTATTTTACAAAAATGGTGAGGAATGCTAAAGCATCTTTCTAGAACCATCATTCCATATCCCGACTAGTACTCGCTACATTCTCGCCTCCTGAGAAGAAAAATGGAACAAAAAAGAAAGGGTGAGCTCAACTAGCCCAGTAAAGAATATTATGACTAAGACAATATACAACAAATTATTCTTAGTCTTCAATAGGGAAAAATTTAATAGAATACAATAAACAACAAATTTTAAATCAATATTCGCAGTGGAAATAATAATTCATTAGAAGAGTTAAGTAGAGGATGAAATCTACTATCATGTATGAATTTAAAAGTCCATCATCAATATTTTATCCATGTAACATCAATCAATAAATATCTTGAATCAAATATTCATCTTTGCACTACAGGCCAAAGATATTCTTCAGTTGGTCATGTTCATCTCAACACATGTTCATCTTTGCACTACGGGCCAAAGATATTCATCATAAAATCATTAATCTTTGCACTACAGGTCAAAGATATTCAGTTATATTATCATTTAGGACTGAGGATGATGAAAAATCTTTTAAAGAAAACGAATCCAGTGGAACAAAAGAATAAATATTAAGGATTCGTATTTCAAACAATCCGAATTCAAAAATACTTCATAAATAATCATAGCGAAGTAAAATTCAAGAATGATCAAAATATGGATACAATCAAAGCTAGTATCCATAATAGATATCTTGGACACAGAAAAGAAAATTTAATTTTTCTGTGAATAGTGTCGTATTTATGAATTGTGTCGTATACGTGAATAGTATCGTATACGTGAATAGTAACCTCGACACTAAAAGATAGAAATTTCACAAGAAAAAGCATCATACTTCGTGAATAGTACTCGTGAATAGTAACTCATGAATAGTAACTCATGAATAGTAACTCGTGAATAGTAACTCATGAATAGTAACCCCGACATGAAAAGGTAAAATTTTCATAATAAAATTCATACCAATATTTCGGTATAATGATATTGAAAGAAATAATATCATTTACAAAAAAAAATAACATCCCTTACCTCGAAAAGACAGTACTTCTGACTGGAATACTGGATATAGTGCTGAAGGGAACTTGCACCGTATAGCAACACTCAAAATATTAAAATACTCACAAGAATACGCTCACTAATATAGAGAGAGAAAGAGAGAGAAAACTTCAGTTTCTGGTGTGATTTTCAATTCTAACCTAAGCACCCTATTTATAGGAAATTGCTTAGAACTGTTGGGATTTTGGCACAAAAACGCAGCGAAAATATAAAAAATAATCAAAGCAATTCTGAAACCCAAAACAGGATCCAAGCGAAACTGAAATTAATTCAGTGGTTTAGATATTATACCGATTATGAAAAGTTCTGAAATAGCTTCGAATCCTTTACGCAATCTAATTAGAACCACGTCTCTACGGTATCCACACGAACGCCGCACGAACCGTCGAATAATTCTGCAATAAGAGGGACTTGCGGTACTAGCCACCAAAGGAACGATTATGAAACTGTTTTTTCTCTAGTCTCTCTCTCTAAGAGTGGCTAGGGTTTTTCAATTTTGATAATCCCTAAGTAGCTGCTATATATCATATATTAATCAAATCAAAACCTAATTTCATAAAATTAGAATTTATATATATATATATATATATATATATATATATATATATATATATATATATCTTAATTAAGTCTTACTTAATTAATATACATATATATATATGCAAATTATCCTTTTAATTTAAATTCGTGATTTAAATAATATTAATCATATTAATATATTTAAATCCTTAAAATTTAAATTTATTCCCTTTTAAATTACGTTCTATGTGTGTGACCCTATAGGTTATTATTACGTTGGCAATAATTTTAAAATCATATTATAAAATTATAAATAGTGAGCGGCATCTAGTAATGCATCACTGCTACCCAATTAATAATAAGATCGATGATTCGATGCAACCTTTTAGTGACCAATGTTTTAATGTAATTTAATCCTTTTAACCTTAATATCCTAGATTAAACTCGAGTCATGGAATATGTTATACTCTTCATAATTTAATCTGAGTTTTTCTTGATCAATGAGTAAACTATATGAAACAAATCACTATTTGAGCATGGCCATGCATTTTATAGTCCTACTCAATCAAGAGGCCTATGGATATCACCCCTACTATATAGGAAGGTTAAATTTCATCTAGATCATTCATATTCCTCACACGATTCATGATGTACCCAATAATCACCTTTATAGTCCACCCTATTAAAGGTGACATTTGATGATATCAAAGTACATAAATTCTCGTGTAGTAATATAGTGATTTCAGGTCGGAGGACCATTACATCATTGTCACTATGAGAATTACTAATGACACTTTGCATAATGCTCCATATAGAATTCTCATGGTGGGTCTGTCCAGTACATCGTTCTCTAACATGTACCTATGCATTGACTTAATATCTCATATATTTATGACCAATGAGATTTGGTCGTCAGTCAATCCACATACTAGTCTTAATGCATCATTGTTGTCCCATCAACAATGATACTCGACTAGGGATATTTAAGAACAATGATACTAATTATAATTATATAATCTCATGTTCAAGTCACATACTTGAAACTATATAATTTGTATCATTATTCTAAGGATTTTTATTATGTTAATATTTATATAACGCATTAAATAAAACAATAATAAAATCATTCATTTATTCAATCAAACATAATATCAAAACGTTAAGCAATTATATCAAATAATTGGCATCTAGGGCATAAACTCTAACAAGAACACCAAAGCAGAAAATTTAATATAATATTAATATTATTTTTCTAAATCTCCCTACGCACACCAATTGAGTCCAACATCAGCCACACATGTATCCCACCTCTCAAAAACGTTTTTCTCACATAAATTATTTAAAAACTCCAAAAAATCAAAATTAATTTATCCGAAACTTCAATAATTCACAATAAATAGCCTTTTATTCATGTCTTTTTCATAAAAAATTTCATTATCTACAACTTTGCAGAATAAAGTTTTTCCAAATTTCAAATAGAAATTGACCGAAATTCACAAACGGGCGATTCTACATGCTATAATCAAATTTCAGTCAAGAAATGGGCCCACAGACATGTTTAACATGTTTTAAACATCTTTTGCAACAAAAATACTATTCCTCCTCAAATACTCATATATTTCACATTCATTGTAAAAATATCATCATTATTATATTATAATAATATAATAAAATATTATTTTATCAGAAAAGATAAAATATCGATTTTCAACAATTGTCATTTTAAAAATTTTCTCCATCTATATCCACATAAAATGAATATTTTTCTCATCATATAAATGAATAATTAATTATTCACAAATAATATTACAGAATCATAATACTGGCAATCAGGCCGTTCCCAAGAAAGAGGAGGCTTTCCAATAAGGATTTCTCCTTACTGGCGCGCAATTAGGTGACCAAATCTCTCCTTAGACAGAACTTTTTAGACATTGCCAATAATGTTATCTAATAATATTATTCAGATAATATGAATTACTGCTCCGATAATGAAAAATACTGTGTAGTTACAATTATTGAAACAACAGTAATATAAAATATCAATGTAACAATTATTGAATCAATAAAATTAAATACTGAACAGTAATTACTGTAACAATTATTGAGTAGTGCCTTCTTACGTAAGAATCAATAATTGATGCAATACCGTGTGCTACTGTATAACAACGCGTATTATTGTGTTTTAACCACCGGGTATTCCAACAGTATTAACGGTAACAACTACGCCGTTATTTATAAACAACTTATACTTGTCGTTTTCTTCATCCAATCGCTTTCTGTTATGGGGCCCACAAAAGGTTGCTCCGTCGTACGAATATTCTCCGACAGTAAGAATATTCCACGACCAAACGAATATTCTCCGATAAAAATGAATACTTTATAACCACTTGCTTATTTAAAAATATTTGCGCATTTTACTCATAACTTACCACATTAATCAAATCAACCCTTACTATTTCAAAATAATAAATAGAGAAAAATCAATTTTATTTATAAAAAGTTGGGGTCTTACATTCTGGTTCCGCCACTGGTTGTAAAATATTTTAATTTTTCGTTTATATGGTAAATAAACTAAATAATCCATTATTAAAATATTATTTATAAATAAAAAATATTTTTAATTAAGTAATTTGTAAATTATTCAAATTTAGTAAATATGTAAAAATTTGTAAAATATGCAACCATGATTAATTAGTAACATTATATTTACAATTCCATGCTTTAATATACAAGACATAATCAATACAATAGGATCAAATTCGATTTGCTAAATCCATCAAATTGTAGTTTATATAGAGGTGAAGGTACATTGTCTAACTACAACATACTGCTATAGTTGGCCCAATCTTTCCTGATAAACACAAGGATGAAACACAAATCTTGGGGATTAGACTCAAAAAGATAGAGACCTCAAAGCCAAACTTGCCCAAACTTTAGATTTTGACTGCTACGGAGAAGGAGAAGCTGCTGAAGAAGTTCAATGTGGAGGCCAAACAGGTTGTCATTGTTATTTTGAACTTAATTAAAATGGTAGAAACTTCTAGAAGGCCACACATGTTATTCCTTTAGTAGCCTGCTTTTTAATGTGGAAAATAAACTTTAAATTTTAGTCCTAAACTATATTTTAGCCTGATAATTTTTAATTGCTGAATAACAATGTTGCTTTGACATTTTAGTTTGAAATTCAGTTAAACACCTAGACATGTACTCCAAGTCTATGTTCAAACTGTAAATATTCAAATTTCTCCATTACCTTTGAAATGTAGAATATAAGTGGCATTGATGCATCCCCAGTAAGTAGCAAATGAGCAGGATTTTCCTACTTATAAACTGATGGAAAACCTGCATATTATGAAAATTGAAATAGCCTGCAAATAAGCAGGCTATTGTGATGAGGATTTATGACCATCCACTGTCACATGATAAATCTAATTTGAAAAACTAAGTGGGCTTAGAATTACATATTTACAGTCTATCACAACTTGTCCAAAACTGAAATAGCACATGGCTTAAGTTGCAAACATATAACTTGTAGTTAAATAATATACAAGGATATGGTTCTATTGGAGCCCATAATTTTTCATCAGCCTAAAAGTGGCAGGAAGTTTTAAGAAATAAATTTTCATGGCATTATTATCTTTATTGTATTTGCATCCAGGTTCTTCTATATTGTGTTATCTTTTCTTTTCTTTTTTGCATCCAAGTTCTTCTGTATGCTGACCTTATTAATCTTAAGGGTTCTACAAAATGCATACCAATTTCTTTGCCAAAGCCTGTAAGTCTATCCTTGGAATCAACTTCACTGAAACTCTCTTCCGGACATTGTCCATATAAACAACCTACAAAATAGAGTAGAAAGTCACAAATAAAAGATATAAAGTCATCAATAGACTTTTGTCCCCCTTATATGTGTTGTAATTTGCTTTGTAGTAAGATATAGAACAACAATATTCCTGCCTGAATCGAATGGTTGGCCACTCTTCCTTAAGACTATATTCTCCCCTTACTTTTGCTACACAGACTTACTACGAATTAGTCTCTCAAGATAAGACAGGTCCAAACTTTAATCTGTACAGGAATTTGTTGTGTAGAAACAAAACTAGTGCTAAACTATAAATAAAAGAAGAAAATTATAATAAGAAAAATTATTTAAAATGATAATTTTTCTAAGAATTTGAGAAGGATTTAATGATTTTTAAGTAAGTATTTTGGGTGAATTTGTAACCTATTTATAGTTTTCCAAACACCCATTTGAAAAGTTATGTTGATATCCAAACATGGCATCCCAATTCTTGTTGTCGTTCTATTAATTGGTCGTATCCCAATTCCGATGTTGGGATGTCCCAAACTCAAGTCGTATCCCAATTCCAATGTCGACGTCCCAATTGAAATATTACCGTTGACCTTTTGAATGTTGTTGCCATGACTTGAACCAAGTCTTTAATATCAACACCTCTCTCTTATCTAACTGAACCAATATTAATTGTTGGTTACATGGATAACATATACGCCCTCCGTCTCATGATAAAAGTTCTTATTACTATTTTGGGTAGTCCCATGTTAAATGTCAACTTTCCATTAATAATCAAACTTTTACACATTTTTTCCTATTATGTCCGTAGCATTAAATATCTCATACTTTTCTTATTCTAATTCTCTCTCCGTATTTAATGAGTATGAAGAGAGAATATTTTGAATTGAATAGCTAGAAAGTCACTCTATTACCTACATTGAAAATAATTAATGACATATTATTATGGGCAATTTTGTCATTTCATTCCTCTTATTAATATGCGTGAAAAGTCCACCAGGACTTTTATTATGGGACAGATGGAGTAATATATTTATTATATACTTTTGGTGGAGTACCAAAATGTATCACGATCTTCGACATACATTTTGGTGGAGCAATATGAAAAGAGAGATCGCGGAGTTTATCTCGAGGTGTTTAACTTGTCAACGTGTAAAGGCGGAGCATCAAGTGCCAAAGGGTCCATTGCAACCACTTGAGATCCCGAAATGGAAGTGAGAACACATTACCATGGATTTCGTTACAGGTCTTCCCAAGGTTTCTCAAGGCATAGATGCGATTTGGGTCATTGTTGATAGATTAACCAAGTCTGCCCATTTCTTGCCTATACGTGAGACTTATTCCCTTGAACGTCTTGCTAGTATGTACGTGAATGAGATTGTGAGATTGCATGGCATGCCAGTATCCATAGTTTCGGATCGTGACCCAAGATTCACTTCACAATTTTGGGTTAGCTTGCAGAAAGCTCTGGGCACGGATTTGCGATTTAGTTCAGCATACTATCCTCAAACGGACGGGCAATCAGAGAGGACTATTCAAACCCTTGAAGATCTATTAAGACTCTGTGTTCTAGATTTCAAAGGAAGTTGGAATAAGTACTTGCCACTGGTGGAATTCTCCTACAACAACAGTTATCAGGCAAGTATAGGTATGGCTCCATTTGAAGCCTTATATGGACGAATGTGTCGTTCTCCAGTATGCTGGGACGAGGTGGGTGAAGCAACATTGTTGGGACCAGAATTGGTACGCATAACTACATAGAAGATCCAAACAATTCGACAACGTATACAAACGGCACAGGATCGACAAAAGAGTTATGCGGATCTTCATCGAAAGGATGTAGAATTCAATATTGGGGATCATGTATTGTTACGTGTTGCACCATGGAAGGGAGTTACAAGATTTGGGAAGAGAGAAAAGCTCAATCCACGATTTGTCGGTCCATTTGAGATTCTTGACCGAATAGGAAATGTGGGCTATAGACTCGCATTACCTCCAAGCATGTCTCGTGTTCATAATATTTTTCACATATCTGTGCTTCGTAAATATGTGAAAGACCCGAACCACATAATTGAGTTAGAACCAGACGAGATAGCCGAAGATTTAACGTACGAGGAGGTACCTGTTAAGATCTTGGATAGGAAAGAGCATGTTCCACGCACGAAGGTTATACCACAAGTTAAGGTTTTGTGGAGAAATCATGCTATTGAAGAAATGACTTGGGAGTTGGAATCAAAAATGAAAGCGAGGTATCCTCACCTTTTCGAAATACCAGGTACGTACGTCAATTTTGAGGCCGAAATTTCATAAGGAGGGGAGGTTGTAAGACCCCAACTTATTAATAAATAAAATTAAATTTCCTCTATTTATTATTTTGAAATAGAAAGGGTTGATTTGATTAATGTGGTTAGTTATGGGTAAAATGCGCAAATATTTCAAATAAGTAAGTGGTTATAAAATATTCATTTTTAGTTGGTGAATATTCGTTTGGTCGTGGAATATTCTTTCTGTCGGGGAATATTCGTACGACGGCGCAGCCTTATGTAGGCCCCATAACGGAAAGCGATTGGATGAAGAAAACGACAAGTATAAGTTGTTTATAATTAACGGCGTAGTTGTTACCGTTAATACTGTTGGAATACCTGGTGGTTAAAATACAGTAGCACACGGTATTGCACTAATTATTGATTCTTACGAAGGAAGGCACTATTCAATAATTGTTACAGTAGTTACTGTTCAATATTTTATTTTATTGATTCAATAATTGCTGCATTGATATTTTATATTATTGTTGTTTTAATAATTGTCACTGCACAGTATTTCCCATTATCATATCAATAATTCATATTATTTGAATAATATTATTAGATAACATTATTGGCGATGTCTAGAAAGTTCTGTCTAAGGAGAGGTTTGGTCATCTAATTGCGCGCCAGTAAGGAGAAATTCTTATTGGAATGCCCCCTCTTTCCTGGGAACGGCCTGGTTGTCATAAATGTGATTCTGTAATATTATTTGTGAATAATTAATTATTGATTCATATGATAAGGAAATATTTATTTTATGTGAATATAAATGAGGGATATATTTTTGTGGTTAAAAATGAAGGAGTTAATGTTGAGGTTTTTATCACTATTTTTGTCGGAATAGAGGTATTAAAAATCAGGGTTTTTGAGATATTTGCGGGGGTTATAATTTTTAATCCGACCGTTGGATCGTGGTAATTTTTGGATACGTTATACATATATAAGTTGAGTATATGTCCATAAATTTTGAACCGTTAAAAATGAACGTATGATTTATTATGAATTTTACGAGATGACTGGTTCAGAAATTGTTGAATTTTCGGAGTTTATCATTTTGGTAGAAAATTCTAGAATTGATGGACCCCACTCTTGGTTGGTGAAGAAATGTGCTGAGATTTTTATTCAAATATGGTAGGTTTGAATAGTGGCAGGTAAAGCCATCAGGTTGCAGGTTAAGTCTGCTTCGGCGTGCTAACATTTTCCTATAAATAGAGGGCTTAGTTAGAATTAAAAATCACATCAGAAATAAGTTTTCTCTCTTTCTCTCTCTAGATTATTGAGTGTATTTTGTGAGTATTTAGATACTTTGAGAGTTTCTATTCATCAGTGCAAGTTTCTTTCAGCGAAGTACTGATATTTTGAGGTAAGGGATATTATCTTCTTCTTAAATGATATTTTCTTCAATATCATTATGCCAAAATATTGATATGAACTTTTTATCAAATTTAAAACTTTTTGTGTCGAGATTACTATTCACGTATACGTTACTATTCACGTATATGGCACTATTCACGAATACGACACTATTCACCGAAAAATAAAATTTTTCCCTTTTTGCCCAAGATATCTATTATGGTTACTATCTTTGATTGTATCCATGTTTTTATCTTTATTTTTGAATTCTGCTTCACAATTGATTATTATGAAGTATTATTGATCTTGGATAAACTGTTATACGAATCCCTACTATTTGTCCTCCTGTCTCATTGGGTTCGTTTTCTTTAAGATATTTTTCATCATCCTCAGTCCTAAATGATGATATTACTGAATATCTTTGGCCTGTAGTGCAAAGATGTATGATTACCTGATAAATATCTTTGGCCTGTAGTGCAAAGATGAACATGTGTTGAGATGAACATGACCGACTGGTGATACAAATGAATGTCATTGGCCTGTAGTGCAAAGATGAATATTTGGTTAAAGATGATTATTAATTGATGTTACAGGGATAAAATATTGATGATGGACTTTTAAATCTTAGAAGATAGTAGAATTCATTCTCTACTTGACTCTTCTAATGGTTTGCTGTTTCCGCTGCAGTTGTTGTTCTAAAACTTGTTGTCGATTATATTCTATCAGATTTTTTCCTGTTGAATACTAATGATATTTTGCACGACAATTGTATTATTGAAGTTGTAGTTTACTTTTTGTACCATGTATTTGGCGACTCAGAATGGGTGTTGTATACCTATTTTGGGGGCGTCACAGTTGGTATCAGAGCTTATTGATATGATCCCTGGCTGAGATGTGAGACAATAACTAGGAGGGGAGAGACGGGGAATTCCTTCGCTAGTATGACCTGACTAAGTTTATTTGGTGTTTATTTGGTCGGTCAGAGTATAGGGATAATATATGACATGGCTATTAACCCTTGTTTTATGGCAGTATTTATGAATGGCAGCTGAGAATATTAATAATGGAGTAAATCAGACCGTAGAGACACCTTTGATCACCACCCAGGGGAACGTGCAACAGGAAGGCAATATTCCTCCTGTAAACAACGTTGCCGAGCAAACTATGAATGATGGAATGTTTAGGAGTTTTTTGCAGTTCATGCAAAATCAGACAAGGGAGACTCGTGTGCAGAATACGGGTGGAAATGATAACAACGCGCGGTTTGTCATAGCCAAGCAGTTCAAAGAATTGGGACCACTAGAATTTAAAGGAAAGCCGGATCCGATCACAGCGAAAACGTGGGTCAAACAAATTACCAAGATATTCGATGTCTTGGAATGCACGGAGGAACAGAAGGTTCCATTCGCCACCTTTATGTTCCGCGGTGAGGTAGACTACTGGTGGGAGTCTGTGAAGCGTACCCAGCCTGACGCACTCAACATGTCCTGGGAAACATTTCAGAAACTGTTCAATGAAAAGAACTTTCCTGAAAGTATTCGTCATATGAAGGAGGTGGAGTTTATCAGACTGGAACAAAATAACATGACGGTGTCCCAGTACGAGGCGAAGTTTGCAGAGTTATCCAGGTTTGCACCTCATTTGGTCGAAAATGAGGAACGAATGACAAGGATGTTTCTAAGAGGTCTAAAACTCGAGATTCGGCAACATCCTATCTCTCATAAATTTTCTTTATATTCAGATGTTGTAAATATGGCTCAATTATTAGAGTGAGATAATGAGTATGTGCAACCGAGGGACCACAACCAGGGTCATACCGGTGACAGCAGTCATCAGAGCGATGATAACCAACGAGGAGGGAAAAATACGAACAAAGGCGGTAACCACTTTTGTGGTCATCGTGGCCATGATAATAGGAGAGGTGAGTCAAGTGGAAATTTCAGAAAGAGGAGATTCAACAATGACGGGAAGACATCAGCAGCTGCACCAGCACCAACAACAAATTCTAGGGGAGGAGAACGACCGCCAGTTAGATGTTACAAATGCAGAAAAGGGGGACATATCAGCCCAAACTGTCCACAACAATCCAAGGTATGTTACAACTGTGGAAAGGAAGGCCACATAGCTCGGGATTGTTCTGTAGTAAAACTAAGTTCAACGGGGATGGTGACTCTAAGGGCTGTCCCGGATAAGTCAAAATCAGCGGTTCCTGAAAGAGCGTTTGTCATGACTGGTCAAAACTTGAGGAACCCGAACGAGGTGATCACGGGTAAGCTAATCATAAACTCTTGCGAAGATTATACCTTATTTGATACCGGTTCTACCCATTCTTTTATCTCTCCTGCTTGTGCTCAACGTTTAAACTTGACTCCGGAGAAATTGGACTTTGACTTATCTGTTGAAACTCCGTTGGGTGAAACCTTCGTTACATCTACAGTTTATAAATCTTGCATGATCCAAGTTGGCACTATCACATTACCTATTGATCTTATCTCTTTAAAGATACTTGCTTTTGATGTGATTTTAGGAATTGATTGGTTAACCACTCATCATGCTAAAATTGATTGTTTTCGTAAGGTTGTTAGTTTTCATATTCCTAACCAACCTGTCATACGAATTCAAACTACTAAACCACTAAAATTAGTCACTGTCATATCAAGCCACAAAGCTATTCGTTTATTGAAAAACGGATGTCAAGCTTTCTTAGCCCATGTTATGGATTTGAACAAAGACAAGTCAGATTTGAATAATATTTCTATTGTTAGAGAATATCCCAATGTATTTCCTGAAGAACTTCCTGGTCTACCCCCAGAACATGAAGTTGAATTCTTTATTGACCTTGAACCCGGTACAAAGCACATTTCTAAAATCCCATATCGAATGACTCCTATTGAACTTCAAGAGTTAAAAGTCCAATTACAGAAGTTATTAGACATCTGTTTTATTCGTCCTAGTACATCTCCTTGGGGTGATCCTGTTATATTCGTAAAGAAGAAAGACGGGAGTATGCGACTTTATATCGACTATAGGAAATTGAACCATGTCACTATCAAGAATAGGTATCCGCTACCTCGCATTGATGACCTGTTTGACCAGTTGCAAGGAGCACAATTCTTTTCAAAGATCGATCTTCGTTCTGGATATCATCAGCTGAAGATTAAAACTGAGGATATTCCAAAGACTGCCTTCAGAACTCGGTACAGGCATTATGAATTCTTAGTCATGTCTTTTGGATTGACTAATGCTCCTGCTGCTTTCATGGATATGATGAACCGTGTATTCAAAGAATATTTAGATCAGTTCGTTGTTGTCTTTATTGATGACATCCTCATCTATTCCAAAAGCCGTGAAGATCATAAGCGCCATTTGAAGCTGGTACTGCAAAGGCTTCGTGAAAATAAGCAATATGCTAAATTGAAGAAATGCGAGTTCTGGCTTGAGGAAGTAGCATTCCTTGGGCACGTGGTGTCAAAACATGGAGTATCTGTTGACCCGGCGAAGATTAAAGCCATACAAAGTTGGGAGCAACCGAAGTCGGTGACCGAAGTACGTAGCTTTCTGGGCTTAGCTGAGTATTATCGGAGATTCGTGGAAGGATTTTCTAGAATCGCTACTCCGTTAACTCAGCTGTCTCGGAAGGATAAAATATTCGGTTGGAGCGAGGATTGTGAGAAGAGTTTTCAAGAACTCAAGAGGAGACTCATTTCGGCACCTGTTCTGACAATACCATCTGGTTCGGATGGATTTGTTATCTACAGCGATGCTTTAGGCAAAGGGTTAGGATGTGTTCTCATGCAACATGGGAAAGTCATAGCCTATGCCTCGCGACAATTCAAAGAATATGAGAGGAATTATCCTACTCATGATTTGGAGTTGGCAGCAGTCGTTTTCGCGTTGAAGATTTGGAGACACTACATGTATGGGGATAAAGTGGAGATCTATACGGATCATAAAAGCCTCAAATATTTCTTCACCCAAAAGGAACTCAACATGCGTCAACGACATTGGCTTGAGCTGTTGAAAGATTACGATTATACCATCCAATATCATCCTGAAAAAGAGAACGTAGTAGCTGACGCATTGAGTAGAAGATCATACGCGGGTACGAGTGCAATAGTGTTAACACAAAGACCCATTTTGTATAATTTGCAAAGGATGGAGATAGAGATGAAGGCTCCAAGTACCCACATGATGATATCAAATATACGAGTAGAACCAACTTTAATTGATAAAGTTAAAGCCGCTCAAGCTACGGACATAGAGCTGATGCGTATGAAGAAGAAAGTGCAAGAAGGTGCTATTCCAGAAGCAAGAATCGATGAAGAAGGAATACTTCGAGTCAACTCCAGACTTTGTGTTCGTAACGATTTTGACTTGAAGCATAGAATAATAATGGAGGCACACAACACACCGTTTGCAATCCATCCTGGGAGTACCAAAATATATCACGATCTTCGACATACATTTTGGTAGAGCAATATGAAAAGAGAGATCGCGGAGTTTATCTCGAGGTGTTTAACTTGTCAACGTGTAAAGGCGGAGCATCAAGTGCCAAAGGGTCCATTGCAACCACTTGAGATCCCGAAATGGAAGTGGGAACACATTACCATGGATTTCGTTACAGGTCTTCCCAAGGTTTCTCAAGGCATAAATGCGATTTGGATCATTGTTGATAGATTAACCAAGTCTGCCCAGTTCTTGCCTATACGTGACACTTATTCCCTTGAACGTCTTGCTAGTATGTATCTGAATGAGATTGTAAGATTGCATGGCATGCCAGTATTCATAGTTTCGGATCGTGACCCAAGATTCACTTCACGATTTTGGGTTAGCTTGCAGAAAGCTATGGGCACGGATTTACGATTTAGTTCAGCATACCATCCTCAAACGGACGGGCAATCAGAGAGGACTATTCAAACCCTTGAAGATCAATTAAGACTCTGTGTTCTAGATTTCAAAGGAAGTTGGGATAAGTACTTGCCACTGGTGGAATTCTCCTACAACAACAGTTATCAGGCAAGTATAGGTATGGCTCCATTTGAAGCCTTATATGGACGAAAGTGTCGTTCTCCAGTATGCTGGGACGAGGTGGGTGAAACAACATTGTTGGGACCAGAATTGGTACGCATAACTACAGAGAAGATCCAAACGAGTTATACAGATCTTCATCGAAAGGATGTAGAATTCAATATTGGAGATCATGTATTGTTACGTGTTGAACCATGGAAGGGAGTTACAAGATTTGGGAAGAGAGAAAAGCTCAATCCACGATTTTTCGGTCCATTTGAGATTCTTGACCGAATAGGAAATGTGGCCTATAGACTCGCATTACCTCCAAGCATGTCTCGTGTTCATAATATTTTTCACATATCTGTGCTTCGTAAATATATGAAAGACCCGAACCACATAATTGAGTTAGAACCAGACGAGATAGCAGAAGATTTAACGTACGAGGAGGTACATGTTAAGATCTTAGATAGGAAAGAGCATGTTCTATGCACGAAGGTTATACCACAAGTTAAGGTTTTGTGGAGAAACCATGCTATTGAAGAAATGACCTGGGAGTTAGAATCAGAAATGAAAGCGAGGTATCCTCACCTTTTCGAAACACCAGGTATGTACGTCAATTTCGAGGACGAAATTTCATAAGGAGTGGAGGTTGTAAGACCCCAACTTATTAATAAATGAAATTAAATTTCCTCTATTTATTATTTTGAAATAGAAAGGGTTGATTTAATTAATGTGGTTAGTTATGAGTAAAATGCCCAAATATTTCAAATAGGCAAGTGGTTATAAAATATTCATTTTTGGTTGGTGAATATTCGTTTAGTCGTGGAATATTCTTGCTGTCGGGGGATATTCGTACGACGGCGCAGCCTTGTGTGGGCCCCATAACGAAAAGCGATTGGATGAAGAAAACGATAAGTATAAGTTATTTATAATTAACGGCGTAGTTGTTACCGTTAATACTGTTGGAATACCTGGTGGTTAAAATACAGTAGCACACGGTATTGCACCAATTATTGATTCTTATGAAGGAAGGCACTACTCAATAATTGTTACAGTAGTAACTAATTAATATTTTATTTTATTGATTCAATAATTGTTGCATTGATATTTTATATTATTGTTGTTTCAATAATTGTCACTGCACAGTATTTCCCATTATCAGATCAATAATTCATATTATTTGAATAATATTATTAGATAACATTATTGGCGATGTCTAGAAAGTTCTGTCTAAGGAGAGGTTTGGTCATCTAATTGCACGCTAGTAAGGAGAAATTCTTATTGGAAAGCCCCCTCTTTCCTGGGAACGGCCTGGTTGTCATAAATGTGATTCTGTAATATTATTTGTGAATAATTAATTATTGATTCATATGATAAGAAAATATTTATTTTATGTGGATATAAATGAGGGATATATTTTTGTGGTTAAAAATGAAGGAGTTCATATTGAGGTTTTTATCAGTATTTTTGTCGGAATGGAGGTATTAAAAATCAAGATTTTTGAGATATTTGCGGGGGTTATAATTTTTAATCCGACCGTTGGATCGTGGTAATTTTTGGATACGTTATACATATATAAGTTGAGTATATGTCCACAAATTTTGAATCGTTAAAAATGAACGTATGATTTATTATGAATTTTACGAGATGACTGGTTTAGAAATTGTTGAATTTTCGGAGTTTATCATTTTGGTAGAAAATTCTAGAATTGGTGGGCCCCACTCTTGGTTGGTGAAGAAATGTGCTGAGATTTTTATTCAAATGTGGTAGGCTTGAATAGTGGCAGGTAAAGCCATCAGGTTGCATGTTAAGTCTGCTTCGGCGTGCTAACATTTTCCTATAAATAGAGGGCTAAGTTAGAATTGAAAATCACACCAGAAACAAGTTTTCTCTCTTTCTCTCTCTAGATTATTGAGTGTATTTTGTGAGTATTTAGATAATTTGAGAGTTTCTATTCATCAGGGCAAGTTTCTTTCAGCCTTATACCGGTATTTCGACCAGAAGTACTGATATTTTGAGGTAAGGGATATTATCTTCTTCTTAAATGATATTTTCTTCAATATCATTATGCCAAAATATTGATATGAACTTTTTATTAAATTTGAAACTTTTTGTGTCGAGATTACTATTCACGTATACATTACTATTCACGTATATGACACTATTCACGAATACGGCACTATTCACCGAAAAATAAAATTTTTCCCTTTTTGCCCAAGATATCTATTATGGTTACTATCTTTGATTGTATCCATGTTTTTATCTTTATTTTTGAATTCTGCTTCACAATTGATTAATATGAAGTATTATTGATCTTGGATAAACTGTTATACGAATCCCTACTATTTGTCCTCCTGTCTCACTGGGTTCGTTTTCTTTAAGATATTTTTCATCATCCTCAGTCCTAAATGATGATATTACTGAATATCTTTGGCCTGTAGTGCAAGGATGTATGATTACCTGATAAATATCTTTGGCCTGTAGTGCAAAGATGAACATGTGTTGAGATGAACATGACCGACTGGTGATACAAATGAATGTCTTTAGCCTGTAGTGCAAAGATGAATATTTGGTTAAAGATGATTATTAATTGATGTTACAGGGATAAAATATTGATGATGGACTTTTAAATCTTAGAAGATAGTAGAATTCATTCTCTACTTGACTCTTCTAATGGTTTGCTGTTTCCGCTGCAGTTGTTGATCTAAAACTTGTTGTCGATTATATTCTATCAGATTTTTCCCTGTTGAATACTAATGATATTTTGTTGTATATTATCTTAGTCATAATATTCTTTACTGGGCTAGTTGTGCTCACCCTTTTCCTTTCTGTTCTATTTTTCTTCTCAGGAGGTGAGAACATAGCAGGATCTAGTCGGGATATGGAGTGATGGTTCTAGAAAGATGTATTAGCAATCCTCACTATTTTTGTAAAATAGTGTTTGAATAATTGTAATGAGGACTTATTTGAGTGTGGATATTGTCTAGAAGACAATATTTGTATTTAAACTCACGGTATGTGTTGTCGTATTTTGCACGACAATTGTATTATTGAAGTTGTAGTTTGCTTTTTGTACCCTGTATTTGGCGACTCAGAATGGGTGTTGTATACCTATTTTGGGGGCGTCACAATGATCATATGGGGTAGAGGCTATCTTACAATTCTTGTGATTAAACTTATTTAACAATTTCTCAATATAATGAAACCGAGTTAAAGAAATGGTATCTTGAGACCGCACAATTTTAATACCTAAAATTACATCAGCCTCCCCCATATCTTTCATATCAAAAGTAGCAGACAAAAATGCTTTAATTTCTAATACTACCTTTTCACTAGTACCAAAAATAAGCATATCATCAACATATAAACAAATTATAACACCAAAACCTTTACTAAACTTAGAATAAACACATTTATCCGATTCATTTATTTTAAACCCATTTGAAACAATCATTTGATCAAAATTTTCATGTCACTACTTAGGTGTTTGTTTTAGGTCATATAAAGATTTAATAAGTTTACAAACTTTTCTTTCTTGACCTTTCAAAACAAACCCATATGGTTGCTCCATATAAACTTCCTCTCCTAAGTCACCATTTAGAAAAGCAGTTTTAACATCCATTTGGTGTATAACAAGTTTATGAATTGATGATAATGCAATTAATAACCTAATGGTATTAATTCTTGCTATTGGAGCATATGTATCAAAGTAATCAATTCCTTCCTTTTGCTTAAAACCTTTGGCTACCAGTCTAGCTTTATACTTATCAATGAATCCATCTGATTTTCTTTTCCTTTTAAAGATCCATTTATAGCAAATAAGTTTATAATCAGGAGGTAAATCCACCAAGACCCAAGTCTTCCAAAAACCTGAATCTTGTGAGGACATAATTTCTCTAAAAGTTAATAGATCTCTATCACTAGAATCATGCTAAGTCACAAAAAATTAAAAAAACAATAGCATCCTTGTTTCCTTCTACTAGGTACATGTAGAAATCAGGGCCATGTGATTTTTCTGTCATTGTTCTTTTATTTCTTGGTTCTATTTTTTCAGTAGAAGTAGTAAGTTCTATTTCATCATTTGTTCTATTATGAATTGTTTCTTGATCCTTTTTATCAGTGTCTTCTCTTGACCTTTTCTTAAAGAAAGAATTCTCAAAGAACTCATCATCTTTAGACTCCAAAATTATATTTTAGCTAACAGAATATGTGGATTCCATGGTCAAGAATTTATAGGCTTTGTTATTTTGTGCATAGCCTATAAAAGCACACTCAATTGCTTTAGCTCCAAGCTTAGGCCTTTTAGGATCAGTTATCCTTACTAATGCTCTACATCCCCACACTCTTAAATGGTCAAGAGAAGATTTTCTCTTTTTTCATAATTCATAAGATGTAATATGAGTTTTCTTATGGGATATACGATTAAGTATATAACAAGAAATCATTAATGCTTCCCCCCATAAATTTTTAGGCAAACCAGAAGTAAGAAGTAATGTATTAATCATTTCTTCAAGTGTCCTATTTTTGCTCTATTTTGTTGAGGACTATAAGGGGCTGTAGTTTGATGAATTATACCATGATTCTCACAAAAAATCATTATAAGAGAATTATTCCCCTCCTTTATCCGATCTAAGAATTTTTATTCTTCGATCTAATTGATTTTTAACTTCAGCCTTGTATATTTTAAATTTTTCTAAAGTCTCGTCTTTAGTCCTTAACAAATAAACTTGAGATAAGTGATCATTGAAGATAAGTGATTTATGTGAGATATCTATTCAATTTTTGATATAAATAGAGGAGTTTGTTATAAAGCGTTTGTTGTAAGTTTGACTTATTATTCCATAGACCCCTATGTACCAATTTGTCAAATCGTCGGTAGAAAGTTATCTTAGTTTTGTTTTATTATTATTATAATAGTAATAAAATAGAAAACTTTTTATAATATATATAAAGTTATTTATTTTATTAGAATATAAATAGAATATATTATATTATATATAAAGTTTTTATTTTATTAGAATATTTTATTGCATAGTGCTGCATAGTAAAATCAGAAAAATCAGTTCGTCCGTGAATTTGTGGTTAAAAATGTGACACAATTTTATTTAAAATAATTTTTTTTCCACATACAATGCATGTAATATTCTAAAAATTAGGGTCTAGAGAAAAATATTCTTGTTTTGAGAGACCAAAGAGTCCAAAAACAACTAACTTTTTGCTCTCCTTTAATAATATACTTCCTCTGTCCATAATATGACATTTTAGATGATTTTATTTTTCTCAAATTATTTATCATTTTATATAACTAGCAAGGAGAATTAACTACAATCTTTTCAAAATTACTCATCATGGAAAAATATTACAGATGAGAGAGTATAAAATAAGTATGGTAATTATGATAATTTAAAGATATTATAGATAATTGATATAATATTTAATGATATGCAATATTTACTTAATTCTTGTGCACAACTCTAAAACGTCATATATTATGGGACGGAGGGAGTACTAGTTTGCAGGCACACCGATGCATGTGATGGTAAATTATTTTTAAAATATATTTAGTGATCTTCAAAAATATAATATATAAAAAATAGATAAAAATAATAAATGTAACTTTCCTACTAATTTTAAAAATTGTTCGGTAGTTTTCTTTTAACATGTGATAACTGTTATAAAAATTAAGGGCGACGAAAACCAAGATTAAAAAAAATATTTTGAGAGACCGATGAGTCCAAAAATAATAGTTCTTTCTTACAAATATATAATTTATATATATATATATATATATATATATATATATATATATATTAGAAATGAAATTGAATTGAATGAGAAAATTGACTTCAAAGTCGGGAACGGGTTCGGGCGGGTCTGTGATATGGCGGGTCTGTGATATATAACTTTTTATATATAAAATTTATTTATTTTGTTTAAGTTATGTATCTCATACTATGTCTTTTTAAACGGTTGAATGCAACGGTCATAAACCTTCTATAAATACTTCCCTGCTTCGGGCATAAAAGATATTCCATTCAATAACCTTCTATTTCCCTACGTCATATTAACCTTCTGTTTTTCCTGCTTTGGGAAGCGTGTTCTTCATTTTCTTACTATAAGTACATGCACCATTGCTATAGAAATAATTTCTATTTACATGCATCATTATTGAAAAGTTTGGTACATAACATAAAATTGTGTTCGAAATGTTCTTAATTTTGAAGTGTTTCTAATTAAGAACTGGAAATCCGTTTTATCTTGGGAAGCAATTATTCATTAATCCTTAGCACCAGTGGGGGAATAAATTTACTTTAAGGAGACTTTGTGAATTCAAAGGACTCGGATTTATATTTTTTATTTTATAAATTGTTTCTGTTTTGCATAATTTATTATTATTATATTTATATGCATTATTAAATAATACTATATATTACAGGTAACTATATATATATATATATATATATATATATATATATATATAATAGAGAATTATCCATAGCATATGTGCTACCGAACATTACAGATAACAGAGTATATCAACCATTAATTTTAAACATTAATGGACGAGGTTAAATAAGTCAAACTCGTCATCTGTTACTAATAGTAGCGGATACTTAAAAAATCACAATCCATCCCACCACTAATAGTAATGGACGGTGATCAGAATCTTAAATTCTGATTAATAAACTCTAAACCTTAATTAACAAACCCTAAACTCTCGTTAATAAACCGTAATTATACAAAGTCAAACCAAAACTCACTTAAAAGGGATGAATAAATCCTAAATTATGGTTAATAAACCCTAAACAATAATTAATAAAGCCAAATCCTACCCCATTTAAAATTTTAGAACACGCCCGCTAAGAATGATAAAATTAAAATTTTAATCTTAACCGTTAATTTTCGTATCGGACACTATTGTCTATTGATTGTCTATATAAATATAATGATCCATGCTAACATATAAAATTCCTTTGCATTTATACAAATTGAAAACGGAGTAATATAAATAGCTTCAAATTCATTTGTTCTTTTGTAAACGGAGTACCCTATAAAAATGTACAATATCTTAGTAGCTTCAAATTCGTATAAAATCAAAGCATTCTATCTTCTAGCACCCCCTCAATCGGTCGACAGAGCCAGTGAACTTCTAATAGTTCTCCATTAATTCATCTACCGAAGGTCAGTCTATCTGCTTCTCTTTTTGATAGAGCCAGATAACTATGTTCTGAATCCCCTACCCCCCGGCACGACCAGACTTGCCCTACTTCCCCGATAGTTCTCTTCGCCGATATTTGCACCGGCCAACCACTGTCACGGTATGATTTTCAACCATAATTACGACTGTTATATATAAATATATATATGCGCGTGTATTTGTATGTAAACCTAGGTCATTAAACTCTATTTTTTTTTTGAAATTTAATTCAATTATTTCTGTCTACTCAATTCAACTATCCAACTTCTAATCCACCTTATACCCAAAACGAGGTTGGTTTGGTGATTAGTTGTGTTCATAAGTTGGTCCAGAGATAAGTCCCTATGTTGTGAATATTGAATTTACTTGAGATATGCTTGGTAATTTTTAATTTGGGACGTAGATATTACTGGTAATTAATCACTTGATTGGGTAGAAATTGATTGTGTTTTAGTTTTTGAGGGTCTTAGACTGTTGTGTTATTTAAGTCTTCTGCACAAAATACATTGAGATTGCAGTTTTCAATTAATATTAATTTCAATTGAAAGTTTTTGATAAATTTGATTGGCAAGAACACAAAAATCTGGTTGTAGGTTTGAGATGTAGTAATGGTAGGATTTTAGTACTCAATACCTTATCGAAAATTTGATTGCAATAAGTATAGGTCTTTGTATTTCAGTTGATCATTATTAGACCGATGATGATCACTAGTGTAGCAATAGAGTTCAAGCCTCTTCCTTTACCGTGCAAGATCACATATTTGAATCTAGCCCTTAACAGAAATTTGAACTGAATCCTTCTCTAGATTCTCCCTAGGCTCTAGGATGATATGTATCTCTAGAGTTCAATTGAAATAAAATATGTTTTTTTTATAAAAAAAATGTTAATAAAAAGAGTTGATCTTTGTTATGCAACAATTAATTGTAACTAATAGTAAATTTAGACCGTCTGAAATTCAAATCCTACTTTAACTTCAAATCTAAACTTAGTGGCATAAGGGATATTGCATCTTTATGGTCAACTAAGATCTTCATCGAGCAGCCTGCGCCTTCAGTTTTCCGACAAGGTCAACTTGAAACTGTAAACTCCTGGTACCCACAAATAATAAATATATAGTCTTAGTAATAGGGACATTAGTCCTTGGAAGACCATTCATAACAACATGATGACCAAAAAAATGCCAACGAAGAAATTTATAATATATTAATTTCTCTCCGCGTTTATATTAGTTACTGATTTCTTATCCTCTAAAACATGTTATAATTTTTTATTTCATTTTATTTTATTTTTTTCATGATAAATTGTAAAACTATTCCATCTCGTTGGCACTAAATTGAAATATATACGTTAATATTTTAATTTTATAATGCTATAATCAGTGTTTTAATTTTTTACAAACCTTTTTCATCTTATAAAAATGTATTTTATACAAAAACTGCAATCAATGTATTTTATCAATAAGTATAGTGTCTTCGTATAAAAATGTACAATATCGCAATAGCTTCATGTTGTGTCAATTTCGGTAACGACGCTAAAAATTTGTTCCCGGCAAAGACGCCTAAAACTTGTTGTCTGAATTGAGTATGGACAATTTATGTGTAAGCATACACAATCAACAAGTAATAAAGTGATAAGTAGAGAATCGTTCTTACGAGGAATATGCTAATAATTTTAACCAAGTTCTAACTTTATATCAATTTAATTTTATTTAAACAAATGATTAAATTATGAACTAAAATTAATTACTCTAAAACAATAAATTCTTAAGCATGGATTACTATCAAATGTAAAGCTAAGATCACAATTTCTCCCAATCCCTGTCTAAATCTCTTTACTCTCTTTGCAATTAATTAATCATACTAAATCGTTATCCGAGAATTCACAATTATCTATAAGCCCCTTTCAATGGTCATATAAAAATATTCTGTCTAATTAAATCAATGTATGTCTATGTGAATTAACTTAGAACAAGATTCATTAAGATCAGATTCCCACAATGATTCCATACGGCATATAGGTATATGTCTATCCTATACACAAATCAAGTTATTCAATCCTAAGAAGAATAAACTAGACGCATGTTATCATATTCATATCTAAACCTATAATCCATTTGTCAATTTCATACAGGTTATCACAATAATTGTTAGCTAGACAATTATCAATAAGTAAAAAATATGATAAACGACTCAAATATGATCAATAATAACCAATAAGAAAGTAATTTAATTAAAACTAAACATCGAGTTCCATTGCAATCTTAATTAAAAATTAGTTCATAGTGAAATTATAGAACATCCTCAAGATAATAAAAGAAGGGATAAAAGAACAAATGTGCGATGGCACGATCCTTCTCCAATTTCTGCTCTCCTTGGCGTCTCCCTTCCGTTCTGATCTACAATCCCAGCTTCCTATGTATATATATGAATCCCCTTTATTATCAGTCATAGATCATATATATAAGCTCTCATGCATCCCTAAGATGGACAATCCTCGCCCAACTCAAATTAACTTAGCATCCTAAGTCGAATAGGATAGCACAACACTTAACCAGCCAAGTTTTGCACAACAGCATTTCTGCGCCACCAGCGCCACAGTGCTGGTGCCTTATACGCGCGCGTCGCGCCCAACTGCTCAGCCAATCATTGTATGCCCGCTTCGCCGTGCCATCTTGCCCCAACATGCCTATACTTGCTGCACGCCGTCGATGCTTAATGCACGTCATCGCACGCTTTCGAATCCTGATGCACGCCGACTTCCAATTGCTGCATTTCACTGCTCATTCATGACTGATACCTTATGATTTGTTGCTTTGCACACCATTTCAAACTCGGACCCATTTTCCTACACAACACACTATAATGCATAAAAAAGAACCGAAAATACCCAATAACTCACAATATCATCAAGTCAAGAATACCTGATTCGTAGGTATAAAACCTCGATTCGTAGGTATAAAACTTACTCATCACTTCAAATTCCTATAAAATCAAGCATTCTATCTTCGAGCACCCACTCTCCACTCTCCACTCTCCACTCTCCACTCTCTCGGTCGTCAGAGCCAGATAACTCTCTCCAGTTCTCCATTAATTCGTCTACCGAAGGTCAGTCTTCTCTTTTCAATTATATAATGTTTCTGTGTGTTTGTATGGATCTGTTATAGTTTACACGATTTGTTCATCTCTCTCTGTCTAGTTCTTTGTTATTGTATATGTATATATGTTTGTCTGTTTGTTTTTTGATCTTTATGCTTCTTTAGATCTGTTTCTGTGTTCCTAATAATTGATTGATTTAATTTGTCTAAATTTTTGTTCAAATGATTCACTTTATGCTGCTTTCAATTTTTTTTAAAGGTAAATTCAGAAGAATTTTATTGCCTATGTCAACTGCTGCTTTTGCAGGGTTTGAAATTGTAAAAGAAAGTCTGATGCTTTGTCAACTGCTTTTGTAAATTATAAATGTAAAAGAAAATTCTAGTATAAATTAGGACTTGAATCGAGTCTTCTATCAATTTTGAAACTACACGTATTAGAAAATCCTTCCTTTCACAAAATTATACGTATATATTTTGTATGAGTTTGAATATATTTATCACCTTAGATCGTTCATTGTGAATGTAAAAAGTTATATTATCCTCGATAACTTTACCCTTGTATGCAGATAACTCTTATGAGCACATACTGTTTTATTTGTTAGAAATTATAGTAGGAATAAATAAATAAATTTATTAATGTAATTTTTCTAATGTTGTCCCTTGCGTCATGTGCAGGGGCACATGATCCGTTTTTATCCAATTTCAAAGATGAACTTTGTGAGGACAGCCTTAAACCAAATCAAGCCACTGTGACAAATGAAATCTCAAAATAGGCAGTTCTAGTAACTTCCTAAATGCTCTTGGTTGAATGGAACACTAGTTGTTTGGTAGAAGTGTTGTCTAGTTGATTACCCTCCCTCCTAACTCCAATTCATTCTCTCTCAGTTTGCTTGAGTGACTAAGAAACTTAGACATGTATTGTATACTCTCGTCTTGCTCTCTATTTCCTATCATGGAAACCCGTCTTCTATATCCACTTGGCCAATCCAAAATAGTTCCAACCCGAAGATGTTATTCAAATGAATATAACATAATGTCTTTGGCGCGATCAAGTAGCAGAATTCACCATAGAAAGCCACCCAAGAACCTTCGGTATCCGAGGCGAACTAAGCTTCCACCAGATTTTGGTGTCAACACATTCTTAAAGAAGAAAACAAGTCCTGTGAGTGATCCCACTTCTAGTGAGGATTCAATTCCTGAAAGTCTTGTGTTGGATTCCAGTAATGGGTCTGAAGCCGATGATGATGATGATGATGATGATTATGGAGATAAAGAAGAATACATGAATGAAGAGGATGTTGAAGAAGATGGAGATGATAACAATGTTGATTGGAGTTCAGATGAGATTGAAGCAATTTCATCTCTCTTTAGAGGGAGAATACCCCAAAAACCAGGAAAATTAAATAGGGAAAGGCCTCTTCCACTTCCACTTCCTTACAAGATTCGACCTCTAGGACTTCCTACTCCTAAAAAACATGCAATTTCTTTGCGAAAATCGGTAAGTAAACAGGTGTACAACAACCCAACTTTCTTGATTGAGCTAGCCAAAGAAATTAAAAACCTTCCACCTGATAAAGATGCCTCCACAGTTCTTGATGAGTATGCTCGGTTTCTTCGCAAAGGGTCTTTATCGTTAACAATCCGGGAGTTGGGTCACATGGATCTTCCTGACAGAGCTCTACAGATATTTTGTTGGGCTCAGAAGCAATCCCTATTATTTCCAGATGACCGTATTCTTGCGTCAACTGTTGGAGTCTTAGCAAGAACCAGGGAATTGAGGATGCCATTCAATCTTGAAAATTTCATTAGTTTGGCTAGCAAGAATGTATATGAGGCGATGCTGAGGGGTTTGATTAGAGGGGGAAACTTGAAGCTTGCTTGGAAGCTTCTCTCAGATGCCAGGGTTGGTAATAGAGTGTTAGATGCCAGCATTTATGCTAAGCTAATATTAGAACTTGGGAAGAATCCGGATAAGTATGTGCTTGTATCAGTGTTACTAGACGAGTTAGGAGAAAGAGAAGAGCTGAATTTAACACAACAAGATTGTACTGCGGTTATGAAAATTTGTATAAGGCTTAAGAAATTTGAAATTGTTGAGAGTTTATTTAACTGGTTCAAACAGTCTGGGGGTGAGCCAAGTGTAGTAATGTACACTACTCTAATTCATAGTCGTTATTCTGAGGAAAAGTATAGGGAGGCGTTGGCTGTGGTTTGGGAAATGGAAGCTTCAAGTTGTCTTTTTGATCTTCCAGCATATCGTGTAGTAATTAGGCTTTTTGTTGCTTTAAATGATATTGCACGAGCTGCAAGATACTTTTCTAAGCTTAAGGAGGCAGGTTTCCATCCAACATTTGGCATATACAGCGATTTGATTAAACTTTATGTGGATTCTGGGAGGCTGGCCAAGTTTAGAGAGGTCTGCAAGGAGGCCGAATTGGCAGGATTCAAGCTGGATAAAGAAACAAGGTCAAAATTATTGCAACTTGGGTGATAAATTAGGTCATTTTGTAACAATTCCAATGGTACATTTTAGTGTAACTATCATTTTTTATCAATATGTTTTTATTTTCAACTATATTAATGACCAATGTTCTAAAAGGCGCTAGGCGGGAGGCGGGCGGCCGAGGGGGGCCTAGCGCCTAGGGGGCATGGGCGGGGCCTAGGCGGGATTTTTTATTTCAAGGCAATTTTAATATTTTATCTTATATTTATCCAAACAAAATAATAATATAAAGCAAAACAATCTATAATAAAGATAATAAAAGTCTTTTCTTAAAGTTCAAACACATATCCATATTGCTAATGTCAAAGTTCAAACACATATCCATATTGCTAATGTCAAAGTTCAAACACAAACATGCAATTGTTCAAAGTTTAAACATATTTTTAACGTATTCGTTTTATTTATGAACAAGATTGCTATTAAATAATAAATTTTAAAAATTTAAAAATTTAATTCAATATTAAAACTTAAGAAACTAAACATAAATTTAAGAATTATAAAATTGAATTAAACTAAATATTACAAATGTATTCTCATTTATATAATTTGAAGTTGGTACACGTTCAAAAATTACAACTATAATAAAATTATCCATTTTGACTTGATATTGTTCATTTCTTGTTGTGATTTGATATGCTACAATCTGTATTATGAATATGATAAATCATTAGAAAAATAAATATATCAAGATTTGGTTTGGGTAGTTATTAAAATAAAAAAAATCTCTCCGTCTAGAACCCGCCTAATTTTTTAGAAGGATTTTTTTGTCGCCTTGGGCCTAAGTGAGGCGCCTTGGGAGCTTAGAGGCGCCAAGGGGGGCCTAGATCCTAGGCGGGGCGCCAAGGGGGGGCCTAGCGCCTAGGCGGGGCCTAGACGGACCTAGGCGGGGCCTAGACGGACCTAGGCGGGACTTAGGCGGGGATTTTTAGAACAGAGTTAATGACATAAAAAATAATAGTTACAAATTTGTTTTGTGCACGTAGTAATGTCCAAACTGGGAACACCTCAATAATTTTGTCGGTTAATATGATACGGAAGGAGTATATAATTCTTTCAAGACATTGATTGATGAAGTTAATCAAGGAAACAAATGGAATAAGGGTCTTTAGGACTTGGTAAAATGAAATCCCCTATTAATAAACTTCAATGAATAGTAGATCCAAATAAGTGGATCCCTTGGTAGTAGGTGGTACATTTAGAACTTTCCCATATTTTTCAATTGCGTGGTAATGTGAAAGAGGTTGTGTACCATATGTTGTGTACCATTTGTTTACCTTTTATAGGTAGATTTTTGACTAGAAATCCATTGTGGGGCTAAGAAGGAACCATAGATAGGTGACTATATTTTCCCCTGATTCAATGTAGTTAGTCATGAAAATCATTAGTTTTCTACCATTCGAGTTCAATATCTCATGTCCTTGTAGCTTTTACGCTTCATTATTTATTGATAGTTTTAGAGAAGGAAACTTTGTCTCATCTGTTGAGAAAGGTTTCTAATATTATGCTTTAGATAATTCAAAAGAAGAGAAATGAATTAATTTATTTGAAGAGGTGGATTACTAGTATTTTACATTTCTTTTGTGGTATTCCTTAGTTGGGCGTTTGTTTTACAATTTAGTTTTAGATTTTACTTCTGGTTTTGGTTCTTGTATGCATTTTGGCCTTGTTTGATACCTTAGTTTCCATGGACTTCAAACTTCGTTTTCATATGATGGCAAATTATTAGTTGTTCATTGGAAAGACAGAAAATTTAGATGTTTCTGTAATAAAAATAAAGTAGTGTGATGACTGATGGGGATGTGGTTACTTTGCGGGACATATCATTCCTTGCAAGGGCTGTGGCCATTACTATTTTTATTTGTTGGATGTCAAATAGAAATAATTGTTGTAGTTGTACATTTCTGTAATAAGAATGGGTTGATTGATTGTGTGTATGAGAGAATGGATATGTGTTGATTGAGAAAGTTTGTGATTGTAGATGGAGCCAGAAGTGATTGAAGCAGAGATAGTATTGCCGACTCATCTAAGCTTTAAAAAGGTTCAAATGTATGAGAAATTCCCAAAGGGGCAATCTAGAGGCAGACACTGGAAACATCTAAAGCAGATCATTCAAGCTGAAAATTACCAAAATTACCCCCCTGATGAACCAAATTGTAAGTTCCCTTTTTCTCCCCTTGTAGCAAAATACGCAGTGGTATTTGATGCAATTCATGGCGTCTCATTGTTTCTTTTGTAATTGTCTTTATTAGCACTTTAACAGAACTTGTTATTATAAGCTGCATTTACAGTAGAACTCTATGTATGATTATTTTTTGATAGTTTATCATGTTTCAGCAACTGAGCAAATCTTATACTCAACATCATGCACAGGGCATAGTTCTCATGGAGTAGTTGTATTATATTGTACTATATATAAATGAACTTTATGTATAATGTTCTTTTTATTGTTTATCGTCCAGTCACTGAAAATTAGCTGGAGGTCAATTAGCAAGTTGTAACTAGGTCTTTGACTCTTAGTTAGTTATTTGTATTCTAGCTTTGTCTATATACAGCACAATGCAACTCTGGTAACAACCTGGAATATATATGATAAGATCAGATCAGATAATCTTTTCTCTCTCAACTGTATCTTCTTTTTAATATGCAATTCAGATGTATTTGTATGTTAGAAAGTTGCCAATCAAAAATCTGCAGGATGAACAATTTAACATGATGAATGAGGAGTGTAATACAACTATAGTCTAAATATTGAATTAATAAAATAGTTAATAATGCCAGTTACTAGATTAATGGTGAGAGGGTCATGCTTGGCGTGATGGTTGACTGTTTACTTGTTAAAATGCCTGGTTAAGTGTTCAAGTCCTAGAAACAACCTTTCTCTAAATAGAGGTAAGATTGCCTACATCTTACATTCCCCAGGCTCTGCTATTTTCCAAACCTTGTGCACGGACTACTAACAGATTGATATTGGGGTTAATGTCCACTTTGTATGTAATATATTGTCTATGAATTCTTGAGTGTCGGTATTAGGTTTTGTTTGTTCTTTAATATATTCAGTTCTTTCTATATGTCATGTTTTAAGTTTTCAGCAGTCAATACTTTTTATGTTCATTTAATGGCACTTTACATTGTCAAGTTTTACACGTCATCTTGATTTTAATCTGCAGATGTTAATATTGAGACACCACCCTCTATGCACCCATGCAAGAAAATTTGTGATATAACTGGATATGAGGTATGTGGCTGGTTAGAATTGTGTCCTTGATCTATATTCCGGTTTTCACTTGATTAGCTTTTATAATCTAGTCCTTTGGTCCCAAATAGCCTCAGGCATAGTCCTAAGAAATACTGCTATTGTTTTTATGAACGTCTGCATTTTGGAGGCGGGATTCAGTTAAGTTGAGTATACTACTGATATTTTCAGTTGGCTTTTGGTTGTCCAATTTCAAATCTAGACGGTGTTCTGTATTATGCATTCTTGAGTTTTGCCTGAGCTTATGGTGGTCTTTTCTTTCTATGGCTGCTTTTGGTGATTCGCTAGCATAATGACGTAATCTACCTCCTTAAATTTTTACCAAATGCAATTTGATATGTCAAAACTGAAAGTGAAGATCCTTTTTCTTTCTATTTTTTAAAAAAATTTGTAAGTAAGTTCCTTTGAGCGTGAAATTTAAACTGGTATTGAGAACAAAAATAGAATACTAAGATACGCATGATAACTTTAATGATAGCATAGCACCGTGATGATCTCATTTTGTCTTGAAGTTAGGGAAAGAGTTTATACCATTGTATACCAATATCGAATGTAGAAGGCTTAGAAGCATGAAGTGTATATTTCTTCGGCAGTCTCTCATTTCATTTCTTAATTTATCAAGCAACTTCCTTGCGTCGAAGAGTGGTTACTGGTGTATGATGAAACATTATTTAATAGATTAATTTAGTACTTAAAAAGTAAATAAATACTGGTATGTCTTGTGATGGCCTATTTTATACTGGAAAATGGACCTAGTTAGCTTGAGGTGGATTAGTTACACTAGCTGTACTTGATATGAGATGAAATGATCCATATTAATTAAATATGCAAGATAGCCGCTTTCTATGTTCTATGTGAAGCAACATACGACCACTCTCAACGTGCCTTGTAATGTTTATTTTAGAAACTATATATTTATTTTACTTATTCCATGCCATCATCAATCAATACATGACAAAATTATTGTATTATACTTCAGGCACCTTACCATGATCCAAGGACAAACCTCCGTTATGCTAATACGGATGTCTTCAAGCTCATTAGATCGCTTCCTAATGAGTACGTTCAGAGTTATCTGGCCCTAAGAAATGCAGCAGTTGTTCTGAGATAACTTTGGAACTACCCTCCATTCTAACTTTGCTCAGTGATTTCCGGTAGCCGATTGATGGACCTAATTCCTATTCAAAAGATGATGGTGGGATTTATTTTCTTGTGAATACAACTATTCTGAAAGTTTGCAGTAATTTTATTTAGTCTTGATGTATGTTTGGGCTGTTTTGTGTGATGCATGTAGGCTTTTTGAACCGAAAAGAGAGAAATCTGTTGTGTTCCATATAAAAGCTTAATTGTCATTTTGTTGATTTTCAAATGAACACGGAGCACTGTTTGAATTTTAAAGGAAAGGGTCACCTAATAAAAGGAATCATAAATCGTTCCCATTGAACTTTTCGGGTTTCTCCACATGAGACACATGAGTAGGAACAGAATTAAGCACCACAGGCACAACATGATTTGTAGCAGCAGAAACATTCTTATTTGCAGCCATTTCTGATGAACAAAGTTTACAAGATTTTCAAAATTAAGAAACTAGCAACACTTTTCAAAGCAAGTTATTATAACAGAGACAAATTAACTTACTGTTCTGTGTGTATATATATATATATAGAGAGAGAGAGAGAGAGAGCAAGGATCAAAATCATTCCTCTTAAATAGCATTCTTTTTTTAATAACACTCTTTTATTAAAACTACGTTGTTTTCGAGTGACTTAAAAGTGGGTGGTTCTACTTGTTTTTCTTTTATTTATAAAAATGTCACTCGCGGCCACTTCAAAACGACGTAGTTTTAATAAAGGAGTGATATTTAAGGAGGAATGTTATTTAAGATGAATGCTCTTGATCATTGTTCTCTCTCTCTCTCTATATATATATATTTTAAATTTAAACTCATAAACAGAACATTCACTATTTCACAGATATTACAAATGTCTTGTAAATATCACAGATTGCAAAAAACAGGTTTTAACAATTTGCCATATTTTTAGAATATTTTAAAAATGTATCAGAAAGCCAAGAAGCAATTATACGAACAGTGAAAATCTGTCTTAAGATTGTTGTTTGTAATGTACCAATATTGTAAGATCACTTGTAGATATTTATGATATTATGCAACTTAAAATAGAACAAAACAGTAATAATGAAATACAAAAACAGTTACACAGAAACAATATCACAAAAGAGTTATACGTAATTCTTTGCCAAACTAATATAAAGACTAACCCAATTGCAGAACAGGAATTGTTATTGAAGTTGATGTAGATCAGGCTAGTGCTTGACACTATGTCCTTAAGACAGATTTTGCCCCCACACACGGTGCTTATGGAATACTGAACGTCTGCCTCCCAGGATACAATGATCTTTACACGAATAGAAGTAGCACTCCGATCTACCCGTCCAGCAAACCAAAACTTGTGTAGTATACTCTCGAAATGCAAACTGTATGAATGCCTTAAAGGACTGATGAATGAAAAAAAATATATTTTCTGCATAATGAATTGAGCCTAAGGGATTGTTTGATAAAAAATGAATGAATCTAAATTTGAATGAGCTGAATCTGAATCTGAATGAGTTGAATATATATTACTTAATATAATAGTTAATATATTTTTTTTACTTCATTTAGCTGTTCATTCAGCCATTCAGCTAAAAAATCTGACTTAGCCATTCAGCTTGTCCATCTTACTAATTCAGTCATTCAAACCAAAACAAACGTCATTCAGTCCTTCAGCCATTCAGCTCCATTCAGCTATAAACAAACCTCCCCCAAGTATTTATAGATATTGAATAATTGTTCTCCATGAACAGTTACAACTTAATTTCGAATTGAAAGGTAGCAACAATCCGAACCAGTGCAATCCAACGGGTACCGAAAATTAATTTTGGGTCAGAAACTCTCGCTCATTTACTTAATTGAATTAAAAAAATTATGGCATAGCCACACCCACTCCCACGCTCACACCCGGCCCGATCGTGGCGAAGCGGGTGATATTGTACTTCCTTTATTTCCATATTTCAAGAGGGTCACTAAGGAGCCTATTTTCTCATTCATTACTTACTCGATTTGAGCAAGTGAATATACTACATTATTCTCCTCACGGAGTAGAATATGAACCCACGAAATTTTATCCAAAATAACAATCGGGTTCCACTTTAATTTAGGCTCAAAATCGACCAAAATTTTAATAAAAACTGTTTTGGTCCATCAAGTTATTGAGTAGAAACATATATTTTCTAATATATAAATATTTCTATATTATAAAGGGAGACAGAGTTAATTATGTGTATTAACAAACCCTCTGCAGCTGAATAAATAGGAAACATCATATTTACAACTTATAAGAATTGTTAAATCTCCTCTTTCCTTTTTTCAGTAGTGATCTGTTTCTTAAATCCAGTGGCGAAACTATATATATAAGATTGTGGGGGCCAATTGACTAAAAATAATTATTATTTTATAATGTAAGGTAAATTTTAAATTTTTTAGGTATTATATATAAATTAACCCTACTAAAATTTTATACATTTTCTATTATACGGGGTCAAATTAAAAATTTATACTTTTAACGAGTTGTAGCCGTTTTTATAGTCTCCGAAAAAATCAGTGAGGAGAGAATTTAGAGAGATTAAAAAATTGGGTTTGATATTCAATGCCTTCCTCTGTTACAAACCAGTTGTGTAATTAAATATAACAAGCTAGCTTGTTAAATTCAGATTTGATCTACACCTTTGATCTAGCTAATACTATTTCTAATTTTAACCGTAGAATTTCTCTTACCAACTCATATTAACTAGGCTAGACTATGGTACGTAACAATACCTTCCTCTCAAAATCCAAATGCAACCACATGCAAGAAAACTCAAATCAAGTTAAGATGTTGAATTATCTTAAAATTGTTATTTTTTCGGTATAAAAAATATTAAGAACAAATAAATAATATTAAAGAAGTAAAATATACAAATAAATAATAAAGAATGATACAGTCAAAGTAGCAAGTGTTGAGTTGAGTGTACAAAAAAAATATTTTTTTAAAAGTCATAATTCACGTCATCGCAAAGAGATCATTACTTGATGTATCCGGTGTAGCGAGTCATTAGTAAATCACCTGGACAACAACCCAACTTTCAGGTTGTTATTACTTTCAACAAATTATAAAGTCTACATAACTCAAAGAGTTTAAAACTCCATGAACACAACACCGTTTTATTTCCTGACACATAATATATTATTTTTCTCACATTTACATTTGTACAAATTATAAAGTCTACATAATTATAAAGTCTACATAATAATATGTCATTAATTATTTTCAATGTAGGTGAGATAGTGACTTTCTAGCTATTCAATTTAAAATATTCTCTCTCCATACTTATTAAATATGGAGAGAGAATTAGAAAAATAAAAGTATGAGATATTTAATGCTACGAACATAATAGAAAAAAATGTGTAAAAGTTTGGTTATTAAACGAAAGTAGACATTTAACATGGGACTACCCAAAATAGTAATAAGGACTTTTATCATGAGACGGAGAGAGTATTAAAATAATTAATTTTATTAAAATATATTCAATTCTTAACGTTACAAATTAAATATAACATCACTTGTTCTAATACAAAAGTAAATGACGGTTTTAATTTATTATGAGATGTTCAATTAATTAAAAAGGTTGTTATTGTAGAACACTTGTATTGTTTGGGTCTTCGAGCTCCATAGCACATAGATATGAAAATATAGAAAGGAAGGAAGGATTAATGCACGTGCAAAAATTAAAAAATTAATTTTTATTATTATGAATAAAAATAAGATATTTATTTTGCCGATAAATTAAGCTAATTTTATCCTATCTTTCTCATTACCGAAATATTATAATTAAATTAAAATTTGGTATTTTATTTAATTTAGCAGACTTACAATATATACTCTTTTAGATTATTTTTTAAATCACTAGAAGTATAATTAACTGGATGGTGTCCTAATATATTAGAGTTTTTTTTAATAACTAAAGTACTTAGAAAGTGGAATTATAAATATATTTAGAGGGGAGAAAAATTAAAAACTCTTTAAAAAATTAAAATCTCTAAACAAAGAGATAGTAAAGAATAAGTTTTTTTGCTAAAATTTAAATTTTAGTATTTAAAATTAATTTTCTCCTAAAATATAGTTGGTCATCCTATATTAGTTAAACGAAATTTTATTTTTATTTTTTCATTTTAGCAACTAAATAATAAGAGAACACTATCAATTAAAATGGATGAATTAATTGTAATTAATACGCGTATTTATATATATATATATATATATATATATATATATATATATATATATATATATACGCGTAAAAAATATTTTCTTCCGGGATATCAGTAGATTTCATTAATAACTAACAAACTGAAGAACACTCTACTACTTATCACTTATCAGTATAATTTAATACTTCCTCCCCAAGTTTTGTGGCCTATATATATATATATATATATATATATATATATATATATATATGTATGTATCGTGCTCTGTTTTACGTTAATTCCAAGTTCAGACAGGAAAACAGAGAGTAGAGAGAGAAAATTTAGAGAGAGAGAGAGAGAATGGCAAACATTCCGACTGGTTTTCGATTCCGTCCAACGGAAGAGGAACTTATCAACTCCTACCTGAGGCCAAAGATTAAGGGACAAATCTTGCCCTGTAATATTGTCGAAGAGAAACAACTGTACGGCGGCGGCGATCCTTGGGACGTATTGCAAGATGGAGATCAATGGATAGTATTGGAAACCAACAAGGACGAAATAGTCAAGAAGGCTATTTATGTCTTCACCAAATTGACCAAGAAAGCGGCGGCCGGAAAGTTGAGAAAGAACCGCGGCGTTCGTGGGAAGGAGCAATTTGTTCGGGCAGCGGGCTGCGGGACTTGGGACGGGCAGACGGGGCCTAGGGAAATCAAGGATCGGAATGGTGAAGTGGTGATAGGGTTTATGAGGATGCTCGTTTTTGAGATAAGAGAGTTGAAGGCTACTACTGATGATCATATTATGGGGCACTATCTAATGCACGAATACTCTCTTCCGGGTGGCGAATCGGATTACGTGCTTTGCGAGATTATCTTTGATTTGAATAAAAGATGCAAGAGGAAGAGGGGAGTACTGCAGGTGGAAGATGAGGAAATTGTTGTTAATCCCAAAAGATTAATCATGACAATTGGTACTGAAGAGAAAAAAGATGATGAGAATATTATGAGTACTGCGGAATATGTTCCGGCACTAGTACATGATGAAGGTGAAGGTGAAGGTGAAGGTGGTGGTTCTTCTTCTTCTTGTATGGAATATTTACAAGTGCTGCCCCTTCGTGTTGATTATCCTGATGATGATGAGTTGATGCCCCTTCGTGTTGATTATCCAACGGAATCTAAAGAACAAACTTCGGAATCAGAATGGGAATGGGGTGATTTAATTGACCTTACTGAATTACTGGATTCAGCTGGTTCATCACAACTACCCCTTGTTGAGTATCCTGGTTTTGATTTTGATTTTGAGAGTATATAGTTAGCTATACGTGATGATTGAATTTAGCTAGGAATGGCAGTTAATTTTGAGACTATATATGTAGATGAGTTGAATTAATTGTGAATTAATTAAGTGTTTATTAATTAGTTTAGATTTTGGTTTTGAGAGTGGCTACCATTATTCATGTATGTTATGGTTGTTACTGGTAGAATTTTGAGACTATGTGTGGTGATGGAAATTGAAATTGTGTAGCTCATGAGTACTCTGTTTTTTCTTTTTCCTCTGTGTATATATATAGACATAAATCCTCTGTTTTTTCTTTTTCCTTTGTACTGGATTGAGGAAGTGCCTGAATGTATGTTTCCTCTTGGTATGGCTGATTTACAGGCTTAATGATACTTGAACCTCTCCTGGCTTGTTTTCCAAAAAAAAGTTAACTAGATAGTATACATTTACTTGTCAAATATTTATTTGGCAGATGGTCGTGTTGCTGAAACAGATGCAATTGCTTCCCTTTGTTCTTCAGTCCCAAACGGTAAATATTCACATGCAGTACTGTTTAATTAATGAATCCCTTTTAATTTGTCAAACATGGTGAATATGCCCTCTCTCCCTTGCCCCCCAAATCCAGCAGCAAGATTTATTTTTTTGTTGATGGCTACTTAAAAAGTAGTTCTCTGTTCTGCAATATATTATAATAATTCTTCTATTTTTTCGTTTGATTGTTTTTTTGGGTCAATGTGGTGGTATATATAGATATAGCCTAATCCCTTGTCGTGTTTCTAGCCAAAACTTAACAGATGGTTATTTTGAATTATCAAAAAACCAAACTTTGTTTTTAATATCTATTATTGGCTTCTCCGTTGTGATTAATTAAGGTGGTCTGGCTATAAATTGTTTTATTTCAATCTGGATTTATTGGATGGTGGGGCTCACTTGTAAGCTTCATTTTGTTCAATTAATAATGATCTCTCGCGTATGCTTCTGTTGATTTTGTTTCATTATTTCTCAATCATTCAATTGTCATGATAATTGGAAAATGGGTAATCTTTTGTTCGGTTGATTTTATCCATATGTTAAAATTGTTGATAGAATTTTCGTCTGTATGTTGCGATAGAAGTAGTATTAGTTCAGATATATGTATCAGTATCATGAAAGGACGTCCGTCCTCTTCAATTTTCCTCTACACCTCCAAAAACTCAAATGACTACATTAATTATGTATTGGATATCTCCGTAGGCGACAAAGACGAACTCCAACATGAAAAGATCGAAAAGTGTAAAGATGTGGAGTGTTGAGATTACTACACATCATTTACTAGGTGCTGAAATTTTAGGCACACATAATAAACTATCTTGCAGTTCCAAGTCTCAGTATCAGATATCTACAACCAATTCTTTGCATAAGTGATAATTCTATCTTACAGGTCCTAGTCTCATCATCAGATATCTACAACCAATTCTTTGCTGCGGGATGTCCTAATATTTCTACTACTAATTCACAAGTGATTTTCCTAAAAAATAATTATTATTTATTTCACTCCCCAGGAATGGGGAGGAGCCAAGGAGGCATGATTGATGATACAGTTACAATATGCAATAGACATAAGAAAGAAATAAAGATCAATAAAATACCTGTATTTCTTCTAGGACAAAGCGCAAGCCCTTGACCAACACAATGACACGGGAATCGTTTGGCCCATATCCTGCATGACATAACTCAGCTAATTCTTTCAATAAATTCTGGTGAAATGTTCTTTCAGTTCATTTTCCTGAGCCGCAGCAGAGAGCTTTTGCAACGTGACCAACGCAAACTCTAGTATCTTCCCAAGATAATCCATGTCTAGCTTACCTGAGTTCAGAATATACACCTCTAATAAAGAATTGACTATCACACCTCAGAATATACACCTCTAATAAAGAATATACACCTCTACTAAAGAATTGACTATCGGAAGAGGAGAAAAAAAGAGCACAAACCATACAGCTGACCTTCTCATTCTCTTTCAGAGTAATAAATATCCAATTTACGGCATTTCATAATTTACTACTATCAAAAAAATTATGCACTAACCTTAATACCGTTCTGGCTCTCTTCAGTGGCATTGGAACTGTCGGCAAATATGTGGTGTCGCTCATGAACAGCTTCATTCACAATTAACTCATTCTCGGCATCCAATCCCTCACTAGGTGCAGAGAAAGCAACTTCTTTGAGTGATATAGGATCATCAGCTTTAAACAAGGACCGAACTGCACGGCTAGGTTTCTCAGTCCTCTCCATCACAAAATCTCTTTCAACTGAGCCAGTAACAGAAGAAGGGTGAGCTGAAAAGCTTGGACTTGGCATGCTTGGAGATAAAATATGTGTAATTTGTGACGCTACAGGGCTTCCATTCTCACTTGCTTTGAAATATTTCGTTCGTGTGTTAGCAAGAGCATTTTCCATACGCTGTATCCCTACACCTCCACTCAGGTGCAGCACTTTCTCCCTCAAAAGTTTCTGATCTGCTGTAACCTGCATCAACAGGAGCTTTATTATCGACCATTAGGTGTATCCAAGGGAGAAGAAAGATTACTACAACAGGGTTGCATATAAGAGAGAATAGGGAAAGGACTATTACAACGAGGTTACATGTATCCGAGGTCCCGATGACATCAAAAAGATTACAACAAGGATGAACATCAGATAATATTTTTCTCTTCATGATCTGATATTTGCCCCTGTATTCATGCTCTAATATTTGCTATTGATTGACAGATCTAATATTAGGCGTAATATTCGAGAATATTCAAGATCTGATATTTGATCTAATATTTGTAATCCATTCTTCTTCAGTTAGTTCAACTAGCGGATATCTTAATTTATGTAATGGATGTTTATGATATTATTTGTCTGTTTTTCATCCATAACAAATACATAACAATGTTAAAGATCATTTCCATATATATATATATATATATATATATATATATATATATATATTTGTGGTCTTTTTGGACTGAAAGTGAATACATAAATGGAGCACGAAGAAGCCCAGGAAAATGTTAGATACTGGTAGTATTTTTACACTAAAAAACCACATTATTTGATAACCTATCTTTTGATCGTATATTTGAACATTTGTACTGGTAGCTAGGTTGTCATCAAGAACCCTTACCCAACACCACTTAATGCATGTTAAAAAGAATTTCAAATTATATATTAAACATTTGTACTAGCATTCATATATGTTATGGTTGTTACTAGTAGAATTTTGAGACTATACGACTCTGTTTTTGCCCCTTAACAAGTCCATTTATTTCTTTTTCTGTGTCCATAAACTATGGGTAAAAATAATCATGTTTCTAAAAATCTTATCAATAATTTAAATAGTAAAACCCACATATTACATTTTATTACAGAATAATAATAAAAAAATAATTAAAATCTTATCAATAATTTAAATAGTAAAACCCGCCCTATTACTTTTTGTCTCGATTTGGACCTTTGACTATTTTTAAGTCAACCTACCTAAAAATATCACTTAAACCTAGAAAAATGTCCAAAGAACAAGATCCAAAGCAACAACAAACAAGCTTATCAGCTTCTTTATAAAGCATGAACTGAAATAAAAATGGGATACAAGAGTAGTCTCTGCCTAACTGCTAAATTCTACATGCAAAGTAAATAACATTTATTATTTACTCTCAGGTTTGATACAATTGCATACTCGATACAAACAAACCCCCGATCACCGGCCTCTTGGCTGCAAACCTGAAAGCTTAGCAGTTACATTACACCTTCATAGCTTATCATCAAGAATCGTGGACAATAACAGCCCCTGAGCAAACTCGCACCTCCTTCTCCTCTCCTCCTGGTCCTTTATTGATAATGGAGATGACTGGACATTTCTGTTGGCAGAAACCGGTATATATTAGACAGGAAAGAGCTAGGTGAATCTAAGACGATTAAATGCATAATAAGATTGATAACTTCCACAGTCCGTTGCCACAAAATATTAAAGCATGGATCCCTGCTATTCAATTAAAGGGATGGAACAGTTCCAGAAATAAAAATCTTAAAACCAAAATAACTGCTAGAGGTCAATAAAGGATAAGAGTTTGCTCTCCTTTGGAGAAAGATGGTGGTATTGGCGATTTGACATATTACCCATTTCAATATGGCACTGCTTGGGACATGGTTTTGGAGGTTCCCGAAAAAAGAAGATTGTTTGTTGAAACGAGTGGCGGTGAGTCGGTTTGGTGAATTTCCAGGAGTACATACAATTGCTAGAAGGATTTTGTACGGGTTAGGGATGTGTAAAGCTATTGCTCGGAGGAGGGAGAATTTTTTCCCAACATCGATCATCTTTGGTCACTTTATTAATGAACTTGTTGTATTGGTATTAATTATGACCTAAATAAAAAACATGTCCTCAATCATAGTTCATACACCAAAAATTTGTCCTATTCCATTTTTAGTTCATCATCTATACTTCAAGAAGAAAAACTTTAGAGAATCAATTTCGGGAAGAATCACTCGAGAAAACATAGCCAGAGATGTCATTTTTTTAGGTATTTCATATTGCCTACGCCCCATATTTATTGCAACACATCTTTAGTGTTTGTAGTACGAATGTTAAGACGTCTAAAAAGTATATTTAAATATTATTATTTTTGAACATAAGTAATATAGTTAATAATATAACATTTGAATCTACCAAAATAAAAAATATTTAAATATACTTTTAGAACGTCTTAAACTCCATGCCAAAAATATTAAAAGATGTGTGTTGCAATAAATCTGGACAGGAGAGTATATAATTGGTTGTGGATGGTGTTCCCAATTGCCATCACTTGGGGTTTGGGATGGGCCTTAAACTACTCTGAATTTCACCAATCCATAACCAACACTCGGATAGGTCAATCTTCATGAAGAATTTCATGACTTTCACAAATAAAAGAACTTGAAACTCTAGGTATTTAAAGTTGGATTCACTTATGGCATTCAAAGCAAATTGTCAAGAGTTCAAAAGAATGTATCTAAAAGAGTGATTCTCTTCCTATCTCCGGCATTAAAGATAAAGGACCTTTCACCCTATAATCTTAAACCTAACACTTGTCATGTTGCATTTCTAGTTCTTCATTTATAACTTTCATTCCATCAAGAAGAAAACATTGGAGAATCAACTCAAGGAAGAACCCCTCGAGAAAAACCAGAAATGTTATTTTGCGTATTTCATACTGCCTCCATCCAGATTTATTGCAACACATCTTTTAGTGTTTGTAGCAGAATTTTAAGACGTCTTAAAAGAATATTTAAATATCATATTTTAAAAAATATGTAATATCATTAATAATACTCCCTCCATTCCTATATATAGGTCGTTTTAGACTCTCTTTTTTATTCCTAATTATTTGTCGTTTGTGGTTATCTAGGAAAATTGATTACTTTTTTTCCCAAATTGTCCCTTATTACTCCACCTAATCTTTTGATCCATATTTATGAGATAAGTGAGGTGAAGGGTATTATAGACAATTGATACAATAGTTAATGCTTTTCAATCATTTCTTTAATTCTTGTGCACATGTCTAAACAAGACATGTTTACTCTACAGTCTTAAACCTAGCACTTAGCCTAATTGGGTTTTTTCTCCATGAGAAAATATGGCTTCAAAATAGAGTTTCACTTTGAAAACAAGACATCAAAAGAGAGAAGTTAGTATCAAAATGGGTACTAATTATGCAGAGCCATAAATGAAAATTAAAGGAATTAGTTATTTTACATTACTTCTTCCATCCCATTATTATTGCAACACTTCTTTTCGTATATGTGACAAGTATTTTAAGACGTGCCAAAACATATTTAAATATTTAATTTTTAAATTTTTGTAATATAAATTAAAATATAACATTTGAGAAAATATATACCAAGAGATGTATATAAATAATTATTATATCCAAATATGCTTTTGGCATGTCTTAATCTCCATGTTACACATACTAAAAGAAGTGTGCAATAATTATGGGATGGAGGAATATTATTTAGGGAAAAAATTATTGTTTCCAAATTATAGCTTTAGTTATGGTTGGTTATGTAGTAGACAATTATTAGGAGTTTCTTTCTTAAATTAGATTATCTTAAAAGTAGGATCTATGTCTACATAAACAGATTTAATCATTGTTGGAATTTCAAAGTTGAATTATTAATTGATTTGAGATTGGCTTTGTGTCATTGTGCTTTCGGGCGTTATTTTTCTCCCCCTTTCCCCTTATTTCTACTCATTTACCCACACCTAAACTTGTCCTGATTCCTGCATCACTTAAGCTACGTGCCAGAAGGCCATTATAATGTGTTGTGACAAATATTAGCTGTTAAAACAACATCATAACAGACCATATCGGCTTTTACGATACTTATGATGGGTCCAAAGCTACAAAAAATCCCACCAAGGAATACAAATGTGGTCCTAACAATTAGGAAGCCATGAATTCGGATGCAGTGTCAGCTAAGCATATCTACAACAAGAGTTAGACACTCTGGAGTTTATATTGCATGCACAGTATGTACAGTTCTTGTTTAATACAGGAACTAAATCTAAGCATACCATAATTCGAAGGAAAAAAGCAGGTGAACACACTACTAGAAAAATAAGAATACGCGACGGAATTTTGTGACTTTTTAAATACAATCACAAAAGATAGTAATTTGTGATGGACATTTTAAGCAATCACAAAATAATAGTATATATGATGGCTCTTAGTGATGACTAATTTTGCCATCAATGTATTATAATTGTGATGGTCGTGTCAATCACCAAACTTTTTTTTTGTGACGGACTAAGTCATCATTTATAGATATATTCTTTTCGTGATTGCATTTAATCTATCACTAATATTTTAATATAAGAAATAATCAAAACAATATTTTATGACGGTTATGACAATCATTAAAGAAGATAGATTTTTGTGACGACTTTTATTTGTAATTACAAAAAGAAGGTATTTTGTGATGGAATTTTCAAGTCATCACAAAACAATAAAATATATGATGGCTCTTAGTGATGACTAATTTTACCATCATTAGAGAGTATTTATGACTGCCATTGCAATTTATGTGGAAGTAATTTTGTTTAGTAAGTCAACTCACATAAATTTCTTTTTATATTTTGTTTTAAAATTATAATCATGATCTGAGCTTTGGTGTAATGGTAATACTCTTTATTTAGTTCGCAAGTAGGGGGAGGGTTCGAATCCTACAAGTATCATTTGATACAATTAATATAGTGAAATAAATTATCCGTAAATAGAGATTCACGTTCTTACCTTTAATCCCTAATCAAAGTCTTATTTTTTTGTGATGACTTTGACAATCACAATAGATTGCGTGTTAATGTGATTGTATTAATCATCACAAATGCACTCAGAGTTTGCGTGATTGCCAAAACCATCACATAAAACCTTTCATGATGGGCGTATACAAGATGACTATTGTGATGCTTAAAGCCATCACATAAACCTTTTGTGATGGTTTTTTTATTTTTTGTGATGGATTTTGGCCATCACAAATGACCATTTTTTCAGTAGTGACAAGTAATACCTTTCTAAAACACTCTCATTTGTGCTTTTCTTGGTGGAAGGAGACTCAGCTGAAGAGTGGGATGGAGCACTCCCAAAATCATCAGCCATAGGCAAAATAAACGAAGACAATAATGGGTCAGGTGCCACACTGGTTGAAGAAACTACGTACGAAGACCCTCCAAAAATGGACTGCAGGTTTTCTTCTCGCAGTTCCCTCCTCAACCAAGTAAGTGTTGAATGTGATCCACCTTTACGCGATATTCTCTTGCGCTGCATGTAAGTCGAGTCAAGGAATTCATGGCATATGGCTAATCCATAATGGAATTGCACGAATACTTTGATAAAAGGAGAAGCTATAGAGATTTTTCTGTCCAATAGCCATCAAGATTACATATTTGAAGGCCTCCAACACTTGGCCCAAAATCATTGGACAAAGAAAGATGCACAATAGAATTCCAAAAAGAGACAAGGCGGAACTTAACTATGCTAACACTTGGAGAATCTTTTTAAGTAAATGACACTCTTGTAAAGGCAAAAGGGAAAAAGAAGATCTATTACTTAGTTATTAGGGCTGAACGGTTTGTTTACATATTACTCCAACCTGTTTATAAGAGAATATTTTGAAGCATAAGCTATTTGACATGCAAGATTACCACATCCTTACTTGGACAATGAACTGATTTATGACAAATGCATCCAAAGCCCAAACTAGAAATGCGAACGAGCTATGAGCTAGAAGTTCTGAGTTAGAGTACTAACTTCTTTTTTTGATAAGTATCAATTATCAAACTAGTACTGAATAAAAAAAAAGGATGTCTTGAAAATATTTCCATGTTGCAATGTTATATGAGCAACCATGTCAACCCCCACCCTCATCGCACAAACCGGACATACCTGCTGTTGGGCCATAATGCTTTTCCTACTGGGCCAGGCCGAATGGGCTTGACCTTTGGGCTATGTCACTTTGGTCATGTTGGGTCAAATGAATTGGGCCCCGCTACTTGACTACACTATTGGGCTTAGTCATTGGATCGGCCCATTACGTAAGGTATTACTTATCCTATCTTTGACCGGTAATCATCACAAAAGGCAGCAGTTGACTGTTATGTCTGCCACCTTTCTGCATGACATTAATGAGGATGGGACTCCGATTGCCGGCGGGAGGTAACAGTGGTAGCAGGTAGAAAAATAAGCTGTGCACTTTCGGCTGAGATGACCGGGGTGGAGAGGAGGTGTCAGGAGATAGTGGGTGGCACAGTGAACCGGGTCTTGGGAACGTATGGGGCAAGGATCACAAAAGGAAAAGAGGTAACGAAACACTACACACAACATTATCTTGATTCACATTCACTCAGACACTGTTCATTATTTCCCTCCATTGTTAACCTTGTGATCGCCTGTACTGACTCTCACGCCGGAGCTATCCCCCGACGGTCAGGCCGTCAAGCTTTTGGTGTTGACTTGTTGAACCGTGCAGGATCATAGCGTCTTACGTGATTGGGACGTGGGAGAAGATCTTGGCGTTAACATTGGCGCTAGAAGGAGGGCTGAGTTCTAGTGTCCTGAGTATTTTTTTTAATCACCAACCTTATTCGTTTTTCGTCGGTGTTCATGGGGAAGAGTAGGACACCTACACCGGAGGGGCAGCCGATGGCTGCCAGTGAATCATTACCACGGGTATCTGTCAAGGACCGTTTGGGACCTGCACTAAGTGTTCATGCCAGCACGGCCTCCAAACGATCACATGGAGATTCTCGTCCGAGAGCTGTGAGCAAAGCCAATCGACAGCTAATTTTTACAGCAGAGAAAGGGTCCGGTCATGGTCGGAAACGAGTAGAAGGTACCTCGCCTAGAACTCGATACCGGGATGACCAGGACGAAAAGGCTGCCCGCTTGGCTAAGATGTCAGATGAAGCTGATAGGGCCATGGAGGCTGTGACGCCCCCAAAATAGGTATACAACACCCATTCTGAGTCGCCAAAATACATGGTACAGAAACAACTACATCTTTATTATTACAACACAAGAATTGTGAGTTTAAATACAAATATTGTCATTTAGACAATATCCACACTCAAATAAGCCCTCATTACAATTATTGATACATTATTTCACAAAAATAGTGAGGACTACTAAAGTAACTTCTAGAACCATCATTCCATACCCCGACTAGTACTCGCTACATTCTCGCCTCCTGAGAAAAATGGAACAAAAAGGAAAAGGATGAGCTCAACTAGCCCAGTAAAGAACATTATGACTAAGATAATACAGAACAAATTATCGTTAGTCTTCAACAGGGAAAAATCTAATAGAATACAATAGACAACAAGTTTTAAATCAATAACTGCAGCGGAAACAGCAAACCATTAGAAGAGTCAAGTAGAGAATGAGTTCTACTATCTTCTAAGATTTAAAAGTCCATCATCAATATTTTATCCCTGTAACAACAATCAATAACCATCTTTAATCAAATATTCATCTTTGCACTACAGGCCAAAGATATTCATTTGTATCACCAGTCGGTCATGTTCATCTCAACACCTGTTCATCTTTGCACTACGGGCCAAAGATATTCATCAGTTAATCATTCATCTTTGCACTACGGCCAAAGATATTCAGTAATATCATCATTTAGGACTGAGGATGATGAAAAATATATTAAAGAAAACGAATCCAGTGAAACAAAATAACAAATATTAAGGATTCGTATTTCGATTTATTCATGTCCAAAAATACCTTATAATTATTCATAGTGAAGTAGAATTCAAGAATGATCAACACATGGATACAATCAAAGCTAGTACCCAGAATAGATATTTTGGACGAAAAGAAGAAAATTTTATTTTTCGGTGAATAGTAACTCGTGAATAGTAACTCGTGAATAGTAACTCATGAATAGTAACCCCGACGTGAAAAGTTCCAAATTTGATAAAAATTTCCAACCAATATTTCGGCATAATGATATTGAAGAAATAATATCATTTTTGAATAAAATAACATCCCTTACCTCGTACAGACAGTACTTTTGGACGGAATACCGGTATAAGGCTGAAAGACACTTGCTCTGATGAATAGAAACTCTCAAAGTATCTAAATACTCACAAAATACACTCAATAATCTAGAGAGAAAAAGAGAGAAAACTTGTTTCTGGTGTGATTTTCAATTCTAACTTAGCCCTCTATTTATAGGAAAAATGTTAGCACGCCGAAGCAGACTTAACCTGCAACCTGATGGCTTTACCTGCTACTATTCCCACCCACCACATTTGAATAAAAATCTCAGCACATTTCTTCACCAACCAAGAGTGGGGCCCACTAATTCTAGAATTTTCTACCAAAATGATTAACTCCGAAAATTCAACAATTTCTGAACCAGTCATCTCGTAAAATTCATAATAAATCATACGTTCATTTTTAACGGTTCAAAATTTGTGGACATATACTCAACTTATATATGTATAACATATCCAAAAATTACCACGATCCAACGGTCGGATTAAAAATTATAACTCCCGCAAAATATCTCAAAAACCCTGATTTTTAATACCTCCATTCCGACAAAAATACTGATAAAAACCTCAACATTAACTCCTTCATTTTTAACCACAAAAAATATATCCCTCATTTATATCCACAAAAATAAATATTTCCTTATCATATGAATCAATAATTAATTATTTACAAATAATATTACAGAATCACATTTATGACAACCAGGCCGTTCCGAGGAAAGAGGGGGCTTTCCAATAAGGATTTCTCCTTACTGGCGCGCAATTAGATGACCAAACCTCTCCTTAGACAGAACTTTCTAGACATTGCCAATAATGTTATCTAATAATATTATTCAAATAATATGAATTATTGATCTGATAATGGGAAATACTGTGTAGTGACAATTATTGAAACAACAGTAATATAAAATATCAACGCAGCAATTATTGAATCAATAAAATAAAATACTGAACAGTAATTACTGTATCCATTATTGAGTAGTGCCTTCTTACGTAAGAATCAATAATTGGTGCAATACAGTGTGCTACTGTGTAACAACGCGTATTACTGTGTTTTAACCACCGGGTATTCCAACAGTATTAACGGTAACAACTACGCCGTTATTAATAAAAAATATATACTTGTCGTTTTCTTCATCCAATCGCTTTCCGTTATGGGGCCCACAAAAGACTGCGCCGTCGTACGAATATTCCCCGACAACAATGAATATTTTATAACCACTTTCTTATTTAAAATATTTACGCATTTTACCCATAACTAACCTCATTAATCAATTTAACACTTACTATTTCAAAATAATAAATAGAGGGAATTTAGATTTCATTTATTAATAATTTGGGGTCTTACAGAGGCGCTTGTGAAGCAACGGCGGGATATAGCTGAGCAGATGTCCTGAATGGCAGAGTTGAGGGACGAAGCTTCCAGCTATGTCCAATCTAAAGAACGGGAGCATCGGAGTGGGAAAGAGCCCGTTCATTCCGGACGTGAGTCTCAGGATCGACTTCGGGAAAGAAGAAGGTCCAGAAGCCCTACTCCTCAAAGATCGAAGAAGGCACATCATCCTGTCACTTCTAAGGAGCAGGGTCGAAGCGAACGAAGGGGTCGGTCCAGGGATCGTACTCCGGAGAATACTAAGAAGGCGCTCGTTGTTGCGCATTCCCACCGCAGCAGTCGGGCACTGAGACGAAGCAGATCTAGGGGCCGTACACCTGAAAGTCCACCGAGGGCGCTCCGCTCTGTGGACCATCATCGTCATAAAAGCCCCTCGAAAGTGGGGGGTTCCATTGTAAAGCACCGGTCCACCCAGAAGAGGGAAGGGTCACCAGAAAAAGAAGCATCATCCCAACCCGAGGGCGTGGAGTATCTGGTGAAAGAGGTTAAGGAGCTTCGGAGGCAGCTTGCCGAAGTACAGAAAGTGAAAGATACTTCGGGAAAGAAGGCATCCCCTTTTTCAGCGGAGATTCTGAGAGAAAAGGCTGACCCCACCAAGAGGTTGCCTCATATTAAAAGTTATGACGGATCGGGGGATCCCTACGACCACAGTCAGGCGTTCGACCGACTGATGGATTATTATGACTTTAGCGATGCTGCTAAGTGTCATACTTTTGTCACGACACTCCGAAAGGATGCCAGGCAGTGGATGGGGACTTTGCCTTCAGATTCGATTTCATCCTGGGCGGATATGTGCAGTCAGTTCCACGCCCGCTTCGGGAGCAACAGAAGAAGAGGGAAACCAACTGGCTCATTGGCTCAGGTTCGGAAGTTCTCGAATGAGTCTTTGGGCCAATATGTGAAGCGATTCCGTGAAGCAGTCGGCCAAGTGACAGACCTGAACGATCTACAAGCTGTGGGACTGTTTCAGAACGGATTAGATCAGGTCAAATCGGAAAAGTTGGTGAAGAAGTTGATGTTTCACCACCCAAAGAGTCTCGCAGAAGCCTTCGACAAAGCAGAAGGCTATATTGTGGTAGAAGAGGCCATGAATAGCCTCAAGCGTCCCTCTTCGGAACGACTTAAAGAGACAGATCGGGATAGAGCAGAGGGAGACCAGAGTAGAAATGAAGGAGACAGAGGCCGTCGCGACGGCAAATCAAAGAAATACAATAATAATTGGAGGCAGGGTGGAGAACGCTCGTCCGCTCCCGCTCAGAGGGTAAACAAGACATATACGGCGCTCAACGCCGACATGGCTGTTATCTTGGAGCAGATCAAGAATCAACCTATTTTCGAACCACCTCGAGATAACTTTAAGCCCGGGAAAGGGAATTCTCGTAAGTATTGTGACTATCATCAAGCCTCGGGTCACGATACGAACGATTGTGCTAGTCTGAAAGATTTTATCGAGAGAAAGGTGCAGGACGGGGCGTTAGTTCATTATGTGGCCTCCCAAACGAACCAGCAGCAGAGTAGAGGACCTGTTCAGGCAGCCCAACCAGTTCAGCAAATGTTCCCCGCTCCCGAACCGCCCGCAAGGCAAGTAATTGATGTCATCACTGGGGGCACTTCGGGTAAGCTAGTTGGGAAGAAGCGCCGAAGCTATCTGGATTCGGTCATGTCAGTGGCGGGTACCCTCCCGAAGCCCGACAGACCCTTCCCGGGTACTGTAATTTCCTTTACCGATGAGGATTACCCTTCGGAAACCATCGAACCGCACGAGGGGTCATTGGTCGTGACGGCACAAGTGGGTTCGGTGGACATGAAGCGCATGATGATCGACAACGGGTCTTCTGTGGATATCCTGTATGCTCATGCTTATCAGAGGATTCATCTTGATGGGCAGAAGATGGAGGTCGGACAGGAGGCCCCTTTATACGGCTTCAGCAACGATCCGGTCAAAGTGGCTGGAACCATTGAACTACCGGTTATCTTCGGAACGGCCCCCCAACAGGTAGAAATCATTTGCAAATTTTACGTTGTGAATGTAGATTCTGCTTATAATGCTATTTTGGGGAGACCCGCTTTGATTGCTTTACAAGCTGTAACCTCTATCCCTCATTTCAAAATCAAATTTCCTACGGCTCATGGGGTTGGGGAGGTAAAAGGACATCTGGATCTGGCCAGAAGGTGTTATAGAAATGCCGTGATCACTTCGAGAGTAGGAGTGTCGAAGCAAAAACAGACCATAGCGATAGAGATCGAACCCTTCACGAAAAGCAGCTCAGAACCGTTGGTCATGCCAGCCGAAGAAACAGAAGAGATAGAGCTCGTCCCGGGCAAAGCGGACAAGACAGTGAAGATAGGTTCGGGCCTGCCGGAACCTCTCAGGAAGAACCTCATTGAACTCCTGCAGTGCTATGTTGATATCTTCGCCTGGGAGCCTCAGGACATGCCGGGAGTGAGTAGGGATATCGCTGAGCATCGGCTAGAAGTGGACCCGTCGAAGAAGCCAGTTCGGTAAAAGAGGAGGATCTTCGCGCCCGAGCGCCAGAGAATCATCGATGAAGAGATTGCGAAGCTGCTAGCTGCTGACTTCATCTTCGAGATCGACTATCCGCAATGGATGGCAAACGTGGTACTGGTCCAGAAGCAGAACGGGAAATGGCGGGTCTGCATTGACTACACAGACCTGAATAAAGCTTGTCCGAAGGACTTCTATCCATTACCCCACATTGACCAGCTCATCGATGCAACTTCGGGGTATGCCTTGTTAAGCTTCATGGATGCATTCTCTGGCTATCATCAAATCTCCATGTGTAAAGAGGATATACCGAAGACGACGTTTATTACGCATCGGTCGGTATATGCCTACAAGAAAATGACCTTCGGCCTCATCAACGCCGGGGCCACTTACCAGAGGATGATGAACTATCTCTTCAGGCGTCAGTTGGGCAAGAATATGGAAGTATATGTGGATGACATGATTGTTAAGAGCATATTAGTGCATAAACATCTAGATGACCTGGAGGAATGCTTTCAGACAGTCCGTCACCATAAATTGAGACTGAATCCTGCCAAGTGCACCTTCGGATTAGGGGCTGGCAAATTTCTAGGTTACCTGGTCAGTCAGAGGGGAATTGAAGCCAATCCAGATAAGATTAAAGCGATCTTGGACATGAAGACTCCTCAGTCGTTTAAAGACGTTCAGCGTCTGACTGGAAGGATTGCAGCTTTGAGGAGGTTTATGTCCAAATCGGCAGAAAGGTGTTTGCCGTTTTTTGACACGTTGAAAGGGCCGAAGAATGCCAAGACGTTCCAATGGACTTCGGAATGCGAAGACGCCTTCAAGAGCATCAAGTCCTACTTATCTTCGGCGCCTTTGTTGGTGAAGCCCGCTCCTGCTGAGCCTTTATATGTGTACTTAGCAGCTAGTTCGTTGGCAGTAGGAGCAGTTTTGGTGCGAGAAGTTGGGGGTAAGCAGCACCCGGTTTATTATGTAAGCCATGTCCTTCGGGATGTCGAAATAAGGTACCCAAATATTGAAAAGTTTGCTTTTGCTTTAATAACTGCTAGTAGAAAGCTTAGGCAGTACTTCCAGGGTAGGTTGGTAATAGTATACACAGATCAGCCTTTGAAGAAAATTATGGGCAAACCTGAGGTATCGGGGAGATTAGCTGCGTGGACGATGGAGCTATCTCAGTTCTTCGTTGCATATCATCCCCGAACTGCCATCAAGGGGCAAGCTTTGGCTGATTTTGTGGTCGAGTGTTCGTTTTCTGAAGCTGATGAAGCTGTAGCAGAAGCGGGAGGATCTGACAGCATAGTTGTGGCTCTTCAGCAGAAGCAGAGTTCGTGGACGCTGTATGCAGATGGATCTTCTACCGCAGACGTCAGCGGAGCAGGGATTATTCTGACTAGTCCAGAGGGATTCAAGGTGCAACAGGCCATCAGATTTCAGTTTAAAGCGACGAACAATGAGGCAGAGTACGAGGCAGTGTTGGCGGGTTTGCGACTAGCTAAGAGTCTCGAAGTGCAAAGAATAGTTATCTTCAGCGACTCTCAGTTAGTCGTTAAACAAGTCTCCGGGGAATACGAAGCCCGAGGTCATCGAATGATCAAGTATTTGGCGGAATTGAAAGAACGACTTCAGTATTTCCAGTTCTACGAGTTTCAGGGGGTCGAACGTGATGGCAATTCCATTGCCGATGCACTCTCCAAATTAGCCACTACGGATGTTAACGTTTTTGATGGATCAGTTTACTTGGAAATTCTGCAACATCCTAGTGTTCATCATGAATCGGTAATGTGCGTTGATCGAACCAATTGTTGGTTGACCCCATACCTGGAATATCTGGCGGATGGCGTTCTACCTTCGGATCAGATGCTGGCTAAGAAAATCAAGTACAAGAGTGCTAATTTCGTTCTGATAGATGGGGATCTGTTCCGAAGGGCCTTCTCGTCTCCACTGCTAAAGTGTTTGACTCCGTCCGAAGCTGATTATGCTTTTCGGGAAGTTCACGAGGGCATCTGCGGTGACCATATGGCTGCTAAGTCGCTGGCATACAAAGTTCTTCGGCAGGGGTACTACTGGCCAACGATCTTCAAGGAGGCTACAGAATACGTGAAAAAGTGTGGTAAATGCCAGCTCAACAGTCCGATCCCACATCAGCCACCGGAAGAGCTATACTCGATTCTATCTCCTATACCCTTCGCTGTCTGGGGGGTTGATATACTGGGTCCGTTACCGAAAGCTAAAGGGCAGGTTAGTTTCGTCATCGTCGCTATTGATTATATGACCAAATTGGTCGAGGCGAAACCACTCCGGCTGATAACGGAACAGGAGTGTCTGAAATTTATGAAAGAATCCGTAGTGTTTCGCTTCGGGATCCCTCAAGTGGTGATATCAGACAACGGACGCCAGTTTGTGGGATCAAAATTTGAAGGATTTCTGAAGGAACTGGGAGTCCAGCACAGGAAGACTTCAGTGGCTCATCCACAGTCAAATGGGCAGGTCGAGGTGACTAATAGAACACTTCTAAACGGGATCAAGCGCAGATTGGATGAAGCCAAAGGAAGATGGCCGGAAGAGCTGCTCAGCGTATTATGGGCTTATCGGACTACTCCGAGGACTACAACGGGGGATTCACCTTTCAGACTGGCTTACGGTACTGATGCCTTGGTCCCAGTTGAAATTGGATCTCCAAGTCTTCGAGTTAGTCAGTTCAGAGAAATATACAACGATGAAGGGCTGAAAGCCAACCTTGATTTACTTGAAGAAGTCAGGAAAACAGCCTTGGTCAAACTTGCAGCCTATCAGCGAAGAGTGGCTAAGCATTATAACAAAGGGGTAAAGCTTCGCAGGTTCGAAGTAGGGGATTTTGTTCTCAGAGAAGCCGAAGCATCTACGCCTCAGAATGTGAGAAAGCTGATGCCGAATTGGGAAGGGCCGTATGAAGTCATAGAAGTACCGAAGCCGGGGACTTACCAGTTGAGGGCTCTGGACGGATCAGAGATCAAGAATACTTGGCATGCAGGCAGGCTTCGAAAGTACTTTCAGTAGCTACATTGCCAGTTCACCGGAAGTCTGTAAATGGTTTTAAGTCATCATCAATAAAAATTCCTTTCTTTTCAAGCAAATCTTGTCTTCGTTGTTGTTAGTATCATCGGTGTAAGGAGGTTCGGGCGGACTCGTTGACCATTCGATGGTAGCCTCATTGGCAGGTGGTCCTTATGGCTTTGTCAGGCTCTTCGTGGTAGGCGAACGTCATTGGTGTAAGGAGGTTCGGGCGGACTCGCTGACCATTCGATGGTAGCCTCATTGACAGGTGGTCCTTATGGCTTCGTCAGGCCCTTCGTGGTAGGCGAACGTCATCGGTGTAAGGAGGTTCGGGCAGACTCGCTGACCATTCGATGGTAGCCTCATTGGTAGGTGGTCCTTATGGCTTCGTCAGGCCCTTCGTGGTAGGCGAACGTCATCGGTGTAAGGAGGTTCGGGCGGACTCGCTGACCATTCGATGGTAGCCTCATTGGCAGGTGGTCCTTATGGCTTCGTCAGGCCCTTCGTGGTAGGCGAACGTCATCGGTGTAAGGAGGTTCGGGAGGACTCGCTGACCATATGATGGTAGCCACATCGGTAGGTGTTCCTTAGGACCTTGTCAGGCCCTTCGGGGTAGGCAAGTGTCGTCATTCAGACTTTGTCAAGCCTCTCACGGCATCTACCTCACACTTTGGTAACGAATAAGTATTCCTTTACTTTGTTAATATTGCCTAAATTTTTCTAAGTGTTGAGTTCGGAATGCCACGTTCTTTAACTTCATCCTATCTGTTATACGACTTGCCCAGTTGTTAATTAACAGTTTAAGTTAAGTCCGCGAAGGAGCTTGCACATTTTTTTTAAGATTGGATCGATATTGAAGTGTCGATAAACAGTAAATACACCGAAGTCATAAGGAATAATGTTGATATTTTATTTACATAATACTATTTACAAAATGATAGAAGCTTTACAAGAATCCTAACAGCTAAGGGAAAAGAGAATCATCTTCAGAGATCGGCTTCGTCTTCCGAGGAATCCAGGATGGTCGGGTCAACCTCGGCAGCGACAAGTCTTGCCTTGTCTTTGCTTTGGCATTCGTCGTATCCATCCGAGAACATCTGGACGATCTCCTCGTTCAACTCAGCAGATTTTCGGTATTCTTGTTGAACTTCTCTCCGAAAATCTCCGGTTAGAGGAGGACCCAAATCTCTCAAAGCCCGAAGTTCACGGAGCTCCTCTTCGAGTTTTGCCCGTTCCTTCAGATGTCTCAAATCCCTGGCCTCAAGATCATGTACTTGTATAGCCAAGCTCTTATTAGTCTTCACCATCGTCTCGTTCTTCCCAACAAGGACCTCGTTCCGGCGAACCAGGTCTATGTTCGTAGTAACGGTCAGTTGGTGGGTGGCCTCGGCTGTCTCCAGCTGTTCTTTAAACTTATTTAAGTCCTTCTGAAGGCATTCTTTATTGAAGATGGTGGTACCATGGGCCCTTCTCTCTCTCTCCAGAGCAGAAGCCATAGTAGCTGTAAGACCCCAACTTTTATAAATAAAGATGAATTTTCTATAAATGACATTTTTGAATATTATGGAGTTAATTTGATATAATGTTATAGTTGTGGGTAATATTTATAAATTTTGCAAAGTACGCAAGTTGTTATATAATATTCGATTGGTCGGGGAATATTCATTTTAACAGGAAATATTCGTACAACGACACAATCATTGGTGGACCCCACAACAGAATTATTGTCGGATTGAGAAAACGACAAAAAATTTTTTTATTAAAAATAACGGCGAAAATTTTACCATTGTTACTGTTGAACTACTCGGTAGTAAAAGTACAGTAATACGTGTGGTTGCATAGTAGCACACGGTATTGATTATTAATACTTATGTGAGAAGTCACTCAGTTTGATTCAATTATTGTCAGTTAATAATATGAATTATTTAGCGATAATGACGTTTTGTTTTATTCGTATTATTAACGTAATAAAACAGAAACATCTTTTTATATAAAACAGAATACTTTATTAAAGTTATTCTATAAATAGAATATATTATATTTTATTTAAAAGATTTTTCTTTAAATATGGACCGTCAGATTAAAGTAATCAATCTGGACCGTTCATGGATTAGTTACTATGCATTCTATTTTTCTATAAATAGCAGCTCATTCCTTCATTATTTCTTACGAATTCACTGAACTCTAGAGAGAGAAACTATAGAGAGAAACTATAGAGAGAGAGAAGAAGAGCATTCTGCTACTTAACTACTTCCTTATTTCAGCTCGTCTTTAAAACGGTAAGGGGTGTTATTCTTTCTTATTCATGAAGAGAACTGTTGTTATTCCATTTCTTATTATTCTGTTGGAATAACCTGTATACGTGGTCTACCCTATACTTGGTGACATTCTTCTATTATTCTGTTGGAACATCATGTCTGTGTGTTTTACACCGGACCTGGTTCCGTTTTTATTATTATTCTGTTGGAACATCCTGTCTGTGTGTTTTATACCGGACCTGGTTCCGTCTTGTTATTATTCTGTTGGAACATCCTGTCTGTGTGTTTTACACCGGACCTGGTTCCATTATTTATTATTCTGTCGGAATATCCTGTCTGTGCGTTTACGCCGGACCTGGTTCCATTATTTATTATTCTATTGGAATAACCTGTCTGTGCGGTCTATCGCATGCATGGTAATTTTTTTTGTTATTCCATTCCTTATTGTACTCAGTTGGTTAAGTTTTGACTTCTATACTCTATGAAATTTGTGGAATATCCTTGATAATTGCGGTTCATCCAGTATCTTTTCATGAAAATATTCTTCTAAGTATTCTTGAATTTTACTCCACAAAGCAATATCATGTTGACAATTTGGACGTTGTTAATTCTTGGATAAATTAATTCTTGAACTTGTTTTATTGAATTCTTATATCATTGTCATCATCCTCATGTTTATAAAATGTTGAAAGTCATCTGTGGCCTGTAGTGCATAGATGGACTTGGTATGATTATGACCAGGGATTATTCGGTATAATCATGACCGTAATGTTACAAATGATGTGGTAAAAGTCCTCATTGGCCCGTAGTGCGTTGATGGACAGTTGTTGGCATGATCATGACCATTAATGAATATACGAATATCCTTGGTCGTAGTGCAGGGGTGATTCGATAATGTGAATTATTTTATTAAGCTGAGTCTCAGCGATCACAGTGTTGGAAAATCTTTTAAATCATAAAAGATAGTAGAGTTTATTTTCTACTTGACTCTTTTAATGGATTGCTTGTTCCGCTGCAGTTAAACTTGATGTCTATTATATTTTATCAGTTTAACATTGTTGAAGGCTAATGATAATTTATTCTGTATTATCTTAGTCATGATATTTCTTACTGGGCTAGTTGAGCTCACCCTTTCTTTCACTGTTCTCTTCAAGAAATGAGAACGTAGCTGGGGCAAGTCGGGGAACGGAGTGATGGTCCGAATGATAGTATTAGTTAGTAGTCCTCACTATTCTATGTAATGGTGTGTTAATAAATGTAATGAGGACTCCTTTTGAGTATGAATACTCTCTAGAAGATAATATTTGTATTCAAACTCACAGTTTATGTTTTGTCGTATTGTACACGACAGTTGTATTAGTAAGTTGTATTTGTATTTTGTACTATGTATCTGACGACCCAAGATGGGTGATGTATACCTAATTTTGGGGACGTCACAGTTAGTATCAGAGCTTAGGGATATGATCCCTGGCTAAGATGTGAGAATAGAACTAGGAGGGGAGAGACGGGGAATTCCTTCGCTAGTATGACCTACCTAAGTTTAATTGCATGGTATTTAATTGGTCGGTCATAATATAAGGATAATATATGACATATCAATTAACTTTTATTTTGTGGCAGTATCTGAAAATGGCATCTGAGAATGTTGAGAATAGCAATGGAGCACAGACGATTATTGATTCACCACATATCAATAATCAGGATAATGTTCATCAGGAAGGTGACAATCCTCATGCAAACAACAACACTGACCAGATGATGAATGATGGAATGTTCAGAGGTTTTATGCAATTCATGCAACAACAGGTGAAAGCGGCTCCTGTCCACAACGTAGGTGGAAATACGGGAAACTCTCAGGCGGTCATTGCTAAACAGTTTAAGGAGTTGGGACCTCCGGAGTTTAAGGGAGAACCCAAACCACTTGTAGCTGAAACATGGATAAAGCAGATCACCAAGATATTTGATGTCTTGGGTTGCTCCGAGGAGCAAAAGGTTCCCTTTACCGCCTTTATGTTGCGAGGAGAGGCAGATTACTGGTGGGAATCGATAAAGCGTACTCAACCTGCCGCACTGAAGATGTCTTGGGAGAAGTTCCAAGAGCTGTTTAACGACAAATACTTTCCCGAGAGTATTCGTCACATGAAGGAGGTGGAGTTCATCAAATTGGAGCAGAATAATATGACCGTGTCGCAGTACGAGGCAAAATTTGCGGAGTTATCCCGGTTTGCGTCCCACCTGGTGGATAATGAAGAAAGAATGACGCGGATGTTTTTAAGAGGTTTGAAGCCGGAGATACGTCAACATCTTGTTTCTCATAAACTGTGTTTGTATTCAGATGTTGTAAATAGGGCTCAGTTGGTGGAGCGTGATAACGAGACAACGCAACCAAAAAAGAGCAGCCGGCAAAATGATAATACCAGTGAAAGCAGTCATCGAAGCGGTGACAACAAGCGTGGAGGGAATCAACATGCCAGAAATGGTAACCACTTCGGTGGTAATCAGGGCCAAAATAATAAGAATGGGCATTTCAAGAAGAGGAGATTCAACAATGATGGAAAGACGTCAGCACCAGCACCTGTCGTTAAGGAAGGAGAACGACCACCTATCATATGTTTCAGATGCGGAGGGGAGGGGCACATCAGTTCAAACTGTGCGATGCCGTCCAAAGCATGTTATAATTGTGGAAGAGAAGGTCATTTAGCCCGATTTTATCGTTTACCGAAGACAAATTCAGCTAGGATTGAGGCACCAAAGGCCGTCCCAGAAAAGTCAAAATCGGTTGTGCAAGGGAGAGCGTTTGTTGTGAACTCCCAGAAAGTAAGGAACCCGAATGAGGTCATCACGGGTAAGCTTATCATAAACTCTAACGAAGTCTATACTTTATTTGATACCGGTTTTACCCATTCTTTTATTTCTCCTACTTGCGCTCATCGATTAAATTTGATTCCGGAGAAATTAGACTTTGACTTAGCTGTTGAAACTCCATTGGGAGAAACCTTCATTACATCCACGGTTTATAAGTCTTGTTTGGTTCAAGTTGGTACCCACACATTACCTGTCGATCTTATTTCATTAAAAATACTTGCATTTGACGTGATTCTAGGGATTGATTGGTTAACTACTTATCATGCAAAAATTGATTGTTTTCGTAAGGTTGTTAGCTTTCATATTCCTAATCGACCTATTATGCGAATTCATGCAACCAAACCATTAAAATCAATCGCTGTCATCTCAAGCCATAAAGCTATTCGTTTATTGAAAAACGGATGTCAAGCTTTCTTAGCTCATGTCACAGATCTAAACAAAAATACGTCAGCTTTGAATGATATTTCTGTTGTTAATAAATTTCCTGACGTATTTCCCGAAGAACTTCCTGGCCTACCCCCAGAGCGTGAAATTGAATTTTGTATCGACCTTGAACCCGGTACAAAACCCATTTCCAAAGTCCCATATCGAATGGCTCCTATTGAACTTCAGGAGTTAAAGACCCAACTGCAGGAATTGTTAGACATTGGTTTTATTCGTCCTAGTACTTCTGTGACGCCCCCAGAATAGGTATACAACACCCATTCTGAGTCGCCAAATACATGGTACAGAAAGCAAACTACAACTTCAATAATACAATTGTCGTGCAAAATACGACAACACATACTGTGAGTTTAAATACAAATATTGTCTTCTAGACAATATCCACACTCAAATAAATTCTCATTACAATTATTCAAACACTATTTTACAGAAATAGTGAGGACTGCTAAAACATCTTTCTAGAACCATCACTCCATACCCCGACTAGATCCTGCTATGTTCTCACCTCCTGAGAAGAAAAATGGAACAAAAAGGAAAAGGGTGAGCTCAACTAGCCCAGTAAAGAATATTATGACTAAGATAATATACAACAAATTATCGTTAGTCTTCAACAGGGAAAAATCTGATAGAATATAATCGACAACAAGTTTTAGATCAACAACTGCAGCGGAAACAACAAACCATTAGAAGAGTCAAGTAGAGAAAGAATTCTACTATCTTCTAAGATTTAAAAGTCCATCATCAATATTTTATCCCTGTAACATCAATTAATAATCATCTTTAACCAAATATTCATCTTTGCACTACAGGCCAAAGATATTCATTTGTATCATCAGTCGGTCATGTTCATCTCAACACCTGTTCATCTTTGCACTACAGGCCAAAGATATTCATCAAGTAATTATACATCTTTGCACTACAGGCCAAAGATATTCATCAAGTAATCATACATCTTTGCACTACAGGCCAAAGATATTCATTAATATCATCATTTAGGACTGAGGATGATGAAAAATATCTTAAAGAGAACGAATCCAATGAGACAGAAGGACAAATAGTAGGGATTCGTATAACAGTTTATCCAAGATCAATAATACTTCATAATAATCAATTGTGAAGCAGAATTCAAAAATAAAGATCAAAACATGGATACAATCAAAGATAGTAACCATAATAGACATCTTGGACAAAAAGGGAAAATTTTATTTTTCGGTGAATAGTGCCGTATTCGTGAATAGTGCCGTATACGTGAATAGTGCCGTATACGTGAATAGTAACCCCCGACACAAAAAGTTCCAAATTTGATAAAAACTCATATCAATATTTCAGCATAATGATATTGAAGAAAATAATATCATTAAGAAGAAAATAATATCCCTTACCTCAAAATATCAGTACTTCTGGTCGGAATACCGGTATAAGGCTGAAAGAAACTTGCTCTGATGAATAGAAACTCTCAAAGTATCTAAATACTCACAAAATACACTCAATAATCTAGAGAGAGAAAGAGAGAAAACTTGTTTCTGGTGTGATTTTCAATTCTAACTTAGCCCTCTATTTATAGGAAAATTTTGGTAGGTTTGACCTGCAACCTGATGGCTTTACCTGCTACTATTCCCACCTACCACATTTGAAATATAATTCAGCACATTTCTTCACCAACCACAAGTGGGGCCCACCAATTCTAGAATTTTCCACCAAAATGATAAACTCCGAAAATTCAACAATTTCTGAACCAGTCATCTTGTAAAATTCGTAATAAATCATACGTTCATTTTTAACGGTTCAAAATTTGTGGACATATACTCAACTTATATATGTATAACATATCCAAAAATTACCACGATCCAACGGTCGGATTAAAAATTATAACCCCCGCAAACTATCTCAAAAACCCTGATTTTTAATACCTCCATTCCGACAAAAATACTGATAAAAACCTCAACATTAACTCCTTCATTTTTAACCACAAAAATATATCCCTCATTTATATCCACATAAAATAAATATTTCCTTATCATATGAATCAATAATTAATTATTCACAAATAATATTACAGAATCACATTTATGACAACCAGGCCGTTCCCAGGAAAGAGGGGGCTTTCCAATAAGGATTTCTCCTTACTGGCGCGCAATTAGATGACCAAACCTCTCCTTAGACAGAACTTTCTAGACATTGCCAATAATGTTATCTAATAATATTATTCAAATAATATGAATTATTGATCTGATAATAGAAAATACTGTGCAGCAACAATTATTGAAACAACAATAATATAAAATATCAACGCAGCAATTATTGAATCAATAAAATATTGAATAATAACTACTGTAACAATTATTGAGTAGTGCCTTCTTACGTAAGAATCAATAATTGGTGCAATACCGTGTGCTACTGTATTTTAACCACCGGGTATTCCAACAGTATTAACGGTAACAACTACGCCGTTATTTATAAACAACTTATACTTGTCGTTTTCTTCATCCAATCGCTTTCCGTTATGGGGCCCACACAAGGCTGCGTCGTCGTACGAATATTCCCCGACAGCAAGAATATTCCACGACCAACCGAATATTCACCGACCAAAAATAAATATTTTATAACCACTTGCTTATTTTGCAAAATTTGCACATTTCACCCATAACCAAAGTATTATATCAAATTAACCCCTTATTATTCACAATAATATTTAGAGAAAATTTGATTTTATTCATTAATAAGTTGGGGTCTTACAACCTCCCCTCCTTATGAAATTTCGTCCTCGAAATTGACGTACGTACCTGATGTTTCAAAAAGGTGAGGATACCTCGCTTTCATTTCTGATTCCAACTCCCAGGTCATTTCTTCAATAGCATGGTTTCTCCACAAAACCTTAACTTGTGGTATAACCTTCGTGCGTAGGACATGCTCTTTCCTATCCAAGATCTTAACAGGTACCTCCTCGTACGTTAAATCTTCAGCTATCTCGTCTGGTTCTAACTCAATAATGTGGTTCGGGTCTTTAACATATTTACGAAGCATAGATATGTGAAAAACATTATGAACACGAGACATGCTTGGAGGTAATGCGAGTCTATATGCCACATTTCCTATTCGCTCAAGAATCTCAAATGGACCAACAAATCTTGGATTGAGCTTTCCTCTCTTCCCAAATCTTGTAACTCCCTTCCATGGTGCAACACGTAACAATACATGATCCCCAATATTAAATTCCACGTCCTTCCGATGAAGATCCGCATAACTCTTTTGTCGATCCTGTGCCGTTTGTATACGTTGTCGAATCGTTTGGATCTTCTCTGTAGTAATGCGTACCAACTCTGGTCCCAACAATGTTGCTTCACCCACCTCGTCCCAGCATACTGGAGAACGACATTTTCTTCCATACAACGCCTCAAATGGAGCCATACCTATGCTCGCCTGATAACTGTTGTTGTAGGAGAATTCCACCAATGGTAGGTACTTATCCCAACTCCCTTTGAGATCTAAGACACAAAGTCTTAATAGATCTTCAAGAGTTTGAATAGTCCTCTCTGATTGTCCGTCCGTTTGAGGATGGTATGCCGAACTGAATCGTAAATCCGTGCCCATAGCTTTCTGCAAGCTAACCCAAAATCGTGAAGTGAATCTTGGGTCACGATCCGAAACTATGGATACTGGCATGCCATGCAATCTCACAATCTCGTTCACGTACATACTAGCAAGACGTTCAAGGGAATAAGTCTCACGTATCGGCAAGAAATGAGCGGACTTGGTTAATCTATCAACAATAACCCAAATCGCATCTATGCCTTGAGAAACCTTGGGAAGACCCGTAACAAAATCCATAGTAATGTGTTCCCACTTCCATTTCGGAATCTCAAGTGGTTGCAATGGACCCTTTGGCACTTGATGCTCCGCCTTTACACGTTGACAAGTTAAACACCTCGAGATAAACTCCGCGATCTCTCTTTTCATATTGCTCCACCAAAATGTATGTCGAAGATCGTGATACATTTTGGTACTCCCAGGATGGATTGCAAACGGTGTGTTGTGTGCCTCCATCATTATTCTATGCTTCAAGTCAAAATCGTTAGGAACACAAAGTCTGGAGTTGACTCGAAGTATTCCTTCTTCATCGATTCTTGCTTCTGGAATAGCACCTTCTTGCACTTTCTTCTTCATACGCATCAGCTCCATGTCCGTAGCTTGAGCAGCTTTAACTTTATCGATTAAAGTCGGTTCTACTCGTATATTTGATATCATCATGTGGGTACTTGGAGCCTTCATCTCTATCTCCATCCTTTGCAAGTCATACAAAATGGGCCTTTGTGTTAACAACATTGCACTCGTACCCGCATATGATCTTCTACTCAATGCGTCAGCTACTACGTTTGCTTTTCCAGGATGATATTGGATGGTATGATCGTAATCTTTCAACAGCTCAAGCCAACGTCGTTGCCGCATGTTGAGTTCCTTTTGGGTGAAGAAATATTTGAGGCTTTTATGATCTGTATAGATCTCCACTTTCTCCCCATACAGGTAGTGTCTCCAGATCTTCAACGCAAAAACGACTGCTGCCAACTCCAAATCATGAGTAGGATAATTCCTCTCATATTCTTTGAGTTGTCGTGAGGCATAGGCTATGACTTTCCCATGTTGCATGAGAACACATCCTAACCCTTTGCCTGAAGCATCGCTGTAGATAACAAATCCATCCGAACCAGATGGTATTGTCAGAACAGGTGCCGAAATGAGTCTCCTCTTGAGTTCTTGGAAACTCTTCTCGCATTCCTCACTCCATACGAATTTTGTATCTTTCCGAGTCAGCTGAGTTAACGGAGTAGCGATTCGAGAAAATCCTTCCACAAATCTCCGATAATAACCAGCTAAGCCCAGAAAGCTACGTACTTCGATTACCTACTTAGATTGCTCTCAACTGTGACTCATATCCCAACCTTCGATAGCATGTCACAATGACACCTATCAGTTTACTACCGCACGAATATGGCATCCCCTACGGAGAGTCTGGATTCAGTGCATTCCATAAAGGAAGTCACCAGATAAAGGCTCGGTTATCAACTTCTATAGTTAGGTTTTTAACTCCCGAAGTTTAATAGGAGTCATTCGATATAAGATTTTAGAAATGAGTTTTGTATCGGGTTGAAGATCAATACAAAAATTCAATATCACGCTCTGGGTTAAGCCAGGAAATTCTTCAGGAAATACGTCAAAAATTTTACTAACAATAGAAATATCATTCACATCTGACGTATTTTTGTTCAAGTTCATAACATAGCTAAGAAAGCTTGACATCCATTTTTCAATAAACGAATGACTTTACGGCTTGATATGAAAGAGTTTGACTTCAATGGTTTGGTTGCTTGAATTTGAATAATAAGTTGCTTAGGAATATGAAAACTAACAACCTTACGAAAAGCAATCAATTTGGCATGATGAGTAGTTAACCAATCAATTCCTAAAATCACATCAAAAGCAAGTATCTTTAAAGAGATAAGATCAACAGGTAATGTGATAGTGCCAACTTGGATCATGCAAGATTTATAAATGTAGATGTAACGAAGTTTCACCTAACGGAGTTTCAACAGATAAGTCAAAGTCCAATTTCTCCGGAGTCAAGTTTAAACGTTGAGCACAAGCAGGAGAGATAAAAGAATGGGTAGAACCGGTATCTAGTAAAGTATAAACTTCGCAAAAATTTAAATTAGCTAACCCGTGATAACCTCGTTCGGGTTCCTCGCATTTTGGCCAGTCACGACAAACGCTCTTCCAGGAACCGCTGACTTTGACTTATCCGGGACAACTTTTGGAGTCACCATCCCCGCTGAACTTGGTTTTGCTACAGAACACTCTCGAGCTATATGACCCTCCTTTCCACAGTTATAACATACCTTGGATTGTTGTGGGCAGTTTGGGCTGATATGTCCCTCTTCTCCGCATTTGTAACATCTAACTGGCGGTCGTTCTCCTCCCCTAGAATTTGTTTGGTGCTGGTGCTGCTATCGACGTCTTCCTGTCATTGTTAAATCTTCTCTTCTTGAAATTTTCACTTGACTCACCTCTCCTATTATCATGGCCACGATGACCACCCGAGTGGTTACCGCTTTTGTCCGAATGTTTTCCTCCCTCTGGTTTTCATTGCTTCGATGACTGCCGCCACCGGTATGACCCTGGTTGTGATCCCTCGGTTGAACATACTCATTATCTCGCTCTAATAATTGAGCCCTGTTTACAACATCTGAATATAAAGAAAATTTATGAGAGATAAGATATTGTCGAATCTCGGGTTTTAGACCTCTCAGAAACATCCTTGTCATTCGTTCCTCATTTTCGACCAAATGAGATGCAAACCTGGATAACTCTGCAAACTTCGCCTCGTACTGGGACACCGTCATGTTGTTTTGTTCCAGTCTGATAAACTCCACCTCCTTCATATGACGAATACTTTCAGGAAAGTACTTGTCATTGAACAGTTTTTGAAATGTTTCCCAGGACATGTTGAGTGCGTCAGGCTGGGTACGCTTCACAGACTCCCACCAGTAGTCTGCCTCACCGCGGAACATAAATGTGGCGAATGGAACCTTCTGTTCCTCCGTGCATCCCAAGACATCAAATATCTTGGTAATTTGCTTGACCCACGTTTCCGCCATGATCGGATCCGGCTTTCCCTTAAATTCTGGTGGTCCCAATTCTTTGAACTGCTTAGCTGTGACAAACCGCGCGTTGTTATCATTTCCACCCGTATTCTGCACACGAGTCTCCCTCGTCTGATTTTGCATGAACTGCAAAAAGCTCCTAAACATTCCATCATTCATCGTTTGCTCGGTAACGTTGTTTACAGGAGGAATATTGCCTTCCTGTTGCACGTTCCCCTGGGTAGTGATCAAAGGTGTCTCCACGGTCTGATTTACTCCATTATTAACGTTCTCAGCTGCCATTCTTAAATACTGCCATAAAACAAGGGTTAATAGTCATGTCATATATTATCCCTATACTCTGACCGACCAAATAAACACCAAATAAACTTAGTCAGGTCATACTAGCGAAGGAATTCCCCGTCTCTCCCCTCCTAGTTCTTGTCTCACATCTCAGCCAGGGATCATATCCCTAAGCTCTGATACCAACTGTGACGCCCCCAGAATAGGTATACAACACCCATTCTGAGTCGCCAAATACATGGTACAGAAAGCAAACTACAACTTCAATAATACAATTGTCGTGCAAAATACGACAACACATACTGTGAGTTTAAATACAAATATTGTCTTCTAGACAATATCCACACTCAAATAAATCCTCATTACAATTATTCAAACACTATTTTACAGAAATAGTGAGGACTGCTAAAACATCTTTCTAGAACCATCACTCCATACCCCGACTAGATCCTGCTATGTTCTCACCTCCTGAGAAGAAAAATGGAACAAAAAGGAAAAGGGTGAGCTCAACTAGCCCAGTAAAGAATATTATGACTAAGATAATATACAAACAAATTATCGTTAGTCTTCAACAGGGAAAAATCTGATAGAATATAATCGACAACAAGTTTTAGATCAAAAACTGCAGCGGAAACAACAAACCATTAGAAGAGTCAAGTAGAGAAAAAATTCTACTATCTTCTAAGATTTAAAAGTCCATCATCAATATTTTATCCCTGTAACATCAATTAATAATCATCTTTAACCAAATATTCATCTTTGCACTACAGGCCAAAGATATTCATTTGTATCATCAGTCGGTCATGTTCATCTCAACACCTGTTCATCTTTGCACTACAGGCCAAAGATATTCATCAAGTAATTATACATCTTTGCACTACAGGCCAAAGATATTCATCAAGTAATCATACATCTTTGCACTACAGGCCAAAGATATTCATTAATATCATCATTTAGGACTGAGGATGATGAAAAATATCTTAAAGAGAACGAATCCAATGAGACAGAAGGACAAATAGTAGGGATTCGTATAACAGTTTATCCAAGATCAATAATACTTCATAATAATCAATTGTGAAGCAGAATTCAAAAATAAAGATCAAAACATGGATACAATCAAAGATAGTAACCATAATAGACATCTTGGACAAAAAGGGAAAATTTTATTTTTCGGTGAATAGTGCCGTATTCGTGAATAGTGCCGTATACGTGAATAGTGTCGTATACGTGAATAGTAACCCCCGACACAAAAAGTTCCAAATTTGATAAAAACTCATATCAATATTTCAGCATAATGATATTGAAGAAAATAATATCATTAAGAAGAAAATAATATCCCTTACCTCAAAATATCAGTACTTCTGGTCGGAATACCGGTATAAGGCTGAAAGAAACTTGCTCTGATGAATAGAAACTCTCAAAGTATCAAATACTCACAAAATACACTCAATAATCTAGAGAGAGAAAGAGAGAAAACTTGTTTCTGGTGTGATTTTCAATTCTAACTTAGCCCTCTATTTATAGGAAAATTTTGGTAGGTTTGACCTGCAACCTGATGGCTTTACCTGCTACTATTCCCACCTACCACATTTGAAATATAATTCAGCACATTTCTTCACCAACCACAAGTGGGGCCCACCAATTCTAGAATTTTTCACCAAAATGATAAACTCCGAAAATTCAACAATTTCTGAACCAGTCATCTTGTAAAATTCGTAATAAATCATACGTTCATTTTTAACGGTTCAAAATTTGTGGACATATACTCAACTTATATATGTATAACATATCCAAAAATTACCACGATCCAACGGTCGGATTAAAAATTATAACCCCCGCAAACTATCTCAAAAATCCTGATTTTTAATACCTCCATTCCGACAAAAATACTGACAAAAACCTCAACATTAACTCCTTCATTTTTAACCACAAAAATATATCCCTCATTTATATCCACATAAAATAAATATTTCCTTATCATATGAATCAATAATTAATTATTCACAAATAATATTACAGAATCACATTTATGACAACCAGGCCGTTCCCAGGAAAGAGGGGGCTTTCCAATAAGGATTCCTCCTTACTGGCGCGCAATTAGATGACCAAACCTCTCCTTAGACAGAACTTTCTAGACATTGCCAATAATGTTATCTAATAATATTATTCAAATAATATGAATTATTGATCTGATAAATGAAAATATTGTGCAGCAACAATTATTGAAACAACAATAATATAAAATATCAACGCAACAATTATTGAATCAATAAAATATTGAATAATAACTACTGTAACAATTATTGAGTAGTGCCTTCTTACGTAAGAATCAATAATTGGTGCAATACCGTGTGCTACTGTATTTTAACCACCGGGTATTCCAACAGTATTAACGGTAACAACTACGCCGTTATTTATAAACAACTTATACTTGTCGTTTTCTTCATCCAATCGCTTTCCGTTATGGGGCCCACACAAGGCTGCGTCGTCGTACGAATATTCCCCGACAGCAAGAATATTCCACGACCAACCGAATATTCACCGACCAAAAATAAATATTTTATAACCACTTGCTTATTTTACAAAATTTGCACATTTCACCCATAACCAAAGTATTATATCAAATTAACCCCTTATTATTCACAATAATATTTAGAGAAAATTTGATTTTATTCATTAATAAGTTGGGGTCTTACAACTTCTCCTTGGGGTGCTCCTGTTCTGTTCGTGAAGATGAAAGATGGGAGTATGCGACTTTGTATTGATTATCGGGAGTTGAATCATGTCACCATCAAAAATAGGTACCCATTGCCACGTATTGATGACCTGTTTGACCAGTTGCAAGGAGCACAATTCTTTTCAAAGATCGATCTTCGTTCTGGATATCATCAGCTGAAGGTTAGAACTGAGAATATTCCAAAGACTGCCTTCAGAACTCGGTATGGGCATTATGAATTCTTAGTTATGTCTTTTGGATTGACTAATGCTCCTGCTGCCTTCATGGATATGATGAACAGGGTATTTAAGGAATATTTGGATCACTTTGTGGTCGTCTTTATCGATGACATCCTTGTTTATTCCAAAAGCCGTGAAGATCATGAGCAACACTTGAGGCTGGTACTCCAAAAGCTTCGTGAATACAAACTTTATGCCAAGTTAAAGAAATGCGAGTTCTGACTGGAAGAGGTAGCATTCCTTGGGCACGTAGTATCAAGTCGTGGAATATCGGTTGACCCGGCAAAGATTGAAGCTATTCAAAGCTGGGAGCAACCTAAATCAGTGACCGAGGTACGTAGCTTTCTTGGTTTAGCTGGTTATTATCGGAGATTCGTGGAAGGATTTTCTCGAATCGCTACTCCATTAACTCAGCTGACTCGGAAAGATACAAAGTTCGGTTGGAGCGAAGAATGTGAGCAGAGTTTTCAAGAACTCAAGAGGAGACTCATTTCAGCACCTGTTCTAACAATACCATCTGGCTCGGAGGGATTTGTCATCTACAGTGATGCTTCGAGCAAAGGGTTGGGATGCGTTCTCATGCAACATGGAAAAGTCATAGCCTATGCATCAAGACAACTCAAGGAATATGAGAGGAATTATCCTACTCATGATCTAGAGTTGGCAGCTGTTGTCTTTGCACTTAAAATTTGGAGGCATTACTTGTATGGGGAGAAGGTGGAGATCTTTACGGATCATAAAAGCCTCAAATATTTCTTCACTCAAAAGGAACTCAACATGCGACAACGACGTTGGCTTGAACTGTTGAAAGATTATGATCATACTATTCAATATCATCCTGGAAAAGCGAACGTGGTAGCTGACGCATTGAGTAGAAGATCATATGCAAGTACGAGTGCGATATTGTCAACACAAAGACCCATTTTGTGTGATTTGCAAAGGATGGAGATAGAGTTAAAGACTCCAGGGACCCATGTGATGATGGCGAATATACGAGTAGAACCGACTTTAATCGATAAAATTAAAGCTACTCAAGATACAGACCTGGAGCTGATGCGCATGAAGAAAAAAGTGCAAGAAGGTGCTATACCGGAAGCAAGAATCGATGAAAAAAGAATACTTCGAGTCAACTCCAGACTTTGTGTTCCTAACAACCCTGATTTAAAGTATGAAATCATGATGGAGGCGCACAACACACCGTTTGCAATCCATCCTGGAAGTACCAAAATGTATCATGATCTTCGTCATACATTTTGGTGGAGCAATATGAAGAGAGAGATAGCATTGTTTATCTCAAGGTGTCTAACTTGTCAACGAGTCAAAGCGGAGCATCAAGTACCAAAAGGTCCATTACAACCACTTGAAATTCCAGAATGGAAGTGGGAGCACATTACCATGGATTTCATTACCGGTCTTCCTAGGGTTTCTCAAGGTATTGATGCGATTTGGGTCATTGTTGATAGATTGACCAAGTCTGCTCATTTCTTACCGATACGAGAAACTTATACACTTGAACGTCTTGCTCGTATGTACATAAACGAGATTGTAAGACTGCATGGTATGCCAGTATCCATAGTTTCTGACCGAGACCCAAGATTCACTTCACGATTTTGGGTTAGTTTACAAAAAGCTATGGGCACGGAGTTACGATTTAGTTCAGCATATCATCCTCAGACGGACGGACAATCAGAGAGGACTATTCAAACTCTTGAAGATCTATTAAGACTCTGTGTCTTTGACTTCAAGGAAAGTTGGGACAAGTTCTTACCATTGGTGGAGTTTTCGTACAACAACAGTTATCAAGCAAGTATTGGCATGGCTCCATTCGAAGCATTGTATAGAAGAAAATATCGTTCTCCAATATGCTGGGATGAGGTGGGTGAAGCAACGTTGTTGGGACCGGAGTTGGTACGTATGACTACAGAAAAGATTCAAACGATCCGACAACGTATAAAAATCTCACAAGATCGACAAAAGAGTTATGCTGATCTTCATCGGAAGGACGTAGAATTTGATGTAGGAGATCATGTGTTCTTACGTGTTGCTCCATGGAAAGGAGTTACGAGATTTGGAAAGAGAGGAAAGCTCAATCCTCGATTCATCGGTCCATTTTTAATCCTCGATCGAGTAGGAACTGTGGCTTATAGACTCGCTTTACCGCCAAGTATGTCTCGTGTTCATAACGTTTTTCACATATCCATGTTACGCAAATATGTGAAAGACCCGAACCATATTATTGAGTTAGAACCGGATGAAATAGCGGAAGATTTGACGTATGAAGAAGTTCCTGTTCAAATCTTGGATAAGAAGGAACATATTCTACGCTCCAAGGTTATACCTCAAGTCAAAGTTTTGTGGAGAAACCACGATGTTGAGGAAATGACTTGGGAATTAGAATCTGAAATGAAATCAAGGTATCCTTACCTCTTCGACATACCAGGTACGTACCCTAATTTCGAGGGCGAAATTTCATAAGAAGGGGAAGTTGTAAGACTCCAACTTTTATAAATAAAGATGAATTTTCTATAAATGACATTTTTGAATATTATGGAGTTAATTTGATATAATTTTATAGTTGTGGGTAATATTTATAAATTTTACAAAGTACGCAAGTTGTTATATAATATTCGATTGGTCGGGGAATATTCGTTTTAACAGGGAATATTCGTACAACGACACAATCATTGGTGGACCCCACAACAGAATTATTGTCGGATTGAGAAAAAGACAAAAAAAGATTTTATTAAAAATAACGGCGGAAATTTTACCATTGTTACTGTTGAACTACTCGGTAGTAAAAGTACAGTAATACGTGTGGTTGCATAGTAGCACACGGTATTGATTATTAATGCTTATGTGAGAAGTCACTCAGTTTGATTCAATTATTGTCAGTTAATAATATGAATTATTTAGCGATAATGACGTTTTGTTTTATTCGTATTATTAACGTAATAAAACAGAAACATCTTTTTATATAAAACAGAATACTTTATTAAAGTTATTCTATAAATAGAATATATTATATTTTATTTAAAAAAATTTTCTTTAAATATGGACCGTCAGATTAAAGTAATCAATCTGGACCGTTCATGGATTAGTTACTATGCATTCTATTTTTCTATAAATAGCAGCTCATTCCTTCATTATTTCTTACGAATTCACTGAACTCTAGAGAGAGAAACTATAGAGAGAAACTATAGAGAGAGAGAAGAAGAGCATTCTGCTACTTAACTACTTCCTTATTTCAGCTCGTCTTTAAAACGGTAAGGGGTGTTATTCTTTCTTATTCATGAAGAGAACTGTTGTTATTCTATTTCTTATTATTCTGTTGGAATAACCTGTATACGTGGTCTACCCTATACTTGGTGACATTCTTCTATTATTCTGTTGGAACATCCTGTCTGTGTGTTTTACACCGGACCTGGTTCCGTTTTTATTATTATTCTGTTGGAACATCCTGTCTGTGTGTTTTACACCGGACCTGGTTCCGTCTTGTTATTATTCTGTTGAAACATCCTGTCTGTGTGTTTTACACTGGACCTGGTTCCATTATTTATTATTCTGTCGAAATATCCCGTCTGTGCGTTTACGCCGGACCTGGTTCCATTATTTATTATTCTGTTGGAATAACCTGTCTGTGCGGTCTATCGCATGCATGGTGATTTCTTTTGTTATTCCATTCCTTATTGTACTCAGTTGGTTAAGTTGTGACTTCTATACTGCATGAAATTTGTGGAATATCCTTGATAATTGCGGTTCATCAAGTATCTTTTCATGAAAATATTCTTCTAAGTATTCTTGAATTTTACTCCACAAAGCAATATCATGTTGACAATTTGGACGTTGTTAATTCTTGAACTTGTTTTATTGAATTCTTATATCATTGTCATCATCCTCATATTTATAAAATGTTGAAAGTCATCTGTGCCCTGTAGTGCATAGATGGACTTGATATGATTATGACCAGGGATTATTCGGTATAATCATGACCGTAATGTTACAAATGATGTGGTAAAAGTCCTCATTGGCCCGTAGTGCGTTGATGGACAGTTGTTGGCATGATCATGACCATTAATGAATATACGAATATCCTTGGCCGTAGTGCAGGGGTGATTCGATGATGTAAATTATTTTATTAAGCTGAGTCTCAGCGATTACAGTGTTGGAAAATCTTTTAAATCATAAAAGATAGTATAGTTTATTTTCTACTTGACTCTTTTAATGGATTGCTTGTTCCGCTGCAGTTAAACTTGATGTCTATTATATTTTATCAGTTTAACATTGTTGAAGGCTAATGATAATTTATTCTGCATTATCTTAGTCATGATATTTCTTACTGGGCTAGTTGAGCTCACCCTTTCTTTCACTGTTCTCTTCAAGAAATGAGAACATAGCTGGGGCAAGTCGGGGAATGGAGTGATGGTCCGAATGATAGTATTAGTTAGTAGTCCTCACTATTCTATGTAATGGTGTGTTAATAAATGTAATGAGAACTCCTTTTGAGTATGAATACTCTCTAGAAGATAATATTTGTATTCAAACTCACAGTTTATGTTTTGTCGTATTGTACACAACAGTTGTATTAGTAAGTTGTATTTGTATTTTGTACTATGTATCTGACGACCCAAGATGAGTGATGTATACCTAATTTTGGGGGCGTCACAGTAGCCATCTCTCGCCTGGCCGCATCTTCTTCGGCTTCGGACTCTCGGTATCGGGGAAGAAGTCTCCCGAAGACAGCATTTGCCTGCGGACATTTAAAGTGAATTAGTAGAAGAAGCAGAGGGTTCCTAAATATTCTAGTTGAATAAACTAACCTTAGCCTGATGGCTCATGCCTTCTTCGATCAAATCCCTAATCGAGCTATTTCCGAACCGATGATCATCGGTCTCCCGAACAAAGGAGTCGAATAGCTGGAAAGGAAAGTTCTCGTTAAACTCCGGCCATTCAGTGGGAGAAGACGCAGCTTCTCGCCTGAAGGCGGAGGAGGAAGATCTCGGCGGAGAAGGCATCGATGGTTCGGAGGGCGGTGGTGGTTGATCTTCGGAAGGATGTTTCCTTTTGCGAGACATAAGTGGAGACTCGGTCGGGTTTTCGAGCTCATCTTCGGAAACATGGATCTCCACAGGGATAACGATGGGAGGATCGACTGCAGGAGGAGGAACCCGAAGCTCATCGGCGGACAGAGGAGTCACCTTGGTCTTCCTCTTTTTAATCCGAAGAGCTTGCATTCGCTCGTTCGCAGGCATGTCAATCAAACTCGCTGCAGAAGCTGATTGAGATCCTTGAGGATTTGACCGGACTTTCTGAACTGCCCTCTTCTTATGTCGAGGTCGGCTAGGTTCCTCCGCAGCTTCTGATCCGTGGAAGACTTCCGCTTCATGGGCTTCCGAAGCCGGAAGTTCTTCCTGTGGAACTTCGGTGGAAGGTGATGAAGGCTTACCAGAGAGGTACCTATCCAGATCCTTCCGATCGATCAAAGTCGGCTTGATGAGAGACAATTTGTGGTCATACAACCATGCTTGTTTGCTCAGGAGGCCGAAGCTCCACTCCTTCAGAGGTATCTTCTCTATGATGCGCGCCATTTCTCTTATACGTTCCTCGGATATATCTCCGAAGTCTGCAGAGACGCGATCAGAAGTGGTCCAGTCCGGGACAGAGGAGATTTCGGGCCCGTTGACGAAGAACCATTTATTATGCCATCCTCGGTTGCTCGAAGGAGTGTCCATTAGAGACCGCTTCTCGATTCTGGCATTGGGCTTAGGGGCTATCTTACTTAGCACCTTGAAGCCTTTTTCCCGAGATTTCCCTACCGAGAAGAGGGTAAAGAAGGAATCCACAGCAGGAGGAACTCCTATCTCGTAGCAGAAGGCTATGTAAGCCAGTATATGGATGTACGAGTTCGGCACCAATTGGGCGAACCCCACTCCAACAAACCCTAGGAGGGTGATCAGGAAGGCGTGAAGGGGAAACCTCACCCCCTTCTCCAGAAACGTTGCCGGGACGGCGATCCAACCGTCGGGACGCTGGTACATCCTTTCGTGGGAGGCTGCTATCCGTACCCTGTGGGTATCCGATATTTGATAGCGAGCCCGAATGTTGCAGAGCTCGACCTCATTAACAATGGAGGGGGTGTTGGCGTGAGGAAAATCTTCCTCATTTTTGAAAAAATCAGAGGGGTTGGGAAGTGATTCCATAGGTGGAGCTTCCTTACTCGGGGCACCGATTTGGGGGTTTGAGCTCGGAACCTCTATGTCAGGGTTTGAATGGGGGGTCACGGTGGAGATGGGGGCTACACGAAGTGGAGAGCTTGTATCAGGGTTTTGAGATGCCATTGTTGAGAATTTGCAGAGAAAATGAAGAAATTTGAGAAGGAAAAGACAATAAGCTCTTGTGAATTCGAAATAGCAGGGAACCATCCAAGGAGAATGGGCAGCGGCTTTTATAGCGAGTGGTCTTTTCAAAGTTTGCACGAGAGCCGAGGGCGGCGCATTAATTGGAGATAATGATATGGGAGAGGAATGGGTAACGTCCAATTCTGTTTTTAGTGGGTTATCCAAGGCGGGCCGACGCTTATTGGATCCCTTCTCCCTACGGACTCGCACTATTTACAGTCTTCCACTAAACATCCTGTTTAATAAAAGACTGGGGGCAATGTTGGGCCATAATGCTTTTCCTACTGGGCCAGGCCGAATGGGCTTGACCTTTGGGCTATGTCACTTTGGTCATGTTGGGTCAAATGAATTGGGCCCCGCTACTTGACTACACTATTGGGCTTAGTCATTGGATCGACCCATTACGTAAGGTATTACTTATCCTATCTTTGACCGGTAATCATCACAAAAGGCAGCAGTTGACTGTTATGTCTGCCACCTTTCTGCATGACATTAATGAGGATGGGACTCCGATTGCCGGCGGGAGGTAACAGTAGTAGCAGGTAGAAAAATAAGTTGTGCACTTTCGGCTGAGATGACCGGGGTGGAGAGGAGGTGTCAAGAGATAGTGGGTGGCACAGTGAACCGGGTCTTGGGAACGTATGGGACAAGGATCACAAAAGGAAAAGAGGTAACAAAACACTACACACAACATTATCTTGATTCACATTCACTCAGACACTGTTCATTATTTCCCTCCATTGTTAACCTTGTGATCGCCTGTACTGACTCTCACGCCGGAGCTATCCCCCGACGGTCAGGCCGTCAAGCTTTTGGTGTTGACTTGTTGAACCGTGCAGGATCATAGCGTCTTACGTGATTGGGACGTGGGAGAAGATCTTGGCGTTAACACCTGCAAAGCAGAACACACCTTTCTTATAAAGTAGACTTGGGAAAACACAATTAAACTACATAATTGTTTTTGCAAAAATTGTATCAACAATTAAAATAATACTGAAGTAACACATGATACTGCATCCTCCATTTTGTAGGACAATGCTTAAGAATTCAAATCCTGTATTCGCTTCAAAAGAAATCCACAGAGGGTACACTTTACAGCAAAATGAACACAACGATGGCTTCCAATCCCTTAACTCATATTCAATCTTGTTTGACAAAGCCTCGCCACTATAAATTAACCCCTTTCTTAAATCTTATTAATTATCAGTAAGAAAATCATCTCTAATATCATCCTTACCCCCCTCCCATAAAAGAAAGGGAGGGGGGAAAGCTCCCTCCGTTCAATAATATAAGATCAAGTTTGACTTTTAGAAGTCACACTAGGATATTATCAAACACAAAATTGATATATTATCAAACTCAAAATTTTGATGTAATACTCCCTCCATCCCCAAAACGATAAGTCGAGGACAATTGTCACACAAATTAAGGTAGTCAAATATTATCTATCTTTGGGTTTTGGGTTTTGGGTTTTGGGTTTTGGGTTTTGGGTTTGGAGAGAGAGGATTAGTGTGAACCTCTCATTTGCGATGTGAATGATTCACTATTTGGCAAAGTAAGCTACGATGTATATCCAAGGGTAAATGAGTCCATGCAAAAAATTATTTAGTTGACTTGTTTATTTTGCTTATGCTTTTGAAGATAAAATATTTTATCGCTTAACTCGTCCTTTTGGGGATGGAAGGAGTATATTTAAAGTTTGAAATTACTAATACTTTTTAGACAGTATTTACTATCCTATTGACTAAAATTGAGTAAAACCATATTAATATTGAATTTGACACTTTGTCAAATTGACTTCAAAAAGTTAAACTTGATCTTATATTTATAACCGTAGGGAGTATAAAGTATATTCTTTTCATCCAAAATGAGAGTCCAATTAAAAAATCTAGCATTTTAAGAAATGTTAACTCAATTTAATAACATTAAAAACATCGAAATAAATGTTAGGTTTAGCCACTATTCATTAAGTGGAAAACTAGAATGTCATGGTCACTTTTCTGTCAACTTTCAAAAAGTGCGCTCACTAAGACAAATACGAAAAGAAAGATGTGTTCTCATATTTGTAAAGAGTGATGAGAAGGGAAAGATGGAGTAATATATACACACAACAAGGAACACTTGGACGTAACTATTAATGTGCCATAAACATATATAATCATCCGATAAATAGCATAAATATAATTTCTATTAATATGTCACTGAACATAACCACTCAGGACAGAAAGAATTAAACTTTATTAGTTTATTTCATTTTGTTGTACTGAAACGACATAAAGATTTAAGCTTTGCTAACATATTTCATTTTATGTTATAGCAAGTAAATTTTGTACAAGTAAAACAACCTCCATCCCAAAAAAAAGAGAGTAAATTGATCGTATATGTCAACAACTGATACAAATAAAACAATACCCCATTCTTAGCCTCTATAGGATGCTCATCATCAATATGACCACACAATCAGATAATATCGAAATACTCCGAACAAAATGGGTATGGAAACTCTTCCCTAATATCATCATCTACATCAATTTCTTCAAAACCCATAAACATATCTGCATCAAAATCATCCGCTTCATTTCAGATAAACGAAATTACATGTAAACATGACTAATAACACCTGCCTGGAAGAAATTTGAGCTTACCAGATCGCGATTGAAGAGCGGATTGGTAGCGCTTTGAAGTAGAAGATAGACAAGCACTCCACGAAAAACATATGATGTAATTTTAAGTGTTTGGGTTAATTTTGTTTAGTGTTGGATAGAGCTTAATTTAATTTGGATTGTTTAATTGGTAGTAATTAGTTTAGGTTTTGATTTTTATTTTGAGAGTATATAGTCAGCTATATGTGGTGATTGGATTTAGCTAGGGATGGTTAAGTAATTACTGTTGATTTTGAGACTATATATGTAGATGAGTTGAATTAATTTTGGATTAATTAAGTGTTTATTAATTAATTTGAGTTTGAACAAGTTTGGAAGCATGCAGACAGTAACATATGATGTAATTTTAAGTGTTTGGGTTAATTTTGTTTTGTGTTGGATAGAGCTGAATTTAATTTGGATTGTTTAATCAATAATTAGTTTTGGTTTTGATTTTGAGTATAAAGTTAGCTATATGTGATGATTGGATTTAGCTAGGGATGGTTAAGGAATTACTGTTAATTTTGAGACTATGTAGATGCGTTGAATTGATGATATTAATTATACTCTGTCTCATTTTTTTCACTCATTGTACTACGATCACACACAGTACTCTATATCCATTTATAAAATAGTGTTTACAATCAACTCTAAATAAGTATTTAGCATTGCAAAGATTAATGGAAGCTTGAATGCTTCCAATTCTATAATCAGCAAGTTGGCCACATAAATATTTGGCCTTCTATTATGTTGAGTACGTTATTCGTGCTAGTCTGTTTTGTATTTGGATAAGCCCTTGAATCTCATTACTAATTTCAGTAGTACTTAATCAATCAGCCTAATGATAAGAGTGGGAATGATATTATTAGACACCAACTCATAACTCATGTCTCCAGTTTCTTTTGCATCCACATCTAATTATTCAAGGGAAAATGAAATGGGGAATAGATGATTATGTTAGAGAGACTGAATACATGCAAGAAAGAAGAATGAAGTTGAAAACCATCATCCAAACATTTAGTATAAAGAAGCTCTTCTGGCTGTTTAACAGAATATTTAACAACAAGACTTTTTCTTCTATATATGTCACAAAGTATAATTAAAAACTAAACAAAGAATTAATTAAGAGTTCGAAGAAGCTTTTTCTGATTATAATAATAGTGACAGCAAAAGTGCAATTCACTACCCAACATTGCAATTTACTACTCTTCAGAAATTCAGAACAAACACGCTAGAACTTCCAAAATCTAAAATAAACAAACAAATTCAGTAAGGCTAGAACTATTTAAGAACAATAAGCCCTGTGCCACTACAATTACAAGCCATTTTGGTCCAAAATAAACAATAGCATATAAATCTAAAAATTAAAATCCGAATGATTATGATATCTTAATAAATAAGATCATCTAAATTGTTATGAGGTCAGAATCTAAAAAATTATTTGATAACTAAAAAATAAGTTGTCTTTTAATGACACTATTTTACCATTTTAAAAGGTAAATTTTTATTTAATAATTTTAAATATTCAATTTCATAAATTGAATATATTTATATTAAAAAAAAACTTATCAAATTTTTTTTATTAAGAGGTATCTTAATAAAAAACGATCAAATGAAAACACGTTAGCCCTTTTTACAGTTTCAGTGTGCGGAAAAACCTAGATCACCAATCATGATTTCAATAAAAACCCAGGTATTCAAATCAAAGAATAACTTACCAAAACCCTAGTTTGATCTGATTTGCATGAACACCGCCCTCGCCCCTTTAAGAATTGACTACTTTGGGTTTGTGTGATCCTGGAGTTTCAATTCTACATAAATGGAGAGGTTTGGGGGAGATTGATTTCATTGACCTTGTTCTATCTCTATTGCAGTCTTGCTCCTCCATCTCTAAATCAGATCTCATCTCGATATCCATCTCCTCTTCGACTCTATCTCCATCTCCTATGCGACTCATCTCGATCTCTCCTCTCCGACTCGATTTCTTTTCAAATTTACTCTTCCAAATTGAGAGAGATCTTCAAGCGGCTTATCTTTAGCTCCTATTTCGACCGGCTCTGCGATAATCGGAAGGATTAATTCGTCATCTTTTCTACTTCATTGTGTAAGTTGTATTTATGACTACTTTTTTGTTGGTTGCTGAAATGGCTTATTAAGTGCCCTTATTCTAGATTTTTGTTGTATTGGTAGATTGATCGGGTGGATCTGTATGCCTTCGTATTTATTTTTAATCTGTGTGATGCATTAAATATTTATGATATATATATGAGCTTAGGCTGTATTTAACATTATTAATTTCTAATATTTTAACTTTTAAACGTATATGCGATCAGATTTATCTTTGTTTTTACAAAATGGCTGTCACGATCTGAGCTCAAAACTATCGAATCATCACAGCAGGAAAGAGCTTGTGACTCAGTCATAGAAGTATAACAAGGAAATGGATTCGAAGTATCCAAATAACCAGTCATGCAAGGATAATGAACTGACATTGAACAAGATGAAAGAAAAATAACAATAAAAGAAATGATAAAGGAAAAGAAGGAAATAGGAAAATTGATATTTCATTTGATTGATTTCTCCCTCTGCAGATTACAAGGATATATATAAGATAATATTCTAACAAACCACATATCCTACTTGAACATAAACCTCACAATTGAAGTAAATTACGCTCCTGCCACTACTAACTATCGTGACATTCCCCGTCCCTTAAAGAAAGCCTTGTCCTCAAGGCTGATTTTCAGAACCATCACCAAGCTTGCTAGCATGTAAGATTTCAGCAGTGTCGGATATATACAACCAGTAATTACTAAGCAATTTAGACATTTCCAACACGAAACGGATAGAGCAAAGAGAAGCCACCCCGGCAATAATTGCAAAACTACACACAAGATGAAATATCATCATTTCCAGAAGGATTGTATTTGCAAAAAATCAGGTCTTCATAACATGTTTCATCAAGGCCTTTCGCATCAAATCCTTCTTATTAGACTTCATGGTAGCACCAAGTTTATGTAAGTATGTAACATACGCCACACGTTATCATTCTGTACATTCATGCAAGTGTTGATGATCTACTTGATGGGTTCATAACAAAATTGAGCAAAACCACGCTTGTATGTAACACTACCAATACCCTTGCTAGTCCACTTCTTGGTAGCAGGATTAAGGAAATTTCCACCCCGAGGTTCTTCCATCATATTAGACGCATCAGCACCAAACTTGGAAGCATACATTTTTGCAAAGCTGGTTAGAGTAAAAACCCAACCATGTAACCCAGCTGAGAAAGCAATAATACCTTTTTTAGGGTGAACCTCATTCAAGAACATTCCTTTAGCGTCTTGAGCATGAACAGTAAGTAAAATTGCTACTTTTGAAGCCATCTCATAGTTATTATCCTTAGCTAATAAACCAAACACCCAACTCCTCTTAAGGTGATATATAAGGTTAAACTTCAATTGCAGCTCCTTACATTTAGATACTACCACGAAAACACAAGTTGCTATAACAGTTTGGAGCTGTCTTAACCAACTACCAACCAACATTGTCTCAAATAATAACAAAAAATTTGCATCATTCAAAATGAATCCAGTGTAAACCCAAGAATTATAATCCTCCATGGATTTAAAATCACTAACACATGGTCCAGGATTAGAGTTTATGTACTTGGTGAGAATAACATACCATGCCTTAACACTATAGACAATGCATTGTAGGATCCTTACATCCTGAACTCTTGCTAACTCGACCGTCTCTTCTGCTTTCCAATGGTAGTCCAAACTAATTACATCACTATCCCCACAACTTCTAGATGTATAAATTTCAGGTTCCTCGTACATTCCCAGAACATAGTTCTTCAAGTTAGTCATCCCATCTTCGCTATTTGTGGAATGGTCACTAAATAATCCGGCATTGTTTGTCTTATTTTGGGAGTCTTCATAGATACCAAGTTTGAGGTTCTTTAAGAAAGCATCGTAGAATTTGCTGCAATATTTCTTGTTCTCTTTAGTAGTATTTACCTCTTCTTCCCCTTTTATGTTGTCTTTTTCTACCACCTTGGACAAGCAACTGCCAATTTCTGAAAGTTCTCTGTTTAGAACTATAGCATTTTTATCAAAAGAACTTTCATCATCCTTATGGTTCTCAATCTCGGGGCCCACACGATTCTGCAAATACTTCAATGCAAAGACTAGAGTTTATCAATATCGTCCGAGTATTCAGCACTGCTTGAGCACCAAAAGTAAATTGTCGCAAACGTTTTGGGTTTAAATCATTCAGTTTTGCATCATCGAAACTCTCGTTGATGTCGCTAGCAATGGATATGAACTTCTGTGAATCTTCTTCTGAACCAGCAACTAGGAAGCATTTTAATTCAGATAAAAACTTGTCAAGTGTTTGGAAAACCAAGTGCAGAAGATGCAGCCAGTCAAATTCAAAGAAATCACTCAGCAAAGAGTCGCCTGGGTCTTTGAGTACGTCTTTAAATGGCTTAAAATTCAAGACCTTAAGTTGCTTCATCTGATGATAAATAATACCTCCTCCCCCATACGGGCCAAAATTTAAAGTATCCCCATCCTTAAACTTCAGCCTTTTATCATCTTCGTTATCCTCAACACTCGATATGATGAGGATATGTAAGAGTAAATGAACCACTAAACACATGAGTTGTCGTTGAACATCCCTTGTATCCTTTATAGTAGATTCCACAGTCAACCAAGTTCTTCTCATTAATACCATTAAACTCATTTCCACGCATAGAGGCCATTTCACATTCGCTGAACTAACATTTCTTCCGGATACTTTATCAAGCAATTTAGGCGCATTTTCAAAGATCCCACCGTGAATATGGAAATGAACTAGAATATTATGTATGTATACTTTATACCCCAATCCATACTCGCTCGCATGGCCTTAAACTTGCAAGCTTTGACCAATACCAATTGCAACCTCAGTTTCATTAGTGTTGAATCCACAAACTATAGTAATCTAGAAATTTTATCCCACAAGATCTCACGCTGCACTTACTATTGTTGAAGCCATATTGAAAAATATTGATTAGAATACGAGGATTGGACCATAAAAATTTAACCCATTTAGGCATATCTCCAGGGTCAAGTCCAAAGTTTAAACCATTATTTAGCCTATAATTCCAAAGATCAAAATCACACCTCAAAGCTTGGTGAAGATTAACATACTCCACCATTGTTTGTAAAAAGTTGAATTCGCAAATGATTTTTGAACGGACTCCCTCATCCACAAATTTCTCTCGAAGGTTTTGTTGTTCTATATTTTTGACTAGTTCAAGCATTCTAGCAAACAAGTTGTGCATAACTTTAGAAGGCTCATTCCCCACAGACTTTGATTCACTAACCTTCGCCATTTCTGTTTCAGACCTTTCAACAAACAACTGGTGCTCACATGTAAACCTTCTATATAGTTCGATAACAAAGTCTTCTCAACAGTCCGGAGTCTGTGTATCTAAAAACTTTCCTTCAACGTACTGATAGTATCATTCTAGTGCTTCTCCTTCAAAATCCTGCATTACATATTGAATCATATCTACTTCAGTCATAGGATTCACTTTGAAAAATTCTTCATAGCCTGGAATAAATTCTTAAGGAGCACTGCCGGAGAAAGGAACGCTATAATCCTCTATTGTTGGTACTTCACTCAATTGGTCACATGAATGAGTGCTCCATGGCGAATCATGTACCTTACTAGTTGCAGTACCACTTTGAGGCATTTCATCGAACACTTTAGCCTCACAAGATGAATTAGTGGATTTAATTGGAATTTTGAAATGGGTAGACTTAGGAATTGTTGGTTTAGTAGTGGTTTGAATTTGAGCAATTTGAGATGCTGAAATTAATTGCTGAAGTGACATAGACGAAGAAACCAAATGATTTTCAGATGTTTCCGTAACTAAGGTAGGAACAATTTGGTGAGATGAATTGAAGATGTAAGGCGAAGTGGTTGGTTGATTTCCAAGTTACATAAAGTAATTAGGTTCAGGCCATGTGTGATTAGAGATTGGAAGCGGTGATGTAGTCATAGGAGCAAAAGTTTGTGGTAAATAAGTAGAGAGAGAACTAGTATTTTGGATATGGAAGTGCTGAATTGAAATGTTAGATGCAGAGATTACCACCGATGAATTATATTCTCTTTCCCATGGTCGGAAGTTGCCGAGGAACAGTTGCTTTTATACCACTTTGTCACGATCTGAGCTCAAAACTATCGAATCATCACGGCAGGAAAGAGCTTGTGACTCAGTCATAGAAGTATAACAAGGAAATGGATTCGAAGTATCCAAATAACCAGTTATGCAAGGATAATGAACCGACATTGAACAAGATGAAAGAAAAATAACAATAAAAGAAATGATAAAGGAAAAGAAGGAAATAGGAAAATTGATATTTCATTTGATTGATTTCTCCCTCTGCAGATTACAAGGATATATATAAGATAATATTCTAACAAACCACATATCCTACTTGAACATAAACCTCACAATTGAAGTAAATTACGCCCCTGCCACTACTAACTATCGTGACAATGGCTTACTGCAATTCTATAAGCTACAATCATGTATATTAACAAGGCATTATTATAGTTTCGTAATTGTCTTCTTCTTTTCCAGAATATTTATATATATATAGTCAAACTTTAAACAATATAGAAAATATTCTTTCATTAAAAATATGCATGCTTTATTTAAAACTAATTACGTATAAAATATCTCACATTCGAAATTGGATTACCATTATTTTTGTAGGATAAACAAGCCAACCATCTCTGTTCGATCTTGTCATGACAACATTTCCCCTTCCTTGAAATCGAATTCCTTTCTCTTTACCCGAATTGTTTGTTCCCACATTAGTTGATAACATTTGTACACATACATACATATCTATATATATATATATAGATGTGATTATCTATGTGGATACAAATAATTGATTTTCATGATAGTGAGTAACTGAATGAGAGAGCAGTGCTCTTGTGGGGTTTCATCAAGTGTGAAACAAGGTTGATTTCATAATCTAACTAGGGTTTAGAATTGAGTGAATCGAGTGATATTTGTAGAGACGGCAATGGGGAAAAACATGTATGCCTTAAACCCAAAAAATCTCGATCGTAGCCGGACAAGTTAAATTCCTTCGATCATCTCCTTCACGGCAAAAACTTTCCCTCCCCTCCTCCCCTGTATGACGACGGTGACTAGTGCTTTAAGAGTGGAGAATGTAATTTGATAATATAAGTCAAAATAGGGTACTTTTGTCATTAGCAAAATAAGTATGAATTCATTATATTTTAAAATAGTAAAACATGAGGATAAATACGTAACCTCACTTATTTGGTCAATAATAAACATCTATAGGGGTAGTGAATGTTACTTGAAAAATAAGAAGGGTAGTGAGTGTTATTATAGTAATCTGCAGGGGGTGTGAGTATATTTTATTCTTTTATTTTTTTTAAAAATTATTTGAATAATAGTTTTAAAATATGGATGAAAAAAATATAGGAGAAAAATTAGAGCTAAAATGTGGGAGAGAGAAAGGAAGTTAGATTTAACCAAATAACTATCCTATAAATGAAGCGGTTAAAAATGTAACACAATTTCAAGTAAAACAATTGTTTTTTTGCACATACAATGCATGTGATAGTATATTATTTTTAAAGTATAAGAGAAATATAGATAAAAATAATAAATATAACCTCTCCACTAAATTTAAAAACTGTCGGGTAATTTTTTTTTGCAACATGTGATAATTGTTCTAAAAATTATGGTCGAGAAAAAATATTATTATTGTTTTGAGAGACCAAAGAGTCTAAAAGTAATTAACTTTGTGCTCTCCTTTAATAATATACTAGTTTGCATGCATGTGATAGTAAATTATTTTTAAAATATATTTAGTGATCTTCAAAAATATAATATAAGAAAAAAATAGATAAAAATAATAACTTTAACTTTCCCACTAATTTTAAAAGCTGTTAGGTAGTTTTCTTTTAACTTGTGATAACTTTTATAAAAATTAGGGGTCACGAAAACTAAAATTAAAAAAATTATTTTGAGTGACCAAAGAGTCCAAAACTAATTGTTCTCTCTTAATAATATAGATAATATATGTGTATATTTATATATATGGCAATGATCCATAACATCTATTTGCTTTAAATTAAAATTTGATAAATATCATTTTTACCTTCCACTACAATAATGAAGGGCTATGATTAAAAAACAGTTTTTGTCATCTGTTAGAAGTACTAGCGGATGGGATTAAAGTTTTGTTTGGCCTGATGGGGGAATAATCGTCCAAACAAAATTTTAATCTCATCCGCTAGTTCTTATAGCGAATGGCGAAAACTGTTTTTTAATCATAGCCCTTCATTATTATACTGGAAGGTAAAGATGGTATTTGTCAATTTTTAATCCATAATTTAGGGGCCTCAAGTCAAATCGGGCTTTTTTTTAACATTTCAATACTAAATTAAATTAATATCTATGATTTTTTTTAAAAATTAGAATTTCATTTTTCTTTCTCTTTTAGATACAAAATTATTGGTCAAACTTGTATTATTATACTTGTAGCTACTGATTTGTTTGGCAAAAAAAAAATTGGACTTTTTAATGGGCTCTAACATATATGGATTATTAAAATTTTGGGGTAAACCGGGTCAAATCTCAAGTCCGAATCGAATCCATCCAAATAAGGCTTTAAACTACTGGCCCAATAGTATCTTAATTCTTCATATACAAGCTCACCCAAAAAGTCATGACTTGAAGATATTATTGGTAGTTACTTAATTCCTCATATACAGACAAATTTTTCATCTATCTTTTGATATGAAACTGGGGTGTTACACCGACCCTCTCTCCCTCTCTCTCTCTCTCTCTCTCTCTATATATATATATATATATATATATATATATACGTGTGTGTATATACATGTATGTAGATGTTATTCGACAATAATTTATAAGTTAGTCAAATCAACTTATAAGTTGTGTTTTAACTGTAAAGGTGTTTGAAAGTGACTTATTTTTTGACTTATAAGTCATTTTATAAAAGCACCTTCTACCAAATGTAATGATAACTCTACCCTCCATTATTTTTCTAAACGACAATTTTACTCTTTCAACCCAAAATTGTTTAGCTCTTCTTAACGTAAACAAAGGCACTTTACCGTTCTGCTACTCTCTCTCTGTGCACTGCAATCAATCTCTTCTCCCTCTCGGTTCATATCAATCTTCTTTTTTAGGTAATAAGATTAACACTTGATTATTTGATTCTTTCCTTCACACTTCTTTAAATATTTCTTTAATTAAGAGTCTGTTAGTCAATGACTTATAAGTTGGTTCATTTGCCACTATTCCTCTGTTCGTCAACGACTTATTTTTGTACTTATAAATTGATTTTTAAGTAAAAAAAGAAGCAAGTATTTGTAACTTATTTTAAAATAACTTGGAAGTTATTTTAAAATAAGTTAGTTTGATCAAATATAATGTCTATTTTTTCCTCTTCTATTTTACTTCTCTTTTTATTAATTTCTTTTTTAATAATCTTAACATTTGATTTTAACTTATGAGTCAAACGCCTTCATAACTTGTTTTAACTTAATTTTTGACTTATAAGTAAAATTGATGTTAAACGTTTTTACTTATAAATCACAACTTAAAACAACTTATAAGTCAACTTATATTTTAACTTTAAGTCATTTTAAAATAAGTTGTTGTCAAACGGGTTCTAAGTTGTCTTCATAAGTTGGTCCAGAGATAAGTCTTTATGGCTTGATTTGGCAATGACATATAAGTTGATCAAACCAACTTATAAGTCATTTGTCATTGTTAAGGTGTTTGACAAATACTTATTTTTTAACTATAAGTTAATTTATAAGTCAAAATAAATAAACAATAATTTATAATTTATTTAAAAATGACTTATAAGTCATTCTTAATAAGTTGATTTAACTAATTTTAATATCTATTTTGCCCCTCTATTTTACTAAATTACATCTCTACCCCCCTCAACCTAAATAACCCGATCTCTTGATTCTCTTACGTAAACACAGGTAAACGGCTAATTGGAGCTCTGCTCTCTCTGTGCTCGATCCGTCAATTTCTTGGCTTCTCCCTCCTTCCCTCTGCGGCTGTTTCTCCTGCTACTCCTTCGATTGCTTCTACTCCTTCGATTGCTGTTAGGTACCAAGCCCTAGACCACATATTTGATATATATGTATTATGTTATGTGAATCTTTGGCACGTGGTTTTTCTTCTTCTTTACCTCTTTAATTTTTACTTTAGTTTCCAAGCCTCTGGGTTTCGATTCAATTCCATTTTTTGTTAATTTATGTGGTTCAAATGTTTGATTGATTGAATGAATGAATGAATTGTTGTATACTGGGTTTCGCTTAATTAGGAATATGTGAGCAGCTTAATTTTAACAAATGACAGTAACTTGGGTTCTGTTTTTATAGATTTAACCTGGGTTCTGCTTAACAATTGGGTTCTGCTTAACCTGAGTATTGTGCAATCTAATCACATTTGCTGATTGGGACTTGGGGGAGGGGAGTGTTGATAGTGAGACAACATATAACAACATAATTGATTTGTTTACTTCTTCCTAGCTACACAATTTATACCCATTTGACATTTGTAGAGAAATATTGGTGTTCAAGATATTAAGGAGAAAAATGATTATTTTCTTTATCAGTAGTTAGTTAGTTGTTTGAATTGAGGTGTTAATTGATGATGAGGGGTATAGTCTCTACTTTTCATTAACTTTGATTATTGATTTATATGTTGTTTTTAATTAGTTGGCAGTTTATACTGTACATGTTTGATGAAATTTCTAAATGAGTTACTTTATACTGTTCAGAAAAGAAATCACCAGTGATGATTATATTAAGTCATGAGCTAATTAGTGTGTCGATATTGATTAATTAAAAAGTGAAAAAGAACTTTCTAAAAAAGTGGAAAACTGGGAGCCAAGTGGAATGATAGACTAAGCTGTCTAAAATTTGTTTGGAGTTGCATAATCTTCTGTGAGTCTAACAGCAGTAGCAAGTCTACATGTGTATCACAGGGATTAGACATATGAACATGTAGCTGGAACTGCATTAACTTGATAGTTGATATGTTTAGGTATTTGAACAGGGATTAGGTATATGAACAGGGATTAGGTATATGAACATGTAGCTGGAACTGCATTAGGTATATGATTGTAGTTGATATGTAGTATATATTTGAAAATTACATATTTGTGTTTGCTAATCCTATACGTATATGTGCTCCTTGGCACTTCCTCTTTCAATATTTAATTTGCTTGTATTGAGACACGGATACTGTTTAGACGGTCACATAGAGAAAGCTGGATTAGGAAGCTTAGAAGGCCAAGCGAAGTCGTACCGAGGACATGACTACTTACGCTATAACAACAGAATCTGTCTGCTTCCACTTTTAGTAACTGCCCCGAAGTACTAGACCAGCTCTAAAAAAAATTATCGCAAACAATTGTGTCGTTAAAGGTGTCGCTGAATGTCGTATTTGTGTCGCTAAATTTGTATTGGGAAAATTGGAGGATATGTGTAATGGAGTGGATCCTAATCCAAGAAAGCTGAACTTGAATCTATTTGAATATTATGAGCATAATATTATTAAAGCTATAGATATTGTGATAACCCAAATTTTTGAGAAATGTTAAAATAAGAATTTAACAAAGAAAATTCTTATTAGATGATATGTTGAATGATATTGTATCACATAAGTGAATATGTGCTAATCAATATGTGATAATAAATATATTAGTATTATATATTTATTATATGTAAGTAAATTGTAGAGACAGTTATTAAAGGAAATGAGATTGGTAAAATTAAAATAATTTATAATATTAAATTATTTTTAATGTGGTAAATTGGTTGCATTAAATATATTTAATGTATAATCACTATTTTATTGAGAAAAAAATCATATATTACATTATTGAGTGTAATGTGTGCATGTTTAATGTAGTAAATATATTATTATATTTATTACAGTTAAATTGTTGAAAATAATTTATAGAAGGAAAAAGAAAAAAAATTAGTTAAGTATACAAAAATTATTGTATACTTTACATAAAGGATATTAAAATAAATTCTATCATTGAATTATTTTAATAAAGAGAATATTATTTTAATTATATATGTAAATAAATTGACAAACAATTTATAATGTGTGAGAATAAATTTATTATTTATTTTTATTATGTGATGTGAGTTCACGTGCATTAAATGGGATATTTGCAAGGTAATAAAAATATTATATATTTATATATATATATATATATATATATATATGTATTTCTTACGCGAGGGAATAAAACTGTTGAGAATTAAAAGAGGTGGTTTAAGTATATAATATTTATATATATTTTACCCAAGAATATTGGAATAAATTCTTATATGAATTATTTTAAGAAATAAAGAATATTATATTTATATAATATCTTAAGAAAGTCAATAAACTCTTAATTGAATTTACGTTAATGAGGTAAGGATATTATATTTATTATAATATCTTGGGTAAGTAAATAATTGTATTTGCATGAGAAATTATGTGTAGCAAATTTATTTTGTAATTATAAAATAAATATATAATTTATGTATATAATGTTATGTATTATATAATTATATATCAAAGATGGGTTATAAAAATTATATGATTCCAAAAGGGTAGAACATTTTTAAGAAGGTTTTTGTAGTAACTTATTTAATTAAATTAAGTTACTAAGGTTGGTAATTAAATTACTCAACTAAAGCATTAAAAGAATAATTGGTTTAATTATTTAATTAAGCTAAATTGGTTAATTCCTTAAATGCCCATAGTACTATTTCAAACTTGGTGGCCAAGTTGATAGTTTTCCTCCTCCTTTTCCCTTGCTATTGCCGTGAATGAGAGCAAGTGTAGGGAGTAAGGATTTCTCTTGAAGGTCAAGCCAAAATTGCTTGCAAATTGAGAGCTTAGCAATTTATCTCCTCTCCCTATACTAGCCGAAACTTCCTCTCTCTTCCTTGGCAAAAATTTTGTTCTCTTATGCCCACCAAATCTTTTAACCATGAGTTCCAAAAATTGACATCCTAATTGAGCTACAGCTTAAATCCAAAATTGGAACCTTGGAAGAGCTTGGATCTTGATCACAAGTAGCAAAAGGTATGAAATTGTTTTCAATTTTGAGTTCTAGTAAGAATTCATGAAATTATATAGAAATAGAGTAAAGTTTGAATTTTGGAAGTTTAGTTAGCTTTGATGTAAATTTAGATTAATTTTCTTTATAATAAATCAAGTTTTGTATATGTAATATGGCATTAGAAAAGGGTTTGAATTAATAAATGAAAAAGTTAGTTTTGTTAGTAAACTAGTTAGTTTAGTATGTTTATTTTCGCTTGGAATTGATCATGTAAATGAGTTCTAATGATTGTAATTAGAGATATGGAGCTAGTATGTGGTGTGCAGAGTAACAAGGAGGAAGAATTTGGGTTTGAACGAAAACAAACCCCCATGAAATCAGTCCACCATTTTGACGCACACATTATGTTCGTTAAATGGCCTTAAAGAGTAAAATGATTAAAAGTTTAGAATTTAACGGATCTGAGACCTTAGACGAGTCTTATTATGTTAAATAAGACTTATTTGTAAAGAAAGTTGGCTTGGAACGAGTCGAGGCGAGTTTTGTATGTCAAAACGAGAAGTCCGAAAAACTAGTGGACTGTTTACCCCATAAACGAAAATTGGCGTTAGCTAGATTGTTTAGAAAATTTTGGGCTTTTGGAGAATAATAGTATACTGAATAAGCTTTCCATTGACTTCGGAACGGACTAATTCCGACTTCGGAGCAAAGAGTTATGACCGTTCAAAGTAGTTGCGTGAAAACTGTCCAACTCAGGAAAATCAAGTGCAGACCTGTCCCTTACGCGAATTTTCTGGGATGATGTGTTCGGAATTTGGAAAAGGTCAGTAAATAAGAGTTGTAGCCCCGGAAGTTAGCTTCGCGTGGGCTCAAGAATCGCTCAATCTGAAACGAAAAAATTATGACTGTTTTAGCGAGAGGGTAAAGATGAAACGAAAGTGAAAAACTGTTATGAATGTACACTTTTGGGGCTCTATTTGGGCTGCCTAATGAACCCGAAATGGGGGTTTCATATTTTTAAAAAATATTCTCATATGATACGAAAAACATACTGAAATTTGGGATTTTTTCCGATAAGCAAGCAAGGCGTGAGAAAATCGCAAAGTGGCTCATTCGTTATGCAAGGCGGCCGCACAGCGACAGCTAGCGCTGTGCCACGCCGCGCCGTGCAGTCGCTTGGCGGGCTTTTTGAGCGTTGTTTTGATCAATGTTTGTAGCTTATTTTCGCGGTTAGAAAATATTTAAATGTACTATATCATAAGTTCTATAACATACTAGAAATTCGCAGCGATTTGATTAATGGTTTGAGAACTAAAAATAGGCGAAGGAGCATGTCAGAACATAAAAACGGGCGACGCCGAACGTAGTCGCTATGGGCTATTTTGACGTTCGACATTCCGGATCTTATTTGGGCTAGATTTTAAGCAATGTTAAGTCAAATAAAGTCCCAAGAGATGAGTTTTGACGTTATGTGATGAGTTATGCCACGAAAACTCAATACGGGCATAAATAATGTAATTAAAATAGTGTAAATATAAATTTACATATTTAAGAGAGATAAGCCGAAAATAGTATGTGAAAATGGTTTTATAGCAAAACGAAAAGTATAGAACTATTAGAAAATTGTAATGAACATAAAAGAGATGAAATAAAGGTTTTCGGAGTTCAAAATGGCGATTTTGAGCTAAGATTTATGTTATGGCGTATGTATACATATATTTAATATATATACGAAGCAAGGATGTGAGTTATTCATGAAGCAAAGTGCGAAATTAATTTGCTAATGAAATAGAATATTTGTGTATGAGGCAATGGGCTGAGTTAACTTATGAGCTATCAAAAAGGTATAAAAATAATATAAATAAAGGAAATGATATAGTAAGTCGTGCTTTACTATAAGAGCTATAAAGTAATCATTTAAATCTCGAATTTGCAAGTAAAAGCAAAAGATATTTCTAAAATGAGGTATGGATGGTTTGAACTTCAAAAATGTGAAATGTTTACATATTAATGATATGAGAAACCTTTATTATGCGTAAAAAGGTTAAAACGGACAAAGTTTTCGAAGGAACCTAAGATGGTTTTAAGATGAGAATAAAATATTATAGGTTAAATAAACTAATAATCATGGACTAAATATATGCATGCATGTTTTGTGACATAGTTGGTTATCTAATGTGTGTATATAAGTAAAAACAGTTGTGTAGGATTTGTGGAGAGAAACTAAGCTAAATTTTTCGGTAATCTCCAATCAAGGCAAGTTTCTCAGTTTATTTAGGTGGACTTATAATTGCTATAGATAGCTGTTAGCATAACTTATGTTTATAGATGCGTGATGCTTATGAACTGCATTAATTTCTTTGTGAATGATGATGGTCAAAATATGACTAATTGTTGAATTGAGTCAGGGAACTCAATATATATGTGCAATGAATGACAGGTGCAAAACATGTGTAGTATGTTATGGTACGTATGTTACTACTAGCAGCGCATAAGTTTGATCATGCATTTGTAATATACTTGAACTCTAAACATATGAATGCATGAATTGGATGTGAACCTATGTGCTATGTGATGCATGATAGGCTGTTAGACTTGTTGGGCCGTCGTGCTCAATCTTACTTAATTTGCAGGTTAAAGTTATGTTGCGAACTCTCGTGATTAGGAGCTTATGAAAAGAAGACTAGTTGTTTAATGCAGAATGTATTAAACTCTGATGATGGTATTTTACATGTGTAAACCACAGAGAAGTGAATCTTTGAATTATTTAATAGATGAAGATCATTTGTTCTTAAATAAGGATATGTTTGAAAGAATGATTCGTAAAGGTTGAGATTCGAGGAATGAATGAAAAGCAAAAAAAATAATATTTTATTCTGCATTTTTAGCTATTTTAACATTAAATATTGTTTTAAAGCTGGAAGAAAATAGTATTAACGCACAAGACCGGGAAGAGAAATAGTCTCGATTTTGGGGGGCGTTACAGATACTAAACTTGTAGTGATGTTTCATTGTTTTCTTGTTTATTAACAACTTCTGTTTTTCTTTTTGAATAGTGAATCAGCAGAAGAATATGGAAATGGAGGTGGATCATTATGCTATTCTTGGCTTACCAACTGGGGAAGAAGGGGCCAAACTCTCAGAAAAAGAAATTTCAAAAGCCTATCGCTCAAAGGCTTTGGAATTGCATCCGGACAAGAGACTGAATGACCCAAATGCACATGAGAACTTTCAGAAGCTCAAGACATCATATGAGATCCTCAAGGATGAAAAAGCTAGAAAATTATTTGATGATCTCCTTCGAGTTAAACGCGAAAAGCTTCAGCGTCAATCACAACAAAATTCCAAGCGTCGAAAGATGATGTCAGATCTTGAAGAAAGAGAGCGAGCTGCATTTTCTCCTGACCCAACCACAAAAACTCGCGATGAGGAAGAAATAATTGCTAGAAAACTTAGGGAAGAGATTGCTAGAATCCGTGCCATGCAAACTGATAAAGCAAAATCTGCTGCATCGACACTAAAGAAAGGAACATCGACAGGGATAAAAGAGAGTACATTTGGCGGTCAGGGTGGGTTAGATAAGGAAAAGTTGCTCAAGGTATCTTGGGAGAAGGTTGGTGAGGATTATAGTGCTCAAAGATTAAGGGAAGTGTTTGAGGAGTTCGGTGAGGTTGAAGACGTGGTCATCAGAAGTTCTAATAAAAAGAAAGGATCGGCTCTTATTGTTATGGCCTCAAAAGATGCCGTTGTAAGTTTGATAACTACATTCTCAGGGCTAAAATTACTCATCATTACATATATATATATAATATTCCTCTTACCTGAATATGTGGCTTTTTGAAATGTTATTTCCCATTTTGCAGGTGGCTGCCACCGGGAGTTTGTGTGGTGATCTTTCAAATCCTCTTCTAGTCCTTCCTCTTCAGCCAGTTGTAGTTGCTCCTTTCCAAAGTGTCCAGCAACCTGTGGAATCTGAGAGTCCAAAATTAAGTAATCTTGTTGGTGCTAGATACAAGGAATTAGAAGATTCAGTGTTGACAAAACTCCGAAAGGTTTGATCTATACTGAAACTTTTGCTTTCATTTTTTTGGCATTATTATATCTTCTTTATGCAGTGGCTTAAATAAATTTCAATTTATGAGATTGAATTTGTATATTTCTTTTAACTTCCTAAAACAATTTTATCCAAGATGTATCAGTTTCCATCTTAGTTAAAGAGCAGAATATGAGTAGGGTGTGGTTATGTGTCCACACTTTGATTAGTTTTCTCTTTCCTCAGTTTGGTAGTATCGTAATATTTACATTGCCTCTTTTGGATGACCATACGTCCTCAACATTTGAAACTAATACTCCCTCTGTCCCCAAAATGTGAGAGTCCACTTTCAGTTTTCAAAAGCAATGTACCAAATCTTGTCATAGTTAGATAGCAGGGAAGTGGCCTGGATTTTCAGATAAGAGTAGCAAAGACTAAATATACTAATGTTTTTTCCCAGTGTAGCTTCAATTTGTTCCTTTTATTCTAATTAAGAAAGTGAATTCCTAGAACTCTATTGGTCTTTATTCCTTGTTCCACTATTTTTGTATAATATATGATGCTCATGTTAGATGGAGATGTAGATGCATATTGCTCTCAGTGATTGTGTTATTTTTCTGTACAACTTCATATACTTGCACGCCAAGATTTTTATGCTCTTTAGCTTGCAGGCAAAAATTTACTAGATTTATTATTCTCCACTGCTTATTTTATGTATTTGTTCCCTTTCCTAAATATTCCATCTTTGTGATTAACAGGCTGCTGAAAGACAAAAATGACATGTTGAAGCATTAAGGTCTCAAAAGAAAATACGTGACTCAGGATCTTACTTGTTTGGATGGAGAGATAGCAATGAAGTATGTTTGTCATGTTCCTCTTTTTTATGTACTCATATAGTGACATAGACATAGCATACAAGTTTTAGCTCATCTTTCAAGTGGAATATCAGTCCCTGACTTGGGTCACTGTGTTGCTAAAGACGTGTGACCTTTATTATGACTCATTTTGGGCCTTGCATAACAAGAGACTTCAAGTCATAGGCACTGAAGGCTCAGCGTATGTCCTTACATAGCTCTATTGAATTTAAATATTTGTATGCGTATGTCCTTACATAGCTCTATTGAATTTAAATATTTGTATGAAGTCGGGATTTGGGGAACAAATGATGTTCTTTTGATACATTTACTTAGGTTTGGTAACCATGTCAATATCTTTCAAAATTGTCAGTATGGAGATACTGATGTAGAAGAAAAGTCACTTGAGGAGTGATAGAGTACATGTTGCAAGTCAAAAAGACCCGGATGATGAAGTTTCTCTCGACCGAGACCTGTGAAATTTGGTAATCCTCGCAGTTTGTACACTCAATGACCTTTGCGTATGTGTATGCTTTTGATTAATTGCTCTTTAGTGTTGGGATCAATAATGAGGTTAACTTTTTTAATTGTCAATATATTTTTATGAATTGATGAAGTTCATCAGTTGTTTTCTAAATTGCTGAAAGGTTCAGTTGTTACCATGACTAGAGATGCTTGTGCTTACAACCCTATAGGATCTGCATTGTTTTGAAATTGATGTAATCTCAATGGTTTGTCAAATGGATGGAATAGGACTATATGTACTAATTCACTACCATTGAGTGCTATTTTATCTCATGTTTGTTACTCCCTCCGTTCCAAATTAACTACTCAGTTTTGACTTTTTAAAGTCAAATTGACCATTTTTAAAACTAATATTTTTACTATTTTTGCTAAAATATAGGTGAAGTGATTATAACTAAAAGAAAGTATATACAATTTATTACTACTCCCAATTTTTATAATTTTAGAAATATATTTAGATATGCTTAATTATTAATTCTAAAAATAGTCAATTTGACTTAAAAAAGTCAAAACTGAGCAATTAATTTGGGACGGAGGGAGTATTTAATTTTATGGATTATTTCTTGTCATTTTTAAGACTATGATACCTTATAAGGGATTATATGATACCACTTTTTTACTTGAAATTATAACATACTAGTTGATAACCCAGGCTAGTTTGAGTAATGAATTGTATAATTTATTAACATGATCGTTCTCGAAATTAAATATGCATTATCTTTTATAACAATTAAAAATGATTTTAAAGACCATTCATCATATTTATTTAGCATGAATTTCTTTTTGATTTGATAAATTATATTATGCATATAAAATTACAAATTTGTAAATAATTATAAAATTATTATTTACACACCCGGAGATGAACACACGTGGAGATTTTTATAACTAATTCATACTTAAACAATGAAATTTCAAATACACATTGCAAATTCATTGCAAAATTCTTTTAAATTGAATGTCAAGATTACAAACATTATTAAACTCAATGCAACTCATTTTACATTTTGAAATTAAAACATTGCATAAAAATACAGTATTATATCTTCTAAAGATTTCAGCCGTCTTTGGTATGGTGTTCTTTTCGATTTGCTACCTTGTAATTGAGTTCTTTATCCCTATGGAATAAAGCAATGTACCAAAGAGCGAACTGAAGGGAACGAACTAAGAGCGAACCGGCTATAACGACAGTTTTTTTCGTCGTTATAGCATAAAAATCGACTTTCTATGCTATAGGACTATAGCGATGAAAAAAATCGTCACTATAGCCGATTCGTTCTTAGTTCGCTTCTTCTAATTCGCTGGAAAAGCGGATTATATATACAGTAAAATTCCTATTTAGTAATACTCTATATAAGAATAACCTCTACAATATTATAAAAAAATTTGGTCCCAATTTGGGTCAGTTATAAATAGGAATAACCTCTAAATTGTAATATGTTATATACTTTTTAAGTCCCGTATTAAGAAACTATACCTCTATATAGTAATAATTTCATATATATATATATATATATATATATATATATATATATGAGAGAGAGAGACAATATTAATTTTAAAATACTATATTTTCTATAAAAGATTACATTTCTTATAAAGAACTATATTTTCCTATAAAAGACTACATTTCCTATAAAGGATTATATTTTCTTATAAAAAGACTACATTTTCTATAAAAGACCATATTTTTTTATAAAAAAATTATATTTCCTATAAAAGACTACATTTACATGAGTACTATTCAAAATGGAATTTATTTATTTTTCTTTGTCCAAGTTATCTTTTATAAATTTTATTCTTAGAATTGAATCTATGTTTTGATCTTCATGTTGATAATTTGAACATTCTTGAACTTTGGATAAATTAAATTATAAATCTTTAATATTTATCATTGATCTCACTTGATTCATTATTTATATCATTGTTATAATCCTCAGACTTAAATTTGTGTTGGAAAGTTATCTTTGGCCCGTAGTGTAAAGATAAATTGTTGATTGGTATAATTATGACCAGAAATTTTGTATTGGTATAATCATGATCGAAATTGTGTATTGATATAATCATAACTACCGGTGATTTAAACGAATATCTTTGGCCCGTAGTGCAAATACGAACTGTTGATTGGTATGATTATGACTAAAAATTGTGTATTGGTATAATCATGATCGAAATTGTGTATTGATATAATCATGATCATTGGTGTTACAGTTGTATGTCTTTGTCCCGTAGTGCAAAGATGGACTGTTGATTATTAGTTTTACAGTTGTATGTCTTTGGCCCGTAGTGCAAAGATGGACAACTGATTATTAGTTTTACAGTTGTATGTCCCGTAGTGCAAAGATGGACTGTTGATTATTAGTTTTACAGTTGTATGTCTTTGACCCGTAATGCAAAGATGGACTATTAATTATTGGTTTTACCGTTGTATGTCTTTAGCCCGTAGTGTGAAATGGACTGTTAATTGGCATGATTATTGGTGTTACAATTAAATATATTTGACCCGGAGTGCAAAGATAAAATTAATAGCATAATTATAAACATGAACTGTGAATTGGTATAACCATGACCTTTGGTGTTTCAGGTAAAGGCAGGTGATGAAAGTTCTCTGTCTTGGGTACAACAAAGAATTGTTGATGGATATTACAGGAATGAAATATTAATGATGAACTTTTAATTTGGAGGAGATGGTAAACATTATGTTCTACTTGACTCTTCTAATGGATTGTTGATTCCGCTATAATTATGGTTAAATACTTTTATCATCTACTATATGTTCTAAATATTTGATTTATTACTAATGAAGGTTATTGATAATTTAATTATCTTTAGTCATAATATTTTTTACTAGGATATTTGTACTCACCCTTTTGCTTCACAATTCCTTTCAGGTAATAAGAATGTAGCTGAGTCGAGCGGGGATAACAAAGGAATAGAGCGATGGTTTGTGACTGTTGAAGTTTTTCAATACATTATAAAACTGCATGACAATATATAATTGTATTGAGGACTTAAAATGTGTGTGTCGTATTTTATACATCATTTAATAGTTAATTTTGGTGAACAACAATAGGGTGATTGTAAGACCTCAACTTTTATGAATAAAGATTTAATTTTTTCGAAATATCTTTTTGAATAATAAGGTGTGGATTTGATATAATGTTATAGTTGTAGGTAATATTTACAAATTTTGTAAAAGTATGCAAGTTGCCATAAAATATTCGTTTGGTCGGAAAATATTCGTTTTATCAGGGAATATTCGTATGACGGCATAATCATTGATGGATCCCACAACGAAATTACTGTCGGAGTTAGAAAACGATAGAAATAATTTTTTCTAAAAATAACGGTAAAAATTTTGTCGTTAACTGTTGAAATACCCGGTGATAAAAGTACAGTAATACGCGTGGTTGCATAGTAGCATACGGTATTGTACAATATCTTTAATTATTGATGCTTACGTGAAAAGTCACTCAGTTTTACTCAATTATTATCATAGTAATTGCTGCACAATATCTCACATTATTGATTCAATTATTGTTAAGTATCATCTGCATAATATATTATATTATTAAATCAATAATTAAAACGACAAAGTTATTCATATTATTATTTGTATTATTTACAATGTCTAGAAAGTTCTGTCGAGGAAAGGGGTTTGGTCATCTAATTGCACGTCAATAAGAAGAAGTCCTTATCGAAAAGTTCCCTCTTTTCCGTGAATGATCTGATTGTTAATATTGTGAGTTATAATATTAATGATGAAAAAAATGTCATTAAAATGTGTTTTGTGAAGCCAAGTGAATTGAGATAAATAGAGGGGGTATTTTATGAAGTAATTGTTATAAATTTGACTTATTACATGGATTCTCACTTACTCATTTTTTCAAAATCGTTGGTAGAAAGTTTATATATATATATATATATATATATATATATATATATATATATATTATTTGATTGCACAGTACTGCATAGTGTTTACATAGTGCAGCATAGTAAAATCAAAAAATTTCTTTCGAATTCTCGTGAACTTTGCCTGTGAATTCTCCTACTGTGCAATCTATGATTTTCCTAAATAGTACCACGTCATTCTCATATAAATAAGATGCTTAGTTTAGAATTGAAAATCACACCAAAATCAGAGAATTCTTCGTCTATAATATTGAGCGTATTTCTTTTGAGTTTAAGGAAGCTTTGAGTGTAGAAAACAGTACACGTTTTCTTCAAGAATATCTCCGTCATACCAGTCAGAAATACTCTCGATCCTTTTAACATAAGGGATATTATTTTTGTTCAATATTCGTATGAAATAATATTTTCTTTCATAATCTGTAGTATGTAAGTAATATTATTTCGTTTCAGATTTCGAATTCTACACTCATTTTGTTAAGTATTGTTAGTATCATTTTGTTAAGTATTGCTTCCATTGGTAATAATAACAAATATCCTTGGGCCGTAGTGTATGGATAATTCGTGGATGTGATACTAATGAATATCCTTGGCCCGTAGTGCATTGATAATTCATGGATGTGATACTAACGAATATCATTGGCCCGTAGTGCATAGATAATTCGATGATGTGGATTATTTATTGAGTTATGTTACAGCGGTAAAATATTGATTATGAACTTTTAAATCATAGAAGATAGTAGATATCATGCTTTACTTGACTCTTCTAATGGATTGTTTGTTCCGCTGCAGTTAAACTTATTGTCTATTGTATTCTATCAGTTTAACACTGTTGAAGGCTAACGATAATTTATTCTGCATTATCTTAGTCATAATATTCTTTACTGGGCTAGTTGAGCTGACCCTTTGTTTTCATTTTTTTATTCAGAAAATGAGAATATAGTTGAGACTAGTCGGGAAATTGAGTGACGGCCCAAGATGGTATCTATAATAGTCCTCACTATTCTATAAAATAGTGTGATAATAATTGTAATAAGGACTCCATTTGAGTTTGAATATTGTCTACGCAACAATATTCGTGTTAAAACTCTCAGGTATAACTAAGTTTATATTTAAATTCTGTAGCATGTATTTGACGACTCAAAATGGATTGTGTATACCTATTTTGGGGGCGTCACACTCTTGTTAATATTCAATATCATTTTAAATTTTTTTGATGATATATAAATGACAAATTTTTATTTATAAAAGAAGGATCTTGAGAATTTCGAGACAATAGTCAATAAATGAGAACATGAGAGATAAAGAATGAGTATAAGGGAGAAAGATGATAAAAAAGAAAATGAAAAAGGCTTAAATTTGTTTAAGAAAGGCAAAATAATATAACGGTGTTTCGCTACAATTTGTTATTTTAAATTGTATAGAACGAATGAGGAAATAGTTAAATAAAAATCGTCAATAATTTGTATAGATGAGTTGACTAAAAATTAATGTTATTTATTAATTAATTTTAAATTAAAAAGATAAATTTAAAAAATGTAAAATTGAAGAAAGTTGGAGAAGAAAAATTGGTTATATTATAATTATGACCAAAAAAATTCTCAATAATAGAAACAAATATTAAGAAAATAAAAGGGTAAAAAAAATAAAATAAAACAAATAATAGTACATAGTTTGCGCACCAAATAAATCTTCATAGATGTACATCTCAATTTAAAAAGGGTAAATTTGTAAGAAAAGAAAAATTAGCCATTTTCATTTTACGGCAAATATAAACCGTCAGGGGTCCGCTCCGAGAGGCTCGGAAATTGCTCCGGTGTCTCTCTCTATACATTTCTCTCTCTACCTGACGAACCTCCTCTATACACATTACACAGAGGGAAAGAAAGAAAGAAAAAAAAATGAAGAAGAGAGTGTGAAGAATGAAAATAAAGTAGAAGAAAAACGAAATCAAACCCAGTTTTTCTTTTCCTCTCACCTCTCTTCGTTATAAATTTCCCTGCCCTTTGTTTCTGTCTTTAAAATCACCATTGTTGTTACTTTGTTTTCACATATACATTACACATACATATATACATATATATATATATATATATATATACACACACACACACATACATTTATATACATACACACACTTGAAGGGGGGAAAACCCACATTCTCATTCTCTTCAGAATCTATTATTATAGGATTAAATTGGGAAATTTTGAATTGTTTGAAGTGTTATATTTAGTTTTATTTGGTGGTGTTTGCATTATGGAGAGTGAGGGAAATTCAGAGTTTTCTGTGGCGTCTGTGGTGGAAGATGTTCTTCAGCAGCATGGAAAGACATTAAGTGACGTTGATTTGGCATCCAGGAAAGCTAATGAAGCTTGTATGACCTTTCCTTTTTAATTGGATTTTTTTAAAATTTTTATTTTATTTTATAGATTCTTGTGTTATTTTATTGTTTATCCTACATTTGTATTTGAATATGATCTGGGTATTAATTTCAAGGCATTTTAATGGAGATATACTACATTAATTGTAAATGTAGTCTATTGATATTTGAGTTTATTGAGCTTCATAAATTTCTGTCTTCTCCTGTTTTAATTTTTTTTCCAAACAAATACCCATTTTGTTGTTTTTGTATAACATTGGTCTCTGTGTGTGTACGAGTATAACTTGGAGAAATTTATGGTGTAGTGTTGTATTCATTGGTTATATAGAAGGTGAAACTATGTTATTTTTGAAAGAATTTATAATGGGGATGTTAATTTGCAGCCTTAAGAAGATATGAAGCAACCGGATGGTTGAGAAAGATGGTAGGAGTTGTTGGGAGTAAAAATTTGCCTGCTCAGCCTTCAGAAGAAGAATTCAGGCTTGGTTGAGAAGTGGAATTATCCTTTGCAATGTACTCAATAAGATTCAACCGGGTTGTGTCCCAAAAGTAGGGCTTATCTTGCATCTTGATTTAAAATTGAAGTGTTATACTTTTCTGAATAATCTGTTAATTTCAGTGTGTTAAAATGCTCCAACTCGGCATTTTGGTTTTAGGTTGTAGCTCCTGTGGATACTGTTATCATCCCTGATGGGGCAGCTCTGTCTACATTTCAATACTTTGAGAATGTTAGAAACTTCCTTGTAGCTGTGGAGGAAATAGGGATTCCAACCTTTGAAGTCTGTGATCTGGAAAAGGTATATATATGAACAAGTGTTGTAATTTTGTGCCCTTGGTTTAGTGATTTCTTGTGAAAATCTAGCATTAAAATTGAAGCAAGTATAAACCTTCCAAACAAATGTATCGCATTCTGATAGTTTCCCTTTTGATATATTTTTTCTCCATGGTCAATTTCAGGGAGGGAAATCTTCAAGAATAGTGAATTCTGTATTAGCACTTAAATCATATAGTGAATGGAAAGAAAGAGGTGGACATGGATCATGGAAATTTGGTGGAATCTTGAAACCTTCTCCAAGTGGGCAGCATCTTGTACGAAAAAATTCAGAACCATTCATGAATTCTTTAGTAAACACCTTGTCAACGGAAAAGTCTCTGGATAATTTGTCTTCCAGGGATCTTGGGCATGACATTGTTGATATGGTTTGTGACCTTCCGGTTTCAAAATGTATAATATTCTGTTTGGTATATTACAAGAATAATTCTAATTCCTTTCTTATTTTTGGCTCTAATTTTCAGGGTAACTCACGCCCCTTGCATGTTCTTGTTTGTGAACTTCTTTCAGATAAAAAGCAAGAAGAAGTTCCAATTGTAAGTTTTCCAAGGCTTGTTAAGTTAAATTGTACAGTTAGGAATCATAAGTAGAAGGTACACTGTATTGTACACGTAGCATTCATCAACATAATTGACTCCAAAGATGGAGATATCTTTGGGAACTAGTTGATTTAGTTGAGTGATAATACTCATCAAACTAGTGTAACTTTTTCAATATTTGTGGAAAAATTCAGCAGTATAATTTTGGAAACATGTTGCCTAGATTATCAACTTTGAAATGAAACAAGCTTATTCTCCAAACAGTTTGACTAGAATATTCATTTTCCATATTAATGCATCAATCATCTGTTCTGAGAGAGAGAAATTGGTTGTTTTTTGTTTATTTTTTAAAACTACAGATTGTGGAGAATATGTTGGGTAAAGTTTCAGAAGAATTTGAGAGTCGCTTGGCAGCCCATATTGAAGAGGTATGGAGATATATGCATAAATATGTGTAATTTAATACATTGATACACTATCATGCAAGGATCGTAGCTCATATCTCAATATGCTTATTGCTTAATCCTTCCCCTCCCCCCCACCCCCACACACCCCCCACTGCTTGAAGACAGAAGATAAATCGTTGTTTTATCATGCAGTAGAATAAGCTTTAGAGTACATGTTCTTGTAGAGATTTTGTTAATGTTCGACCCTATTTGGTGATTTAACAGATGAAAAAAACTATGAAAGATTCGGATGTTTCTTGCACTAACAAGTCTATCCCAAGTCCTGTTTCTGGTGAAATGAAGGTATCCGCTACTATGTTTAAGTGCAAGCAATGTAGTAAATTCCTTGCTGTTGTTTATGCTATCTGCATATTGAATGTAATTGGATTACAAATTCCTTTGACATATTTCTCCATATATTGTCATAATTAAGATGGAAGAAACAGCAAACTCTGCATTGGTAAAAGAGGAATGTGATGATGAAAAGATCTACATGATGATAAAAAGAATGTACCTGACGATGAAAAAGATATACGTGATGATGGAAACAATGCTCAGAGTTTGAAGCAGCAGATGCTGGTTGAACAACATCAGAAGGATTTGCAGGTATTCTACGAGTATATTGGCTATATGGCATAACTTGGAATTTCCATCATTCCATGTGGGTGTGATTAAAGTGTTCAAGTTCATATTGCAGGTATTGAAACATACTGTTTCTACTGCAAGAGCGGATATGCAGCTTCTGCAAATGAAGTATCTAGAGGAGGTCAACAGTTTAGGTGTATTTTTATACTAAGTTGTTGATACTATAGAAATAGTGAATAGGAAATTGAGTTAATGCCTAGCTTGCCTTAACAGGTAAACATCTGCATAGTCTAGCTCATGCTGCTTCAGGATATCAGAAAGTTTTGGAGGAAAATCGCAAGTTATATAATCAAGTGCAAGATCTCAAAGGTAACATGCCAGTGGTGGAAATACATATAAAAAGTGATTTTGATATAATATGTTGAAGAGTATGGCTAATGGTAATGGTTACATCAACTTTTACTACAGGAAGTATTAGAGTATACTGCCGAGTGCGACCTTTCTTGCCTGGAGAGCCAAATCGTTTGAGCGCCGTGGCTCATGTGGGTGACGGGAAAATAACCCTCATCACACCTTCAAAATACGGAAAAGAGGGACGAAAGTCATTCACTTTCAACCAAGCTTTTGGTCCATCTGCAACCCAAGGTCACTAAGGTCCCCAAATTGCTTCTCTTTCTTATAGATACTCCTTTTGTCAACAATTCATGTTAAAAAGCCATATTTTTGTCTTTTGTTTATCATTTGTACAGAAGAAGTATTTTCAGATATGCAGCCTTTGGTTCGGTCAGTCCTTGATGGATATAATGTTTGCATATTTGCTTATGGTCAAACAGGTTCAGGGAAAACGTATACTATGGTAGGAGTTTCAACTTTTAACAAATGTTGTGCAATTTATAAGAGGATCTGTTTTTTACGTTGACATAGTCGGGCCATTTGTGTATTATATTTTTATCTGATTTAAGTCGATTATTTGTCTACAGAGTGGACCCAATGATCTTACAGAGGAAACCTTAGGTGTAAACTACAGGGCATTGGGTGATTTGTTTCTCATCTCAGAACAAAGGAAAAATGTCATTTGCTATGAGGTTTTTGTTCAGATGATTGAAATTTACAATGAGCAAGTCAGGGATCTACTCGTGACAGATGGTCTTAACAAAAAATATCCTTCATTCTAGCTTTGTCAAATTTACTTTTCATTATATTTCTCTAGAGACTAATCTAATTTAAACACTTTGTTTCCTTAACTCCTTAATACATTAGAAATTCGTAACAGCTCACAGAAGGGGATAAATGTACCAGATGCAAACCTTGTACCAGTTGCATCTACATCTGATGTTATAAATTTAATGAACCTTGGACATAAAAATCGTGCAGTTGGTTCTACAGCCATGAATGATCGCAGTAGTCGTTCTCATAGGTATTTCATATTCTTTATTTATTTTTGTATCCTTACTTAGTATAATACTCCCTACATTCCACAAAGAGTCCCATTTGTTCTAAAAAAAATGTTCCACAATAGAGTTGTCTTTATATTGATGATATTATTAAAATAAAATAATGTCCTCAAGCTTAACAACACAATTCACTACCATGCCACCACTACTTAATTAAACATTCATTATAATTTATATTTAAGGGTAAACATGGAAGAAAAATATATCATTAAACTTTGTAAATTATGCAAATGAGACTTTTTGGAACCGAGGGAGTATTATGACAAGTTTATTTTCTTAATTTACACCTAGATATATCTTTAACTCCTCCGTTGCAGAGTCGAATAGGACTTTAGAGCTTTTGGGCTAGTGAAACTTCAAACTGAAGTAACTTTTGATCTAATGTAATATATCAAAACGAAGCTAGCAATGAGGTCTACAAGTCTCACCACCTTTGGCCATGATGACATATGTCATTTGAAGTTTGCAAAAAAAACTGTTTAAAGTATAATTACGGGTGGTCAAAGGTTTCAAACTTGGAAAGTTTGTTAATTTTCGTTATTTTGTTTTCCCTTTTCATAATTGCTGTTGGAAAGTTGTGTAAGAATATTTATATGCTTTCTTAGGAGGGTTTTCAATACGACTTTGATAATTTTATGCAATTTCATTCTCTTTGAAGATATACTGTTTTCTTCTTTGTGATTCAAGGATTATCTTACGTTTGCATTAGAGCCTTAATTCTAACCATTCCTTCGCGTTGGGTCATGCTCAAACTTTTACAGAAACACCAAAATATCTACTTTTCACGATTCTATACAACCTTTTTCTTGTATTCTGCATAATGATTGTAAGGAATTATAGTTTTATAATGTCTTGTCTTAAATGACATACATTTTTGCAGTTGCCTGACTGTTCATGTTCAAGGAAGAGACATGACATCTGGGGCAGTTCTTCGGGGTTGTATGCATCTGGTTGACCTGGCAGGAAGTGAAAGAGCTGACAAATCTGAGGCCGTGGGAGATAGATTGAAGGAGGCACAACATATCAACAAATCTCTATCTGCTCTCGGAGATGTGATAGCTTCTCTTGCCCAAAAAAATGCACATGTTCCTTATAGGAACAGTAAACTCACACAGTTGCTCCAAGATTCTCTTGGTATTGTTTCCATCTTTTAGCCTGCTAAAAAATCTTTTCTCTTTCTTCTCGCTCTAGTCAAGTCTTTCATCATCACTATTATCAGGAGGGCAAGCCAAGACCCTTATGTTTGTTCACATCAGCCCAGAGAATGATGCTATAGGAGAAACAATTAGCACACTTAAATTTGCTGAACGGGTTTCTACTATTGAGCTTGGTGCTGCTCGAGCAAACAAAGATAGTGGAGATGTCAAGGAGTTAAAAGAACAGGTTATTACACTCTTCACCCAAATGTTTGGCATGAGATTAGAAGCACTCCAAACTAAGGTGTATATATCTTAGACAGATAAAACACATAACACTTCCTCTCATCTCAATTTACAAGTCCACTGTCAAATAACTTGTGTTAGATTTTATGACGCACTGTTGGTACATTAAAATATTAATGCTATATTTATTTATTTTTACCTTAAAATTTCACTCTAAATGTTAAATATTATTGTGCAAAAAAATCACATCTTTGTTAATCTTTATGTATGTTATTCACGTGATTTAGAATCTTTGCCAACAATACTCTTTTCAAGAGGACAAACTATAAGGGACGGAGGTACTTACTGTAAGTTCATTGAGAGGGCTTGTCTGAAGGCTATTTAGTTGCTTTCATTATCGAACTGTTTTATCAACCTTCAATTTCTTAAACGCCCCCTTTTCAACTGTGTATGTTACTTTTCTTCCAGGCTGAAAATAACCATTTTGCTTTTGCGCTATAGATTGCTAATCTTAAGGCAGCCTTGGCAAAGAAAGAGGCAGAAAACCTTCAGCAATCCAAGTTGGTCAGAATGATGTCTGCTGGGTCTTCATTTCCAAGTCCTACTCCTAGTTGGAGAGTATAGGGGATTCGTCAAGCTGTAGCAGGGAACCCGTGGAGGATGTTGGTGATGTAAAGGTATGCATACCATGCATCTAGGTACATTCTTTGTTTACTTGTTTGGGCTAAAGGCTGGATATGTGAGACGCTGCTCTATATGTTAAAGTACAAACTCCAGTAATAAAAATTATGCTCAGAAACTTTAATTTTGTATTCACAATTTATCAGCTTAGAATTGCCATTTATAATGCTCGCATATACGACAATTGATTTGCACAAATTAAGAAGACGTGAAGTCATCACAGCATTATGAAGAAAAAAATGTGAAAACGAAGAGGAAAAAAAAGATAATTGAATTTAGAAAGATATTAATTCCTGAAATTTAAAAGATGGTGAGCGTCGATTGGCTTTTATGGTGGAAAAATGACTAACGCAAATGCATGTGAAAGTCA